>CM052327.1:1928524-2037590 GCA_028455615.1 Lasioglossum zephyrum | reverse complement strand
GTCTGTACTAGAATTTATAAATCTAGAAGTACTTCATCCTGTACAATATCCTACGAAAATATTAAAATTAGTATTTCTGAATATATTATGTTTTGAAAACTAAAAATATCCAGACGGTTTCAGAATATCTTAAGCAATTATATATAGTCCACATTAAATTAATTAATTAATCCTTTAGTGAATTTGGTACAGCTACAATATTAAATATTGTATGCGATAAGCATCATCGCGTGCACTATACTTATATTTAATACCAGTGTAAAATATTCAAATAATTAGCCTTGTCAGCGATGTATAAGATAACTAACGACGGCCATATTGCACGTTCGCTGCCCGTCGCGACGGTACTTCAACTAAGCAGTATAACTGTAGTTCAAAAGTGTGCAGGCTCCAGGCCAGCATTTATTAGAATACCTCCTCTGTGATACCAGAAAAGTATTCTAAGAGAATATCTCGCTTTACATCATGCTATTTTTATCTTGAAAGAACATAGAGGCTAGGCTGAATCATTTAAAAGTTCCGAACGCTTTCAGAGCTTCGTTAAAAATATAAACACGTGTTCAACATAAATTTATTTAGATTTCTCCCAGTTTTCATAATATTATGTGCTCGAGTGGAAAAATTTATCTAATCGTGTCTAATCTTTATCTTTGCAATTTCAATAATTACAAGATTTAGAAAATTTCGTTTATAAATGTAAATATGAATTTAGAAAATTATTCTGCTCAGTGTCGCAGTATAAACGGATCCAGAGATCAGACCGTTGAAAAGTCCCATGAACTTCAAAAGCCTCCGAGGTCGAAAAATCTGCGAGTGAGCGGCACGCGCGAATTGTGCGTCGCTTCAATTTTCCGGGCGGTTTCGCGACGCAAACTTTCTAAGTATCCTGCAAAATAGGCGAACAAGCTTGGGGACGACAGCTCTGACACACATTACATCTGCATACATTCCGGACGAATGCATAATTCAGAGGAGTTGCAGTTTCGGGGTAGAGCGCGCGGTTTTGCGTTTGCGGGCAAGAAACGTGGGAGAACGAAACGAGTTGAACCGATCTACACCATGGAGGGGGTATCGTTCGTGGAAGGAGGACGAGGAATCCACGATAGAGGTGGAACACGTTCCCCTATCGTGCTCCCACTATGCATTCGCGAGGAGGTAATTTTAGAGCCGAGAAAATAAAACAACGTTACGGTTGCACATGTTCGAACAGCTGCTGGCAGCCAGTCTGAACTCTGTAAACGCATTGGCGAACGATGGGAACGCGGCTCCCGTGTTTTTAAATCTTCCATGTATAATTTCCAGTTTGGAAACTTGACGATTCCGACCTCTGAGAAAGATTGAAAATATCTTTTAGGAAAATCGAAAGGCGAAATTAATTTTTCCAATATTTACGTCCATTCAGGACGAATATTTAGTAACATAAAAATTACCTGCTAAACTACGTTTCAGGCACACGTCGTTTTGCATACTACGTGCCGTTGACAGTGACCTCGAACATATTTTTCCATAATACATTGTAATTTATATGCTCTTAACATCTTCCTTGTCGTAAAGTAGTGTTCACCTTTTTTAAGCTGAAAACATACTGCGCAAGATAATGAAAAATATCGTATTCATCCTTGTTTAAAAACCATTTTCCAGGCAACCATGTTGCATTCTTTGCATAGAATCGCGATAAAGTGTAGAATGTTAAACATTTCGACAAATAAGACGCGTAGTGCATTGATCGTGGTTAAACTCGCGCTCGGAAGGCTTAAACAAGAATTATCGCCATCAATATTCATCAGGCGTCAAACGGTTGATGCGACAACACCGACAGCATAAATTATTCCTCCGAACTTCCGATTCTCTGGTGTAGCCATTTCAGGATATGCCTATCGCTATTTAAAGACTGTTAAAAAGGAGAATCAATATTTTTATCTGTCACCGTGTGATATCCTCGGAAGAAGCTTATTAGTAACATACTCTTGCGAGTCTAAAAATGAAATATAAGATAATTAATCTGATAAGACGATCTGATATAACTCAGCCTAATAGAATTCTCGAAAATAAATGACTCGCGTGGGATGTCCCCCAATAAACTATTCCAGCAAGATGCTCCAAGATAAATTAGTCCACCGAGACTTTGCAGAATAAATTGGTCCAGGAATCTCCTCAATAAATGATTGTAGCAAGCTGCTCCAAAATAAATCAGACTCTCAAGGCGCTCCAAAATAACTAAATTCGATGAACTTCTAAAAGGTAATCATTCTATCAAGATATTTCAGGTGGAATCAATCCGACACGACATCCGAAAATAAATGAATCCAGTCCTCAATAATAAACCTATCTTTCAACATCCTCCAAAACGAATCACTTCAGACAAAGTCGCTCGAGAGTGACGCACTGCAAGACATTCCTAAATCAGTCGATCAGCCGCACCACACTGTGGCCAAAAAAAAAAATCAGTAAAATATTCTCCTCGAAAAAGAAGTGATTCCCATCCAAAGTGGATTGGTTTGGTGGAAGGAGGACGGAGCATGATTCTGACCGTGTGCGCGCCCGCGTGGGAGTAGGGGGTGAGCCAACTCGTTCTCTTCGGGGTGGGGCTGCCCCTGTTTATTCCCCCACCTGTCCGCGTTCTATCTCTCCGTCTCTGTCGGTCTGCCCTCACCACAGAGAGGTTCCCCGATCCGTTGGTCTCGGTCGCCGTGCTGGCGAGAGGTAGGGAACGCCGTTCCTCCAGTCGTCGTCGGCGTTTCTGATAGTGGGACCACGCGACTCTTGCCGTCTTATCTATCACAGCGTTTTTATCAATGGAGAGCTCGCGTCACCGTCTTTCACGTTCACGCACGCACGCCTCGCGATTACGCTCCACGACGCACGCGCGGTATCGTGAGGAGAAGAGGAACAAAGAGCACCAGCTCCTCAGGGAACCGTCAAACTTCAGCGAAAGCAGCTTCGGCGTCGACGTTAACAGCAACGTGATCCTTGCCAGGCCGATCCGCTCCTGGACAGCGAAAAGTGTCCACGCGGGCCTTATGGAATAGACTAGCTATCTAGCAGTAGCTAGACGGTGGTACAATATAGCTGGATAGAGAGACAGTGTATCTCTCGGTTGGCAGCTTGTGAAGTATCGAACTGGCGCTTCATCATCAACAATCAGTAACGTGATCCTTGCCAGGACGATCCATTTCTGACCAGCCGAAAGTGAATAGACTAGCTATCTAGCTTCTGTTCAAGCTAACTGGCTAGACCAGTGTGTCTCTCGATTGGCAGGCTGCGAGGTATCGAACTGCCTCCAGACAAGGCTCGAGGACAACTGGTTCGCGTGCGAGGATAATGCGTCGGGACCAGGTCTGATCCTTTGTTCTCTGTCTTGAAGAGAGAAAGAGAGAGAATTAAATGGCTACTGTAATCATAGCTGAGAACTCTTGAGGCTCGATGGAGTTGGCCAGACTGCTAAAAGTCAGCTTGAGGGCAGGAATCTGATCCGATCCGATCTGCTCGGTCCCGAAAAAGTTCCCCCAGCTGTGTGAGGACGTTGACACTCGGTCAGCTGTCTCGGCATTGGCTCGATTCGATGAATAATTGAGAGAGGACGTATGCGACGTGTATAGCCGCAGGGGACTGGCTGTTTCATGCAATTTCGTGGCTTGATTCCGTTGTAAGAAATTGAAAAGAGAGAAATTATAGAACGGAACCGGGAGGAGGTGTTATTTTTGAGGATGATGATCGGGGAGCGGAGCCAAAGAGTCTGTCGGGAGTAAAATAAACTTCGATTGGGTATCGGTCCTTGAATTTGCCGGACCAGAATAGACACAGATAGTCTTCGAAAAGCACGAAACGTATACACGCGAGGAGAGAGCGCGTGCGAGAGAGGTAACCGTGGCCGAGACCCATGATCCAACCGAACAAAGGAAAACATTAGAGCCCTTTGTTCCGTGAAGAGGAGAATCAGATGTGAGAAATCCACGGGACTGCGACGACAGGGAACACCTCGCAGGCAAAGTAGAATAGGACAGCCCCAGGCGGACCAAGGGGAACAACATCAGGTATCGGAAAATTTGTTACGACAATCAGGAACCATCGGTTGGTCCGAAACAAGACGCAGATGCACAGTGGGCGTGTAAAAGCGTGCTGGGAATGACACGGTCGAAGACGTTCTCTCTCTCTCTCAATCTGTTTCTGTTTATCTCTTCCTCTCGCTGCCTCTTTCTCTTTCTTCGTCGCACGCTTTGTTCTCCGGTCTTTCTCTTTAAATACTCCGAACTGAGTAGCCTTGTTGATTGCCGCAACGCGCGATGAGCGCAACAAGGTCGAGTCTCGAACATATGGTCGCAGGAAATATTTTTGTTTAATGATCGTCGTATATAAATGGTCTTCTCGCGGCGAGGGTAACAAATGAGAACAGAAAAATTTTGCTAGGTAAACGAATAACCATTTGCACACTCGAAGCTTCCTGGCCTCCAGAATTTGATTTTTGCAAAATAAAAGTTTTCTGCATCATTTATAACGAATAGGAGCCGAATAGACATTTTTTCTTGTTTAATGATTTATTCTGTAATTCATTTCTTGCTTTACCGTTTTATCGAAAAGGTTAAACAATTCTGTCTGATCGTAAAATTGATAAAATAAAGTCTTTTCGCAGCGGGAATGGTTGAAAAATGTCGATAGAAGATTTATGTTCGGTAGAAAGTGTGAAAGGGGTTGGTTTTTCACGTTATCTTTGTTATCGATCGCCGTACTTAAATGTCAGTTGGGTCAGGGAGATTAAAAAATGGAAGATGAAGAATCTTTTTGATGAAAATGTTGACCCATTTTGAATGGAAATAATTGATATGTTCGGACGTAGAGGATTTATTTTTGATTGAAGATTTCTAACCGGTTGGTTCGTCTGACTTTTTTTTATGGATCTCGGATTTAAATACGGATTTGGCGACGGAGATTAAAATAGAAGGTAATAAATTCTGTTATAAATGACTGAAAATTATGAATAATAAATTTATATTCGACTGAGTCCTTTATGAATTGAGCGATGGGGGTTGAAAATGGGGAATACAAAATTCTGTTGTAACGATTAACGTCAAAAAAATAAACGACTAAATCTTTTCTGCTTGAAAGCTATGGGACAGAAATTTCGTATTTGACTGGAAGCTTCATAGGGGTTGATCCCCACCGCGTTTAAACGACGATTTGGAAATGAAGATCGAAAAGGACATGATCAAAAATCAGTTGAGTGATAGCATTGGCGCAATACAATCAGTTCTCACTGGAAAGTGATAGGAGAGTGTCGATCGGGGGTAGTGTATGACGGTAGGATGTATAGGGGTTGGCGCGGTGTTATTTCGACAGATTTGATGGAATGAGGCGGGAAATTCATAACTGGATCGATCGGAGTACATTTTTCAGCAGTGAGAGGTGTTCTTGGAAGCACTGCCAGCATAAAGAGCGTCGAATGTGTAAACCCAAGATAGAGGGGATAAGGATAGGCCATGTGGCGTTGTTAGCTCAGGGTCGACTTCGTCATTCGAGATGCCCCGCACGATTATTCATCATGATGCCCAGTGCTGTCACATTCTTGTCAATTTCGACCGCCAATGGGTTCGAGACCTATGAAACTATTTCAGAAACATTCCCAGACATTGATTTAAATTTCAGAGCGATCTTCTAAACTATTCGTAGGTTAATGAAGCTTGAACTTCATCAAGAACCCTATTTCAAGCACTCCCAATCAAATTTCTAATTTATTAATTTAATAATTTATACTCAATTCTCCGGGTCTCCAGCTCGTCAGGAGTAGCTCAGTCAACTGGATTTCATTAACAGTACAATTTTGGAGCAATAGAAACCGGTTGCGAGAACGCAATACCGCCAGAGGGCTTGCACTCTGGTACGGTGCTGTTAATTTTAATTACACAGGATGGCTTCTGTGCTCGTTGCCAGCTGTTTTCTCGGAAACCTCGCGATTACTCTTCTTCTAAAGCTTCACTTACCATAAATAAGTCATTGTTTCCTTTCGCATAGTAATGATAACAGTACCACTAATGCTCCAGGTTCCAAGAAAGAGATGAAATCGCGAAAGACTCGAAGACAGTTAGGTCGTATTAGATGTTGCCGTTTTATTAGAAACATCGTTTCCGTTCAACTAGAGTAACAGAACTTCAAGAACATGACAGTCCACCGAGCTCGGGACGCCCAATGCAATTTCACGAAATTATACAGGATACCCCACAAAGTGGCACAAACTGTTTCCTCAGAAGTCATTAAAGATGGAGAGTAAATTCTTCTTTAATGTTCCGAGATTCTTGACTGTTACCATATAAAGGCGAACGTAGCATGCCTCCGAGCAATAAAGGAAACCTTCTACAGAATCATGCTAGATGTTTTGCATTAGGATTTACGATGGCGAAAAAGAAAATGTAGATACCTCAGGAAATTCATTAACCTTGCTACTACGAGCTCTGTTGATTTATTGTTTGGTTTAGCCGCGTTTTGTGCGGTTAACGATCAAAATAGTACGGAGCACAGCACAGTCAACAAATCACTCTTATTTATTATGGATACAGCTCGGTATTGGTTCGGTGATGTATCGGAATCGAAATTTTAACGTTTAACTGGGTGTTCAATAAATATTCAATTGCTTCAAATCCGGAATTTTTAAAATGTTAATCGACTGCATTTCATTTTCACTTTTATTCGACTTTGACTTTGGCTCCCAACTCTCGAGTTTTCCGCGTTAGATAACAATTTCTGGGGTAGCAAAGGTCCTTGAAGATCCGATCGACAACTGCACAAAGGCTCGAGGGAGGGGGCTCGGCGAATTGCATGATGTACCGCTCGATGCACCGTTCGATGCATAGCGCGAATACACCCGATAACAGATAACGGAGTCGTTTTTCTTTCTCGATTCTTTTCGCTCGCGGTGTTCGCCGGGGTCAAAGAGCGTCGTCGTCGGCTCGCTGCAAACGACGGAGGCGTAGACCCGCCATGACACGCGTTTCTCGTCGATAATAAAGCCGATGAAATCGCGGCGATCCAGCTCAGTTTATCCGCGAGTCTTCTAGGACCCTGATACTGGTCAAACCGTTCGAAACAGTTCGTGAACAGTTTCAGACGCGGACTTCCGCTTCCTACGTCACCTGCCACGCTGCACTTCCGCTGAAACGTCTTTCAAACCAGATCCCGATTTTCGCTTCAGTCGTCTACTGATGTTAATCGATCATTGGCATCGATCAAGTGAACGGTTACGTGTTGACTGATGAGACACTCGTCAGCATACTCTTTTTGAGGAATTTTCATTGTGATCGATACAAACTTGGTTTGAACCCGATGAAGAAGTCGTGCTTTTAGAAAGACGTTTTCACATATTCTTGTTTATTGAAGATTTTAAGAAGTGCTTGATGGCTTGCCAGAGTGCAACAGGAAGTCTGCTAGCGACGTTTTATGGGAGTTACTTCGCCGAGGGTGGATGCTAAAAGGACACTTTTATGGGACCTTCTACTCTTCGTGTCTGAGAATTTGTTGTGAATATTTCTCGTTAAAGTCAAAGTTTGAAAATTCCCTATGTTGGATTCTTAATTAATAACATTCTTCGCTTCTGACTAAGGTGATTCAACGCTCGCTGTACAAACTTATCCATCTTCTTTATAAAAAGCCTCCTTGACTGTGAATCGTTCCAAGAAATTGTCAAGAGTAAGAGACCATAGATCAAGTGTTTGGACAGGAGTTTATCACCGAGTCAATACGGTTACAAGAATATTCCAATCTCTCAGCACAACTTCTGCAATCAGCTTCCTCATTAAAAAGATCCTTGCTTTCGAACCGTCCCGAGATAATCCTGAAGTACTTACATCAGCAGCCAGAACATGACTTTATCGTTAAATGAATGAACTAAAAAGAAGATCAACAATTTCTTCCATCTAGCTTCTTCATTACATAAAGATCCGAATTTCCAATTTCCTGGTCCAATCGCCTCAGTTCTTCCAAGAGCATTCTCATTAAAGCGAAAGGGAGTATCAGCCTGGTGCGTCAAGGTCTGGAAACCTAGCTGTCTCGAGTGATTGATCGCAAAGGATTTCCGTCTTCGTCGGATTAGCCTGGTAGCTATCAATTCCCGGATCCCGCGAACTCGCGAGAGACGAAAGATCCAGTTGAAGGATTCAGCTGACGGGTTCGGCGAAAGGATCAGTGAGCTTGAGGATTAGGGAAATTCGACGGAAAATTGTTTCCGATCGTTGGCGCGTAAGGGCAGCGCGACTCTTGCGAATCGAGGAAAGAGATATATAGATCGTGCGAAACGAGGGAACCGTAGGAAGGAGAGACTGTAGAGAGCAAGAGACAGAGACGGAAAGAGGGAGAGAGAGAGAGGAGAGGCTTTCGGGGAGAGACTCCGCGAGTCGTTCGAACGCGGGCCCACTGATGCTATAGTAGTATAGTTCGAGGAGCAGTGGGAGCTGTGCGATTTTAACGAAAGTGTCGTGCAGGAACGCGTTATGGTGACGTGCGGCAGCTGACACAGCGCGGAAACACACGACGAATTCGTTTGTAAGGGCAGGAGGACCGTCAGGGAGCTTCTCGCCGATTATCCACCATGATACGAATATTCACCGACACCTTCAAGAACCTGATATGTGAGTGTCATGGTTGATTCTCAAGTCTCAGTTCACTTAGACACCGCAACCACGCGACAATCTTAGTTCCCATTTGCTGAAATCTCTGCCACTTTTGCCAATCAATCTGACTGTCCCAAAAGCTCATTTCACATTTTAAATGTAGCGCACTGTGCGCGGTCTTTCATGTCAGCCGATGACACTGTTGAATAAATATTATTGATTTAGAAATGATGGTGCAGTGGCAGAAAGATGATCACGGTTTTTGTGTATTAAATTGTTTTAACCCTTCATTGCATGATTTTTTTAATCGGGGTGAAAAAATGAAAGAAGGTCCGCTTTTGTATTTTATTTAAGAAAAAACACTTAAAAAATTAAAACATTTTCAGAAAAATAAACATAGTAAGAAAACACATTCGTAGTTTATTATATACCAAATTTGTTAACTGTATCAGATACATTATGCAGCGAAGGGTTACATATAATAAAACATTCACAGAAAAATTTACATGCTCTGTCCGTGTATGCCACATTGCGAATTTTTGGGACAGCCTGATGCAATTGCTTTCTATTCACTGATAGTATCGAGACGATTTCGCTATTATTTTTTGCCCCAGCAATTTATTTCAAGTACCGCCAATTGCAATGATTTTCTCATCAATCATTCAGATCAAGGACAACGTTCTTTTCTATCTGCTGAAATCGTTGTCACCGTTGCATTGAATTAGCCTATCCCAAAAGCTCGTTTCGTTCTCAATTATAGGGCACAGTGCGAATTCGAAGTATGTTTTCAGGCCAATGACACAGTTAAATAAATGAGTGCTTACGGAGTAACAGAAAAACATTACAGAAAAATGATCGTATTGTTTGTGTACGATAGGTATTTGTGCATAGCGAAGAGAACTTTTGGGACGATCTAAAGCTTTCGTTATCTTGCACGATTTATTCCAAACCCCTTGTCAACTATTCAGTACCTATTGACGTCTTTCCACTGGCAAAGCCGTCAATTATTCCTTAATCGTAAATCTATTCCTGATTATTGAATAACATGGCTGCATTATCGCCATGCTTCTGTATTTATAAATAATGTTAAAAGTCGTGTGAAAGTCTGCTGAATATTATGAATATTTTTCTCGATAGATTCGTTTCTGGTCCTATAACTGTTTTCCCACCCGCTGATCAATAAGCGCGACTGCTTTGTGTAACTTCTTGCATTTCTTATAGTTCTAATGTCTTTAGCTAAAAATTTTCAATTTTTCGTGAAATCGTTGCGTACATAATTTCGTTGTTTTCTGCAGTACGATTATCTAATTTTTAGAGCACATTTTTGCAATAGCATTGTTCAGATCTGTTAAACCAGAATATCCGCTTAACGACGCGTTTGCGTTTCCGTTGTGATCCACAGCGGTCGAATTAATCAAATTATTGGCACGACGCGTGCAATCAACATCGTTGCTCAGAATCACGTGGCGTCTAAACCTGAACCGGTCGAAAATGTTCGTTCGCGAGATGACGAGCCGCTTGCGTCACGATCCACGTGCTCTGTACTTGCACAGATCTGATTGTTCGATTCCGAATTTCGCGCACCGCTTCGTCGGACAACGCAGAAAGGCTAGTCTTTGCCATCGATCGGACTCGTGTTCAGCTGACGTAGCACTTGCACTGGAATTCCATTCGAACGTCTCCATTAATTGCACCGTCGTTGATCGAAATATTGTTTACTCGGCCATAATACAATTTCCACGCGAAACCGGAGAAACTCGGCTTCTCTGGACAATGGAGTTCATCATTTACGGTTGCACTCTCCACGCCGCACGGAATTTCATTTCCTCGGCCAGGAGTTTGCTTTGATAAATGAATTGGAAAATCGTGTCTCTGGATCGACTTCTCCACGGCGGCCAGTGATTCCGCAGCTTCGAAATGAGAAACTTTGTTGCTCGAGAATGGAAAATTATACGAAATTAGTTTCCGGAATAATGGCCAATTTACTTCGTCGAGAATTGGCTCCAAGACGCTGTTAGAAAATTGATAGTTCGGGATAATCCGCTTCTAAAGACTGTATTCGACTCTGCATTTTTCGAATAAATTTTACTCGGCTCAAGAAATAAACTTTCAAGGCTTTCCAGCGTTTATTTATAAAACAAACATATTCGATGAAAATAGAAATCCATAAAGCGAATAGTGACTTTGGAAATCGTCTCTGGAACGCATTTCGGAGCACACTAACCCGATTGTCAGCGTCCCTAAGCGATAAAGCTGTCACTAATTTGATGGAGAGCAAATAGAAGGAAGTTTATCTCGGAGATATCCGAAAAATCAGCTGTTCATCTTGAAGAGAGTACCATCTAGATCTTGTCCCGTTTCCATTTTCCGCGTGCATACTTTTCTCATTCGTCTTGTATCGTTGATTTTCAGCGATCTCTCGCGCGCGTCATCGACCTTGCAATTTCCTCCGCCAAGAAGTCTTTCTCTCCGCACGTGGTATACGTGACTGATGCAACGCACATGAGTTCTGCGCGATCATGCTTCTGATTCTTTTATCCTTTTCGCTGCAGAACAGTTTGTATCGGGGTCGGCCCCGATCTGCGGCCTGCTAAAATTAGGTTCTACGACTGCTAGACTGACGCAATTTCGGCTCCTTTTTTGCCGGTCATAAATCTATTCTTATGAACGGATTCTCGATTCGCGGCTCATGCCGATTTACTATGTCGGACATGACGATGGCGCGTGCAGCCTTTCTACGACTCTTGAACGAATTGCGCCTTCTTTTTGTCGATGGAATTTGGTAAATTTCAGAATAATAGCGGATTTATATTACTATTATTTATTATAGACTGACAGAAGCCTTTTTTATATAAGTATTTACAAAGAAAAGAGGAAAAAAGAGAAATATACAAGACTACTTACCTAATAAGAAAGAAGGGACATGCGCAAAAAGACAAAAAAGACAAAATAATACTGGTACAATCGATACGTATTATCATAATATTAATACAATATTAATATTAAATTTTCATATAAAAAATTATATATATTGATTTTTTATAGAAAATTTAGTATTATTTGAGGTTAATATTGAATTATTATATAAACAAATTATATATTGATTTTTTATATAAAATTTATAATCCTGCATAGTTGCATTTTAAAATTTAGCAAAGATTCAATGAAAAAATCAATACTATTATAAATAGTGCATGATTTTGCAATAATGCTATTCATTGGATTATTTAATCCATAAGTAGATTTCGCTTTAAATGTTTTATAACTCGCTCTTATTCTCAGTTCACGTTCCGGTACGTAAAAATCGATTTGCGCAAGTAGAGAAGAACAATCAATATAATTATTAATTAAATTAAAAATAAACCTTTGGTCGGATATTATTCTTTGAGCAGATAATGGTTCTAGATTCACTGTAGTTATTATTGCGGAGTAATCATGATCAAAGAATGACATTGGATTATTTAGCTTGTATGAACAAAACCTGAGAAATTTATGCTGCACTCTCTCTCGAACATGATTTCGTACTTAGAGCTTTTCGGAGACCATATAATTGATGAATATTCTAATAGCGGACGGACGAGGGCAACGAATAGCAATCTAAGTGTGCGGATTGAATGAAAATCGGTGGAAAAACGAAGTATGAAACCAAGTGTCCTGGAGGCGGAGTTAACAGTATGATAAATATAGTTGGAAAAGTTTAAGGTAGAGGAAAAATGAATTCCTAAATCCTTTACCTCATTTATTGGAGATTGATGAAAATTGCAGTTTATACATTCGCTTCGTTGATGATGTAAGATATGAGTCATATTGTTTAGGACGCCGATAGTACTTAGCATTGCGCCATTTTGTAGACGAACATCTGATGCTTCGCTTAGAAAACGAGTTTTGTATCGTGAATTCTGATGGCATAATCTAAAGTATTCTCGAGAGTATCGTTATCGTATTCGACGATTTTTTGGGAAATCGATGTTTACTGCCGCGCCCAGTGGATGACGCGGAATGGACGAATGAAATACAGAAGGTCTGTATCGTCGAACTTTTATCAGAGAAGTACCTCGTGTTGATAAGAGTCCACTGTCAAAAGAGAGCGTTCCAATCGAGCTTGAAAAACATTATTAATGAAACAGCAAATATACCAAATAAACCAACAAATTATCTAGAATGACATGATATAAATGTTCCTTCTTGAATTGTTAATTCGAAGAAAATTATTTAGCTTCTTTCAGATACGATACAGTCATTGAGAAACTATTAATAGTTTTGTAGATAACGTGCCAATTACGTTTATCGGCAGCCATAATTGGCAGATATAAACTGCTACAACAAAATAGTATTTCATGTTTAACAAAACGGTTCCAATTTATTCTCAAATATTTTTCACCAACAGCTGTAGACGAAATCATTGTCTCGGAATCAATTGTTTGTAATTGTTTGTAAAGCTTGTGAATATGTTGGTAGTAGACATTCGAGCAAATTGTGCGAACAGAATCATTTCCACGAATAAATCGTGGCTGCTACATAACAAATAGAGTCATTGAGTGGCAGCAAACAAGACATCAGTCATTACTATGGCAATCTATAGTAACTGTAATCATCAAGGCTATTGTTGATCGTGAGCCGAACACAATGCAAGTTACGAGATCGCGATTTTCGCTTCGTGCTCGGATTCTAAGCGATAAGAGCGACCGGAAGTCGCTTGGGAATCGCCGAAACACGCTCGCGGAGAACACCGGTGTTCAAACCGATTGATATTCTGCAATTACTTCTCGTTTTCTAGTGCTAGAAAGTGCGAAACTAGGTTGAGGAGCCTGTTCACAGTCTCAGCATTGCCGGCTACTGTTGCTCTCACTTCGCGAGCCATGAAAATCCATTGTTTTTTGAAATTCAAATGCCGAGCATCCTCGGACTCTTCGCTCGAGGTACAACGAGGTTCTTGAAGAAGACGTGTCTTGAATATTCAACACGGAAAAGTGTGACGAATTATGCATCGTGACCGTACGGTTATGTTCCGAGAACTTTGGCATAAAAGCTTTCGATAAAACTAGCTGCAGTTTTTATACCTCGGCAAGAAACTGTACGAAAATGCAATCCTTTCACACTGCGTGAAAACATTTAGATGAAAAAAATTTTGTTAGGATCTAAGGAAGCTGTAGTTTCCGTTTTTATTAAACTGTTCGAGTATTTGTCGATTAATCACAAATGTCTGCGACAAAACGATTGGTTCCAGCAAAAACACGCACACAAAAGTTTAATGAATGTGTCGACCACTTCCATGCATATGCTAATGAATGATAATGTGCATCCAAAAAAAACAGTTGCTTTTTCAAGCAAAGAAGAAATGTTCGAGGAGAACGTTTCCTGTTTGTGTTACTAATTTATACTACAGTTACAGTTAGTTTTGAATTATAAAAATATATATAAAAAAACTTTATGAAAACCACGCTTATATTAAAATGCAGTTAAAAGGAGAAAATATTTTGTTTAGATTTTTTAGAAGCGCTAAATTATGTTAACGTAATCGTCGTGGGCGCTCCACGCTTCTATTTATAGTCACTAATATCTAAAAAAAATATAAGCGTAATTTTTAAAAAGCTTTTTTATATATTTTTTCATTATCTACTTTTTAGTAGAAAACTACTTTTTACTACCGACCGTATTTAGTAAAACCCGGGATCGATTCCTGCTGAGATACTCTGCTGAGTTCTTTTTTATCTCCTAACTTCACAGTTTAAAAAAAAAACTGCTTTAACAGTGCATTGTCATCCAGTTCTAAGCTATGTTTAAAGCTTCAAGTGTCAAGTTTCAAGTGAAAATGGTTTAAAATTCGATTACAAGATTTGACACAAAACGGCAAGCTATTATAAGAGTGGCAATAAAGTAGTTCATACCGCTCGAAGAGCAATAATTCCGTAGATCAGTAGGTGTTTCGTGTGTTTCTGTGACCGAATTCTAGTTGAATCGTTAGCCATTCTTCGAAACAGTTCTGCGTCGCACTCGAGAAGCCACTCGACCCTGCAAGTGGCATCTCGACCGTGCGATCGCTCAAGGATTAAACTGAATTAGAGGGTTACCGACAATTGTGACTGATTGAACGATGACCAAAAGGCCAAAGTGTCGCCAGTCGAGGCGCACACCTTCCACACTGCATCGAGTGATCCTCGAATTCGTTAGGACATCTCTGACGGACTCGGTAATTAGTTTCTTTGACAATAAGAACCTAATTGCAAGTCACAACAGCTTGGATACCTCTGCTTCTTCGAGGTAACGAAATCCTACTATGCGTTTATATCATCCTCATTAGTATTCAAGGTATTGATTAGGGTTTAGAGTTAAAATTGCTATATACATAAAACGTTATTAATAATTCTCGTTGTTTTCAAAAATTGTACGAAACAAAATTCTCATGATTTCGCCTCGATAGAATAAGAGTTCGCTGGGTCAAGAACAATCACAAACAAGAACATGCGTCGTAATCCGGTCAGAGCAGTGTTAAGATAAGATTCCATTCAACCGTGCGAGGTCTGTGTTTTCATTCTGGTTCCACCAAAATAATTTCCGATAACGGAGCGCTACAAGCTCATTTGAAATTAGAACTCTCCTTCTTCGAAAACAACATTCTTTCGCGAAACGTCTTGGCGAAGAAACGTAAACAGATCAGAGAAAATTGCCGGAAGGTATAAAGTCGAATTGAAAAGAATTATCTACGGGTAAACAGTGATATTTTCGAGCGAGTAAAAAGTCTATTGCATAAATCGTCCCGGAGACCCATTTCGTCAGCCTCCGGAGGGTGAGCGCGGTCGTTGAAGCGAAAACATTGTAGGAATCGTTCCATTGAACGATTTTTCGCGAGTTCGGGCAAGAAGAAGCTTTCCTTTTCCATTGGGGCCATCTCGGTGCAGGGGAATTGTAAAACGTGAACGGCGCGTGCAGCCATCGTGAATCGGAGAACGATAATTGTAGAATGGAGCAGCGATAACCGGTGACCCGTGACAGATCAGCATGCCTCATCAAAATCTTCCCACATTCAGCGGTGATAACGGATCGTTCGATTCTCACGCAATCGAATTTCATTCTTTTTAGCCTCGCACGTATCGATATCGAATTACCGAGTAGGATGTTATTCAGTTGATAACGACCGGTTTCGTAAGGATATGTTTATGTTCGAGACGAACTATCGGTAGAGACCGAAATAGAAGTAATTGGTAAAATAGCGCAGAAATACATTGCATTGTTTCTTTGTTTTCATTGAGATTATTAAATTGAATTCTTTGGACTTGCAAGACATTCATACATAATATTTAAGTAACTTTAAGAGGTACATCACAACTTTTCTGAACATTTTAATTATTCATTACAGTGTCCACTTTAGAAAGCAAAGTAATACATTTAAATTTGAAATATCTTCTGAATTTATAGATAAACCTCTATATTTTTTTATGACAGAAAAATGTAGGATTGCAGTTTTGAGATGATGTGGGGGAAAATAAGCGACAGGAACAAACTATACATTTTTTATGGCACTGTGCGACAATAAAACATTAGAAAACTATAGGATTGCAGTTTTGAAATAATGTGGGGACACAAGCGACAGGAACAAACTATACATTTTTTATGGCACTGTGCGACAATAAAACATGAGAAAAATGTAGGATTGCGGTTTTGAGGTGATGTGGGATGAAACAAGCGACGAGTACAAAATACACAATGGAATATCGACAGGGTTTCGCAAGTCAGTGTATCAACAGCGATCTGTCAAGATGTGAATCATTGATATTCCACGGCACGATCCAAAATACGTTTAAAGTCCATTCCAACATGCACGCACGATAAACTACTACGAGTGTCACGAGCGCACATGTATACATAGATTTGCATAAATCGAGAAATTAGCAACACATAATACAATGTTTCAATTAGCTGTAGATAAATAACGACGGAAATAGCACGATTGATAAAGGTGCAACGGAAAAATATACAATTGGGTCAACTGCTATTCGATAGGACGGAAATGTTTGATTATCGACAAATTGCTCGGGATAAGGACGAATCGATATCTACTAATTAAGGGTAATGGAATCGCAGCTAGCGAACTCGTACAAAAAATGTTTATTCATTTTCTCCGATATTAATTGAATCCTCTTTTATTTATGTACAAGTATGAATTACTTTTCTGGAGTGATCAATACTTGCATCGGAATTTTCAAAAGGTCTCGTTCGAAACAATATCAATTTACTTTACTTTTATGAAACTGAGTTTCAACACAACTGCACAAGCTCATATTTCATTCGTGTGCTTTTTGGAGAACGCATGCAACTGCACTGGAAAAAAAAGAAATGGTAAATATCGCAGTAAATTGTTTGCAACGTGTTCTCGTTCAAAAACATACGAGCTGAAAATACTGTGACATGTTCGCGGAAGACTGCGCCTCGCGAAGATTACCCTTCCTGTTTAATTGTTTCTTCTCTTCAATTATAACCATCGAGTCATCACTGTCGACTTTGTACCCTTGCTATATAACTTCACGTACAATTCCATGAATTGTTCAATCATAAAACCCCGGAAAACGCGTGTGATCGCTTGGTTCATTGGATTAATAAACTTCGAGTAATCTAACGCAGTTTTGTCCCCTTTTCTTGGAGGCAAATTATATTGTATTTCGCTTTTTAATAACTTTAACAGATTCAGAATAATGCAACATTATTGTTAAGATTTCATGAATTCATGTGACATGTGCTGCCACGTGCTGCCACGTTGGGAATTCTGGAATTTGTAAACAAATCACATAACTATTTAAATAAGTAAAGCTAATTGCCCAGCTATTTTAGAAAAATATTCTCATGAATTTAAATACTCTTTGCCTAGAAATCGTTAAATTATCCAACAGATGCATCTATGTAAATGTCAATGCATTGCTTTATTGGTTTTCCAAGACAGAATTCATTGACGACTTTTTGCTCGAAGATCGCTTTTCCGGTTTCATAGCTCATAAGTTTCGTACAAATCGGATATTTTCGCTTCTTAGAATAAATACGTAATTATTGTATAGTGTAAAAGATAATCGACCACTTTTGTGGCTCGATATTGTATTTTCCTAACTTCTGTAGCCTCTCAAAATTGTTTAGCGAGTAAACATTGCTCGAACATTATCTACGTCGTTTATTTAATCCGATGCTGCAATTATTTCAAGCGCGATGCGTCACAGCTCCGTACAAATTACCATTCTGAAATGGCGATTCGACGTGTGCAAGTTAGTGATAGCCGTGTAATAAATTCATGGCTTATCGACGTGTCACGGGCTCGTAAACTGCTCTGTTTCCGTTCCTACCTCGAGTTCGATAAGAACGTGTGTTCTCGTGGAAACATCTGAGAGATCGTATTTACAGTCCTCGTCGAATTCGGTCTCGCGGCCCACGCGAAATCATTATAACGTCGTTCAGTGATCGGGAAAGTGTTCCTTAAAATCATATAAATATACGGTGTTTTTTCGAACTAATTACTAATCAATAAACATTCCAACAGTCTGGAAAATTTAACCTGTGGATCAAATGTTTCATCGTGAAGCGAATATCCAACCAAGTGAGAACTAAAGTCGGAAGGCAAACAATAAACCAGTGTCAGAGACATTAATAGAAGATATTTCGCACCGCAATCGCTTAAATACTCTCCATTACATCAGAGGTTTCAGCACACACACACACACTTCCTTCAACATACGAATAAACACATCGACGACGTGGTTTTCGTACGGTTTCGTCGGCACTGTGTACACTGGCATCTACCCAAGCCTGTGCTCGATAAAAAAAACACTGTCAACGTTCAAGACCGTAGATTATTATTGTGAGTGATCACGTGACAAACTAACCTTTTTTTCTAATTTGGGAAATCCCTTATGGATAACCATCCCTATCGCCGAAGATAAGGATGACTAATGTCGGACCCGCCCTTACTAAAACCTAAATAGCCGTGCCTAGACATTTACTGCGGACACCCAGGATCACCGCGGTATTCAACTAGGTTTCAACCCCACTGTCTTTACCTAAACCTCCCATCTACCTAGACCACCCGTATAACGTGACAGATTAACCTGGTACATTTGTTGAACAACGAAATGTTGTTCTTTTTACGTTGCCATGCATTTATATTTATCGGCCAGCGTTACGTGACCGGACATGAAAATGTAACAGATCGCGAACAGTATGTAAACAAGAATTTGTAAATAATGAACAGTTTGAAATCTTCGTTTTTTTGCGATTACATTATAGATCAAGTATGATATAGTAGTTAGCCGATTGTACATGCGTAACTAGGGTTCCCGTCGCCGGTCGATCAATATTAATAGAGCCACCGACTACCTGTTTGCATAAATCATTCGAATACATTATCCGAGTCGTTAGCATCGGTGACTGTAGACTTTTTCGCATGATTCTCACACGTGTTGTCAAATCGATGAAAGGAAATGGCCAGGTTCTCGTCTCGTCTGGGAATTCGAATGGGGATATTTCAATATTCGCGTGGCCGCGTAAATCTCGGGGACGTTAATCCTTCGGGATCGAGGATATGGCTATTGGAACCACTAGATAGCATTCAAACCTGTCATAAATACTGAATGTTCAACATGGATGTTTTCGAGTACGCGACCTTATCTCTCGCAAATATTTTGCAAATTGCAACATGTGGTTGAGGATTAAACGACATTAAAATCCAACACAGTCTCGTTTGTAATCTTCGTTTCATTGTATCGCTGTTACGTCTTCCCATTTGATAAACTCCGTCATTCAACTTCTTCTTTAGATTGAATATTTTTGGTGGTCCGGTAGATTCAATGAATATAAGACGCGAGCGGGGTGTTAATTAAAGTGAATAGAGCATTCGGCGCAGCAAGCAGGAGTCAGGGCTAGCAATTTAAGGGCTCGGTGACTGTGGGAAAGGGGGTCGGAGGTACCAGTCAGGGCAATTCAAACATTGAATTGATTCAGACCTCGAGCAGCTCTGGCTCCCGTCTGCTCGAACAGTCTCCAGTTTCAAGCCATTCGAACTTCCAGCAGAGTTCGAAGCTAAACCGCGAGAAGACCTATTACTAGTCGCGTATTTGCTTCGAGGGAAGGTGGAACGTCGATCGACGGAATCGTGATCGTATTTATTGCGGTTCAAAGTGTGTAGACGCATTCTTTATAGAAATCGCTTACAAATGGTCACAAAAGAAAACAACCAAAGAACCTCGTAAAGAACAATCTTTTTGAGAAAGGTCATGTTCAATCCGCCACATTTTCTGTGTGTTTTTCCATGATTCTGCAACGCTTCAGCTTCAATCAAAAAAATCGTTTCACTGTCCTCCGTCAAAAGTTTTACAATCTCGTCAGAAAAATGGCCAACTGTTCCCACAGTGCACGGTCGAGCTGCATAAAACGTGAACAAAAATGCAGCTCCGCCGTAATTGCGGCAGGGCAATGCAGAAATAAACCGCAGCCCGTTAACCAACTATTATTGGAGAAAGCGAGAAAGAAATGTGAAAAATTCTGCCTCTCTTTCCCTGCGGATGAATTTATGCCCCTTTTTTCGGATGTCCTGGTGCAGTTCAAAAACGTGACTTTTTTGCGCACTGTTGAAGGATCACGCCGTGGCAGCGCCGGAACTTGCGAAAATTATTCACGCTCTGTTAATTGTCGGCTCTAACCTGTTTTTGGTACTTGTGCAGTTTGGAATGTTTTGCATTCTTATTGCGGACCATTTCGCGTATTTGTGTACCCTTACCGTTTGAATTTTCGCAGTAAAATGGACTTCGTTGTTCAAGAAAATACTCTCGTCTTATTTAAATTCTTCAATAATTATTCTTGAATATTATGAAGCTACTAATCTATTTGAAATTGTAAAAATTGAAGATAAAATGAGACAAAGGGTGGTTCGGTTTTACTCTGGCTAACGCGCGGCTCAAATGATATATTGCGACGGGTAGTCGGTCGAAAATCATTTTTACTGGTTCGCGGCTTAACTATTTCTTTTTTCATTTTCCAGCGACGTCAGCGATTATCCTGAAGACAGAACACGAGCATCACCAGCTGTCATCTCTGTCTGGAGACAATATCCTCGGCACGGGGGTTAGAATCGGGCGAGGCGAGGACGCAGCCGCAGCTGGCACCAGGGAGATTATGGATTCGTCGCAATCAGCCATGATGAAGCAATCGGACTACGTCGTAGGTCAGTGAACCTAAACTCGCTGAAAATTTCCAACAACAAAGTCGCCGGATTCCTGTTTTTCGGTCAAGCTGGATCGTTTCTCGCGTCCGCTGTTCCCCGAAAATCGTGTTTTCCTCTGTGCTCTGTGATTGCATCAACATACGGGATTGTGTTGTTGTCGGCAAACTCGTGGTGCACCCGGTGTATTTATCTGTCTTTGAATGCTCTTCACCCAAAGTGTCGCAAAACAACACCAGGAAAACAAATGTACATCGGCTGTTCCATATTACCTTGCTGTATTCTTGAATTTCTAAAAATGAAGCACTCGAAAGTAGTGAGAGATCAATCGTCATTGTCATTTATGTAATTGGTAGACTACTGTGTTAATCGCGTGTGGAATTATTTGTCTGGGAGTAAAAAATGTTTGTGTTTAATTCCTGAGTAAATTGGCTCACGCGAGGATCATGTGACAGTCTTCGATATATTTTCCATTGAGAATGAAAGCTTAATTATTGCATATATCTCCGAGATGGTGAATAATGAAAAATGTTGGAGGCAAAGGTCAGGTTTTGCTGGGCACCACCTTGCTGCCTCCTCGATAAGATAACACACGTGCACGAAGCAATTGCACTCGCGTGGAATTTCCGACCACTCTGAAACTTCCGACAGTAGAAAATTTGTTGCCAACATAATTGTTATGTAATTGCGGATGACGTTCGAAATTACGATTGCAGTTCTAACGATGCAATTCGACCTTATATAAGATGTAATTACTCGTCCCGAGAACGTATCATTGCACTTATTATATATTTTTTAACGTGGTTTGAGCATTATTGATTGATAGCTTCGTTCAAATGTCATTCGCTTATTTCATCTGCATATGTATTTTTGTGATCTTCGGAAATGACGATATCTGAAGATAGTTATATAATTGTTTTTTAACGTGTAAATTTATTTGATATCTGCAACAGAGATCTTCCAAATTAAATATTGAACATCTGGCGAAATAGAGTGATAAGGTGACTGCAGTTTGTTGGCATTTGTTGCATAATGATCATTAATCGAATTGTTGCTTCATCCGAGCGGAGAAAGTCCAGGAATCTTCATGACTAGAAGCCTGCACTTGCATCCCTATGTTACGGAACAATCATCGATGATATTACAGTCCATTGGCCTTGCTTTGTTGGAATCAACGCAACGAGCACCAAGATAGTGCATATCATTTCCTCATTTTTTGTGTTATTGCATTGTTCCTGGGCCAATCACACGGAAAAATCAACTCGTTTACATTCTGCAATTGTAGGGAATCAACATTGTGTGCACTGATCGAATTGCCCGCCAATTGATCAGCAATTATTAGTTTTATCGAAAATAGGAGTCACTTTCAATTTACATTTATCAGCATCCATAAAAGATACAAATGGGTCAAGTTCAAGCTCGTCTGCATTCTTGCTACCCTTGAAACTGATTTCTTTTTTCTCCTAGCTTCTCCATTCAATTTTTACTTAAATTGTATTGTAAACTCTTTATCCAGGACGTTACGTTTGTGTAATTGAAGGAGAAATTAAATGATTAAAGAGTGGTCCATGGGTGCCTTGGAAGTCAAGCTTCCGATGACGCTGCACGGATGACTCGGCACAACGAAAAACACGGTTTCTCTATTAATTGCAATTGATATACTCGATTGAGGGGAACTCGGCACGGAAATGATCATGTTAACGGCAAACTTCGACCGATTAGTCACTGACCGTTCAAAGTACACTGTGCCACGCTCGAAGGCGTGCACCAAGATGGCCGGTTCACTAACTTAAGCGAGGCTGCATGAAAAACTGCACGTCGTCCAAGATATTCACTAATCGTATCTGTCTGTTTTAACCTTACAGATGTCGTACTGCCGACCGTCCTAATTGCACTGCTGTTTGTTGGCAATGCCATCATCGTCTACATTATCTTCCAGTACAGAAAAAGGTAGGTGAAACTCATGGTCCAATTGTGCCAATTAATCTACTAACTCTTCTCACACACGACTCTCTTTCTTATGGATTTTGATGGATCTCCAAAAAAATTGATTCAGCAGTAAGAATTTGTGAAAAATTAATGAACTGTTAATTTGAAGTAATTATGAAACTTCGAATCTCGATTAATAGTCGAAATGAATCCACAGAAATTCAAAGAATATTTGAAGAGTGAAGTTTCTGTATTTTTATTAATTGTGAACAATTGATTTTCAGGAAAGTTCCACCACTGGAGCAAGGCGAGGAAATGGCCCTGCAGAACTCGCCGGAAGTGCCGCAGGTGTGATCCACTGAAAAATTGACAATTAAGTTCACGGTGCCAGCAGAAATGTCAGCGAGGAGGCCTACGTTGCATTTTTCTACGAGGATGATCTCCAAGAATTGATCTCGAGGCCTCGACCATTCTCCAGCAGCTTAAAAAGCCATTTTTAAGTGACAGGAAAATGGCCGTCGAGGAGTCGAGGAATTTTCGAAATTCGTGTTTGTCGTCACACACAAACGTTCTTCGTAGAAACAATAAGCATTCTCGTGATGTAACGAGAAATTATTCGGGGACACTCACAAAGACTATAACAAAATGCGCTCTCGTAATCGCATAAATTCGCTGTCAATGTTAGAACTCAGGCGCCTATTTAGTGCTGCCACAATTCGACGTATACACACTCACTCACTCACACAACACACATTTACTGTAATGTATTATAATATAAGGAAATAATATATTCTATATTTCGTCCAAGTTGTGACTAAGTTAAGAATAAACAGATGTTTTCTTAATGTCTCTGTCTTTCAGCCTTTGTATCATATGTTGTCCTCCAATTTTGACCCATATTCATCGTTCTTCAATCTCAAACCTAAAGTAAACCATGTACTTGTTTTATTAAATTAATAACTAATAGGCACTGTATACAGTAGATATATAAGACTGTCAAACTTTTTCTATCCTTCACCCCTTGCTTCTCTTGTCTTCCCATCATGTTCAAGTAGATAAAGGAGTTACAATTGACCTGTATTTATTAAATTATTATATGTAAATTGCTTTGTACATTTTCAATAATTGTAAATATTAAGACTACTTAGCTCAGAAATATTTTCTTCCTTCCTTCCTTCCTTCATACACAATTTCTTCCAATGATACAGTCCATAATTATTTTTCACCTCATTCAATTAAGAGATTATGGAAATGGAGTAGAAATGGACTCGTAATGTTATATATATAAAATTTACTTGTGTACATTGTTTCAAGTGGATACTTGAAAATACTAAAACTAATTTAAAAGTACTTCTGCAACGGTTCCCCTAAAATCTCTTCCAATGTGCGTACTGCGTTTTGTGCACACTTTTCCGTAGCCTCATCCTCATCCTCTAATAACTCCGCTAAGAAAGGTATAGTCTCCGGTAACAGCGGCATAAAATCTTCTCCTAGTTTCCTTACGATCTCCACCTGTATTAAAACAAGTTTACGGTCCAGTTTAATTAATGCACTGTGCATTAACGCTTT
The DNA here is from genome assembly GCA_028455615.1 of Lasioglossum zephyrum. Taxonomy (NCBI): domain Eukaryota; kingdom Metazoa; phylum Arthropoda; class Insecta; order Hymenoptera; family Halictidae; genus Lasioglossum; species Lasioglossum zephyrum. Next base: position 2,013,305 of record CM052327.1, on the reverse strand, counting down.
ATTATCCAATAAATGTTATAGTCTCTAAAAAGCTAGCTTCTCATCCATGTTTTATTAAAACTGCCTTCGAGCTTCTATAATTTTGAATTCCTCGCGTCCAAAAACATTCGACATAAATTTTTACATTGCAAATGCAAATTAATAGAAAATTATTCAACAGATAAAAATCCAAGAATTCACTTGAATTCAGTTTTCGAGATTCAATAACAACTGTAAAAACCAAGTATGTATAAATAAATTTTCACTCACCACCGCGCTCAATGCAGCGCTCCTGACATGAGGTTTCGCGTGTCGGGTTTTCAGCAACGTTTGGTAAACCAGCTGCTTATGCAAAGAGTCGTCAGCAATGGCGTTAGCGAACGCTGCAATACACGGAACCACTAATTCGCTAGCTCTCTTCTCATACAGTTTTGTGCCTCCCATAGTGTTCTCAAGTTGATCTACAATTGGCTGTGTCAAGGTCTCAACTCTCTCCTGATTCACGAAATTCTGGGCGTCGTAGCTGAAGACTCGATAAAGCGTCAACAAAATAGCTTCAACCAGCTCGATTTTGTTGGTCTCATCAGTTAGAGTCATTTCTTGAGGTTCCTCCATGATTGCTGGATTGTTGCTGCTCAGCAATACTGCTGCGTGCTTGAGGAAATGACCAGCGAATAATACGAATAATGATTTTAGGGATTCTGCTATGTTCGCCGAGAGTCTGCAAAGAACAAGTGTAAAATGATTATGACAAAATAAAATATCCAAGTTAGGTAAGACACCTTGACCATGCAACTGACCTTGACAATCTCATAGACACACTAAACATTTGAAAAGTGATACTAAGTTACTGTAAAACGATACGAACCTGTAGAAAGTGATGCTTCGCTGCTTGTGCTGTGGATTCCTGGCAGCCCAGTCATACAACTTGTAATATAGAGGCCTGAACGTGGCCTCGCTCAGTTTCAAGACCAACGCGACTAGAGCCTTACTCGCGCTTTCTTCAACGACCACCACATCTTCCAAGGTCAGTTCAGCACCGTCTACTTCCATGTCATCCTGGGAACTATTCAAATCCTCTCGCAACTGCAGAACCTTCAAGAAGAAGGTACCTAAATCAGGTATAGCCGCACTAAGCTCATTCGATTGAACACTGCTGAATGATTCTGCCAGGACAGTCATCAGCGCAGGAACACACTGATAGGACTTTTTACTGAGCAATGTATCGTACGTTCTGTTCACTGCTGGTAAAAGTACTCTAAGTGATATGCAACTGGATAATTTCTGCGTGGTTGCTCTTAACCTTGACACCACCACACCAATCTTCGGGTGTTCGGTGTCAGTGTATAAAGAATTCAATCGCGCTAATTCGAATAACAATTGGTCCAAGTAGAGGGACAGGAAGTTGCCAACAGAGTCGACGATCTTTTGCAATGCGCTGACTATGCTGATCACTATTACATCAGGCACGTCTTGATGACAATGGTTCTCCAGCAGTTGCAAAATGGCTGGGACGAACTTGTTCAGGCTGTGAATAGCATGAATACGCATGGAGCTGCAAAGTTCAGCTACACAAAGGGCTGCGCTGCCTAGCACTGGACCTTCTCTCGTCTTCAGAAGCTCGGTGGTCATCTCGAGGATTGGTTTGAATACTGTAGGATTATCTGTAGCTAGCAATTTAGCTAGCAGCTTTAGCGTAATGAGAACAGTCTGCTGGACAATCTCCTGCTCCTGAGTCTCGGATTTCATCTTAGTCTGAATGATCTCCAGTAGCGGCTCGATCAAACTCATAAGGTCAGCATAGTCCTCTTCTCCAAACTTGCGTTGCTGTAGACGAGCGTTCAGAAGCTCCAAAGCCTTTCTGTTTACTGTCAGCAGTTCGTGTTCCATCAAATGCTTCACGCTGAACAAGAAGGTACCATTTGGTAACAAATTGTTGACCAGATCCAGCACATCGTACAAATGATGCAGAAGCACCTTCCAGTACTTTGCCAAAGGCTGGCCCTGGTGCTTGTCAGCGTTCTTCGAGGTGCTTTGAATCAATAAAATCAACTCCACCATCAGCTGATCGTAGTAATCTTTCATATTGTCCGCCCCGCTGGAGTCTAGCTCTGCAACTCGGTTGATAAAGTCAGGAGATGATAACAAGTTGCTCAGGAACTGGACCAGGATATACTTATAGTGTCTCAGGTGTTTGGGGCTAGTGTTTGCCACGTCAAAGATGTGCTTGTACTTGAAGGACATGGCTGCCTTCCTGTCTTCCTCCCCTTCTATGTCTATCGGTAGTTCTTTCATAAACTGCGCGAGCTTCACGCTGACTTGAATGAGTCTGGCAGGTGGAAACTCCTGGGATACTTGGAGGGCGAACTCAAGTCTCTGGCCGGCTGTCTTCTGATTGGTGATACGCATTGTTCTGGCGACAACGTGGCTTTCGAAGGTAAGGAGGTAGTACAGGTGGAAGTGATTGTCCAGTAGCTGCAGCAGTTTCACGAACAAAGGCGTCCTCCTGTGCTCAGGAATGTCTGGCAGAGAGACGATGAATGTCCTCAGGATCTCACAAGCGTGGGTCTCGTTTTCAGCCGCGTTAATGATGGGGAACACCGTCTCGATGGTCTTGGAGATTATCTGTATCGAGTAAGCATCGTCCTGCCGAACCACGGAACTGCCCATGAAAGTGAATATAGGCATGATGGTGTACAAAGCGCATCGGACATCGACTATTTTCAACAATTCCACCAAAACCAGCAGAGCATGGTGGTGGGTCTGTGGGTTTCTCGATGTCCTGATGCACTGGGTGATCAGATCCACTTGGAGATGAGCGTCTCTTATAGGCAAATTCTTCACAGCAAGTCTGTGGATCGTGGATAGCAACAGCTGATTGGTGTACTCTATAGGACTCTGTTCCTCAAAGCTGAGGCACGTCTTTAACAAGTCGAATAAAATTGGATACAGCAGTTCCTCTTGCTCGATATTGTCTGCACTCTGCACGAACTCCAACAGCGTGACTCCGTGCTTCCATTCCTTCCGGTTGATCATGGTCGGGTCGGGTATGTTGTGCACATAACTCAACCGCTTTTTCCTCTTCGCCGCAGCATCGTTTACCTGCACGTCTTTGAGGTCCCTCATCTTCTGCAGCTCGTTGACGATCAGCTGCGCGTTCACCTCTATCCTCCTGATAGCCCTATTAGCCGAGGAGATGACGTTGCTCATGTCACAGTCAGAGAGCACGTCCACTAACTTCGTCAGGATCTTGTTTTGAAGATCGGGTGATATTTTTCCAATGCTCTCGAAGAATGTCTTCTGTATCTGCTTCAAGAGGATGACGCTCGGCGACTGCTGCACTCCGCGTTCTGCGTACACCTCGACCTTGTGCTCTATTATGCTAGCCTCGAACAGTCGCCACACCTGGCGCTCAGTGAGAGCCTTCGCTGTTGCACTGTTGAACCTTTGGAGAATGTTCTTCAGCGCGTTTCCGGCGAATTTGTTTTTGGACTCGGTAGACACGGTCCGCAGAAGCTGAAGTCCTAGGGGTGCTAGTTGTTGGAGTATCGTTGGCCCGTCCACGTGGACCAAGATGTCTAGCAGTTGCGATATAATGTGGATCGGTGTTTCGGGATCCATGATCAGATTGAACAACGACTGCTGTGCCTGTTGCAGCCTCTTCCGCAACTCGGACTTCCTTTGCCCGCACACATCTGGGTCTGGGGAAAGCAGAACGTAAAGAGACAGAGACAACTGATCGGGATCGATGGATATTTCCGAACTCCATGTGTCCAATTCCTGGAGCAACGCCAAGAATGGTTCCTTCGTGAAGGTGAAGGTCTGCATGAGCTTCTTCAATATGTCTATCGCGGCTGCTCGGCAATCGTTGTTTTCCCTGGCGAGGGAGAGCATCAAGTTGGTCACGAAGACTTTGTCCTGGAACACCCACTGCCTCGACTTGCACTGGTCTAGTAGCACCAAAGATATTTTTAGGCAGTGATACGACGTCTGTACCTTGACTGGTTTGATGTACAACTGAGACAAAAATCGGAGTAGGTCTCTCACCGTAGGGAAGTGTCTCTGGAAAAATATCTGCAAGCATCTGTAGTAATGCCTGCGCCAGCGAGTTTCGGTTATTCCCTCAAAGAATATTTCTAGGAGTCTCAGAATCAAGTTGCTCCTGTGAGGATTGTTCTCAAAGTCGAATTTGAAGTTCTGCTTCAGATCCAACCGCCTGTGGACCATTTCAAAAACGTACGTGCCCACTTGGAGTGGCAGGACACCCTGCGAGGTCAATTCAATAGCGCTCTTTATATTGTTACCAGTTATGTTGTTGCAGTTCTTGATCATCTTAACCTGAGGGAACTTCTTGATCATATCTGCGGCCATCTCGATCACTTCCGACGCGATCTCGTCCTTCAGAGAGCCGACTGGTACTCTACACACGGATCCTAACAATATCAATTTGAAGAACATGGAGCCTGCATCACCATGACTAATTTGTTGCTTCATGGCACTCAGTATGCTTTCCGGCTGGGGCAACAGCTCCCAATTTAGTATATTGTGAAAGGCTGCCGACGATACTGCCTCTGCGTTAGGCGATTGGCCTAAGTCTTTCTGGACGCACTGCATGTAAGCATTTTTCTTAGCGAAGTTCGACTTCAGTACTTCCATAACAACCGACACATCAGTGTCGTCGTTTGGAAACATGTACGGCAACGCTGTGATGAAAACGCTGGTGTCGTCTCCCCCTTTGCAGAGCGCTAGAAGGATTTTTAGAGCTGGCTTCGCTAATGGTTTTCTATAGCTGCTATGACACATCGAAAGCAATACTTTCAACTCATCCATTAACATGTCCACGGGAATGAGACTCGTTAAACGTTCTATGGGCACAGACAGCAAAGCCTGGACCACGTTTACCTCGCTATCAGCAAACCTAGCTAACAATGTATTAGTCAGCATCTGCTGAACACTTTCAGGGAAGTTCAAATTCTGTTTAGCTAGAGACTTCAAAGCCATGATCCGTTGCTCCGGACTGATGTGAATTAATCTATCCAGAATCCCCATGGAATCCTGCGTGTCTTTGGCTCCAAAATGCCACGATGTAAGGAACTGCAGTGCTAGCTTAGAGTCTTTGTCGTTCTCGCTGCGTCTCATAAGACGCTTCAAGTAGTCGTCGAATCTTTCGGGATAGGTCCTCTCGAGGCATTGACACAAACTCATCAAGAAATTCTTCGCCGCGGTGGAGGTTTTTTCCGTGAAAAATTCTTTCTCCAAAACGTTCCACAGTATGCTATCCACGCCGTTATCGTCCAGTTTGACTCGCATCAGAATCTCGCTCACCATGTTTTGAACTTTCGACGTTGTCGATGCAGCCTCTGCTGAAGATTCCTCCATGATCACGCTACAACAAGTTTGCACAAGAGGCACGATGAACTTCAGCGTATTCGTGTTGGATGACTGAAGCTTTATCGCTAATGGAATGAACCAGGAGAGCTCTGATAATCTAATGGCGAGGTCTTTCGATACTGTGGTGAGTGGATGAGCTGGTGTGTTGTACATGAAAAATAACAAAATCAATGCCTCTTCCTTCAGATGTGGTTTCTTGAATATCTTCAAGAGCAACTTCTCGGTCGTCTCGTTTTTCAATTGCATCTTACTCATCAACATCGATAGGATCATGTAAGTGCTCGCTGCGAAATCGCCTACAGAGGTCTCTAAGCCCTTTAAAATGGTCGGTAACATATGACCCATCTGAACCTCGGACATCGTGGGCAATCGATTAATAATCCCCAAAATGGATGTAGTGTAAAATGCGTACAAAGTGCTAAGACATGTTGCTTTCTCTGAATATATTCTCGTGGCATTGGCAACGTGACTACAAATTAGCTTTAAAAGAGCATTATCATTGCTAAGATGATTGATCAGTGTTACAGAAGCTAAAGGCACACCAGGCTTTTGAAGAGGTTCTAACCAATGCCACTTATCAGCATCATCAGATAAATCTAGCAGCTGTAATACTCTCACAAACATTCTGGTCTCGTGGTAAGGTAATATTAGTAAGAGAAATTGATCTCTATTGAATTGGTGTATACGAAATCTGTATATCAACCATTCGAGTACTTTGTGAGCATTATTGAGTAGAAAATATGGAGATAACAGAATGAGAAACCTTTCAATCTCTCCATCCAGCTTCTTATTGACTTTGATATCATGCACAGCACGCTCGAGGTTCAACGAACTCTGTGCAAAGAGCGTCTTCTCAAACTGCAAAAACAAGTCTGACAGCTTTGCTAATTCCTGTAGTCCATTTTGACCTATGCAAATATTATTAGCATTACAGAGGTAATTGCAACATTGAATTATTCACAGGTAAATTTGATTCATTACCTATATTCAAGACTGTTTCTCTGTCAAGATGGGCAGCCTCTTTAGGGCTAAAGAGCAAGCTAAGACGCTTCCTGTCTGGTATTAGTATATCAGTCTGAGGTGTTCTAAGTTTCTTCAATTGTTGCGCAAGAGATGTAGCCATTTTGGATCTGAAATAGAATGACGACAAAGTTGAAAAGGAGAAAGACACAAATCTAACACAGTAAATGTATACGCTCAGCTATCAAAAAAATTAGAGCACTCTGGAACGAAATGCTTGACGCCTAAAAGTTGTGCATCTGAGACATCGCAAACTTAACATGTGTCATCGTCGTGCTTATATGCTATTATAATAATAGAATTATTTTGCGGTTCTTAGTTGCCAAACATTTTATTTCACACAGATTCAACGTACATAACCTTACCTTGTCAACTAATCTAATACTATGTATAAGATCTATGTATAATTAACAACTCTGCAAGCACTTGTCAACGCTATATACAAAAATATTTAAAAAATAAAACGATTATATCTAAACTATCAACACTTCACGACTCCAAAATTAACCATGTGCCAGCACTGCAGGCGGCCATTGATAAGCACGAACTTAGTCATTACATGATGGGAACGAGAACAATTTCTAATAATATAGATTAGATTTTGGACCGCTTGGTGCAGCACGATCAGTGGTGCAAAAGTTAGGTAGAGAGACATCCCATCACTGATATATATACTGAGTGCTCACGCCCGGGCTTTGGCCGTGCCACTATTGGTTGCACATCAACTGGTGTGTATTAGTTATTGACAAAGTTATTTCTTATTGTTCAATGTTTATAACAATTCCTTGTGCCAACGACGCCCACAACCTCTCTCTTGACCATCTGACCACCCAATTTTTTTATAAAAATACGCAATACAACTCGAGATATAGAATAATATTTATATTATTATTATAATAATAATTCACAGTGAAATTTATTATTTCTGGCTGTTCAATGTTTATAACAATCCCTTTCGCCAACGATGTTAACCAGCACTCCCTTGACTATCTGGCCATCTAATTTTTTAGTCAAAATATGCAATGGATCTCGAGATACAAAATAACTTTTAAACCATGCACATTCGCATTAATTTATTCAACATAAATACTACGATATTGATATATCTGTTCAATGTTGATAATAATCCTTTTGCCATTCTACAATAATTGCATGTTTATAGTAAACTCTCTCTTACTCCGTTCTTCAGCATATTTCCGTTTTCTACAGATCAATTCTTTGAACATTTATATATGGAGAAGAGTAAGGTAATAATTCTCGTTTATGAAATACTTTAAAAGTACAAATTGAGGTATTTCATATAAAATTTAAAGTCGGAATCGGTAATTTTCCTAATATTATGCTTCAATACTTTCTTAATATTTCTAGGTATCTTTTGTCCTTGAGTTTTGTTTTTAATATTGTAAACTTGAAATAACCAACACCAAAATATCGTCTAAATTAACTGCTTAACTTGGAATAGGTTCGGTGCAGAATGTAACAATTCATAATAATCGATTTCATCGAGGAGATACTAACAGTCTCTCGTTGGTGTCAAGATGGCTGCGTGACAATTTGCCTTCTCACTGACGAGAATCTCCACAGTGGCCTTCTGTACCGACGAGATCACGTCGATGCTACCGACGCTACTCTAGTATTTAAAGTCGCCTAGAGAGCGCACTACATACGGATCGAAGCAAGATGGCCGACGGAAGATGATACCCCTTCCGTCTTTCCTTACGCCCCCGCAGGCTTATGCTCCGTCCTTTAGGTCTGTGGGCGTGAGGTGCCATTGATGGTGGTGTATTGTTTCTTTCGGGGTAGCTGTTGGTATTTACACTGACAGAACGCGAAATGGTTCCGCTCCAAACGAAGTTGGTTAATTAACGGGATGTAGATCGGTGAGAGTGAACCAATTCGCGACGAGGAAAACGATATTTCGAGTGAAGTGGAAGAGAAGAATCGGCGTCTGGAAGATCATCGTTTCGAATGGATATACAACCTCTCTACTGAACAATTTTCATCTCGCTTGGTTTGCTTTTGTCGTAAGATAGATATTTCAAAGTTCATGTTGTCTTGTCCGCGAGCATTGCGTATTTTCTTGACCTTACACGTATATTTGATTAATAATGAGCGATGGTAAGAAGGCAGGTGAAAATTCCAGTAGTGAGGTTGTTAACCAATTTCGGAGCTGTAGGGATCTCAGCGATATCGTGCCCCTGTATACGCCACGCGCGCTTTATTTGAAACCAGTTGCAAAAATAAACGTGTCCGTTAATCTTCCCCAACTGAAAGTTCCAGGTAAAATGTCCACCACTCTGCTAACTCTATACCCTTCGATCGTTTTTGTTCTATATAATGGCAAATGAGAAGATCTATCAAAATTTTAGGTTTATTGATTTTCTCACTTATTGTTGTGTCAGTTAATAACATTGATTTTTCTAACAGGAATCTTGCGCAGTCCCTTTACATTTCGTGATAATTTATACTTATATACATTATGTTTAGCACAATAGGTTTTTACAGAAAATTAACTGCGATATAAACAGGAAAAACTATATCAACATGGGAAGTAATGGAGAAGATACGTGCCCTTATACTACCGGACGAGTTTGCATCTCTGAAGGTAGCCAAAAGCACGCTGGAATTTATCAGATTGGAAGGAGACCTGCAAGACAGATGCAGGCTCCAGCGTGTGCTTGCAAGGCTGGATTCCCAACGCCTGAATCTGTCTGGATTCCCCAATGTTTTAAAAGTCCGTGCAGCAGAGACAAAGGATGACTTTCCCACAAGGCACAGCTGGGATTCATACTTTAGAGATACAAAGAATATGAATGAACTGAAGGCGGGTGAAAGGCCTGACACACTTCATATAACAGGCTTGCCAGTTAAGTGGTTCATGGAAGATGGCTCAACCATGCCTAGCGAATCGTTGATCAGTAAAATTTTTAAAAAGTGGGGAACGCTGAGGAGAATCGATGTACCTGCTGCTGATTCGTATAGGTGTAGAATGCGTTTAGGCACAAATATAAACAAATTTAGCTATGAAGATGGAATATTTTTCGATGCTTATATTCAGTACGTTGAATATATGGATTTCGTCAGAGCAATGGACGCGTTGCGTGGTATGAAAATACTTAAAAAAGAGGGAGACAATGCTTACACTGCTGCCATTAAGGTCTGTTTCAGAGTATCAATTCTCTATGCTTGCGTTGCATGATTTTGGTGTGGTAAGGAATATATTGCTTATGTTTGTTGTAGATCACTTTTGATAAAACGAAGCACATGAGCGACAGCTCTGTTGCACACAGAGAATTCGAAAGGAAACGATTGATAGCGCAGGATACATTAGCAGCGGAAAGACTTCGGAAGAAAGAAGAGGCTGAAGAGAAACGACGCGAGGAGCTCAAGTAAACAGCAACAAACATTGTAGACTGTAGACGATAAAATACTTCGGGTTACTCACACAATTTTATCTATAGGAAAAAGGAGGAAGCTGATTCAGTAGCTAAACACGGCAGGCGGCAAAAAAGGGAAGAGAAACGGAAATGTAAAGCTATAACAATATTCCGTAAAAAGGAGGAGGACAAAGTTTCCATGAAAATAGCCAGGGAAGGTCAAAAGTTGATAAAAGCACAAAGGCAACTCGAAAGCATACGTTTGTTAGATGAGTTGTTTGATAGAATAAAGGTATTCATTTCAGGATGTTCTAGCTTTATAGTAACGCTAAAATAGGTCCTTAGTTTATAAAGTTACTTCAAATGCATTTTGTATTTTAAGATAAAAGTGGAAAATAATGAAATTAAAGTAGATGAAGTGAGTACAGATGGAAAGAAAGACGATAAGAAAAATAAACAAGATGGTACCGTCCAAGCGTTAAGTTCCGAAGAGAATGATAAAGATGGGAAGAAGGACAAGAAAAATAAAAAATCAAAGAAGAAAGAAAAGAAATCAAAGAAGGAGAAGAAGAAAAAGGTATGTGATACATGTTAATATTGGAATCCTTGTAGCAAGGTGGTCTTAAAAATAAAATATTTGTAGAAGAAACATAAAAAGGAGAAAGACTCTGCGAATTCTGGGAGTGCGAGCGAAGAATCGGAACCAGAAGGGCAGACGAAGAAGTTGAAGAGTGTCCTTACGCAAAATGTCTCACACCCATCGTCATCAGCAGGTAAATTTAGCACATTATTAAATATTGTTGCAAATAGTAACGCGCTGGTTATTAGTAATCATCACAGCAGATCACGTGTTAGAAATTAAAAATGGTCGCACACTATATTGAATTTACTCTTTTCCAGCGCCTGCCGAGTTAGAACCTCTTCCGTACCCAGCCCTGTACCCTCGATTCCCACAGCCATGGTACTACGAAGCAGCATTGCCACTGATTTACCCCGCATTGTCACGAAATATACCGAGAGGGGGTAGATTTTCTCGCGGTAGGGGCGGTCGAGGATTTTTGTGGAGAAACGCCGGTAACCATCGCTCGTTGCAGAGCTTCAACCCGCACTTGTACAACGAGCAATACTACAAGTACTTCGCCCACTTGGTCGGCCAGGATTACCATTCGTTTGACTACAGAAGCTCGCGGTCCCGCAGCCGCAACAGATCTGTGAGCAAGTCGAGGTCCAAATCCAGATCGAGATCTAGGTCGCGGGCAAAGCGGGGCTCCAGGTCGAGATCCAGATCTCGCGGAAGATCGAGATCACGGTCAAGGTCGCGGTCGAGATCGAAATCGAGGACGGGTTCTAGGTCACGGAGTCGGAAGCAGAGTAGAAGTAGAAGTAGGTCGCGATCGAGACGAAGGCGTGGAAGATCGAAGTCAAGGACGAAGTCGCCTGCGATGAAGTCAAGGTCTCGTCGATCGAGATCAAGGAAGAAGTCTCGATCGCGAACTCGCTCGAAGTCAAGGACTAACAGCAGAAACCGATATAGGCGGAGACGGGACCGATCGGCGTCGAAGGTCAAGGTTACCAGGGCTAAATCTCGTTCCACGTCAACCAAGAGAAGATCTCGCAGCAGCACCTGGTCCATGCCCAAGTCTCCTGGCAGAAGAAGCTGCTCATGGTCTAAAAACGCCGACACTGTCAATGATAAAACCAACTCGGACAAATCGGTGTCTCTCCAAGAGCAAAGCTCCACCAACAAAGAGGCACCACAAAATTCCCAATTAGAGAACATTACTTCCGACTGACAGTAACGGAGAAAATTCTTCTTCCGGTTTCGCTTCTTCGACCCTGTCACGTGGGGGAAATGATCGATACTGTGTTACATCGTGTACAAAAACGCAATATTGTACAACTTTTCTACACACATGCCTGTAACGTTCTTTCGGGAATGGAATATATATTTTTCTTCACGTGCTAGCTCTTCCTAAGCTTAAACGGTCTGGCAATCGAAGGAGTCCTGTGGGTGTTGTCATTTTCAACGTATATTGTGTACACATCTATGAAACAATTGTATATATGTTAAGAACAGTGTAATTCTATACAGGAAACAAACTTATGAAATGATCAAGCAAGTACTGCAATTCTAAGTCGGCATCAGAATAAACACTTTACTGATCAAGTGGACGGCTGTTCTTTTGTGATAGACAACTTTCCTTTCCACCTAGATGAAGTTAATTTTATTGGAACACAAGACGTACTAATCAAATTAGGGAAATAGGAAAAACACGTTCGTAGTCGACTTGCAAATTTTATTTGTTCTCGGCATGAAAATGCATTGGTTCATAAACATTGTAATTCTTATATACCCCTATCCCTTCGTAGATCGAAGATCGATTTCTTAGCAGCGTTTCTCGGAGATAACACGCTACGATTAGTTTTATCGACTGGTGCTCGCTTGATATTAGTTCGCCTATGATTAACAGGATTGAAATTCATTCGGTTCATTCTTTTCGCATATTTTTTGGAACCGATTAGTGCCGTGTGATATCAGCACCGCGCGCGCGTATCCGCCCGACATTTTCATCTTGTATTTTTCATTTACTCTTCTCAAAACACGGTTGGTTTTTTTCACTTTAAAAATATGTGCTACATTTTTTTGTGGTTTCTTTTCTCATCGCTATATTAATTATATAATAATACGTATATATACACTTCGCATCGTTAACCGCACCACGCGTATGTTTCAGAATAACAACTCGGTTTTTGTTATAAGTTAATGCTCCACAATGATATCCAATCTAAATGGAAGATTTTTATCATTCTCGAACATCGTTCGTTTCACAAGAGGTTCTTTTTATTTATTTATTTTTTTCGAAATTTTTCTTTTGTGTTCAACGTTCTTATTGGCATTATACTCGTCTCTTACGTGTACATGGTTTTTCTCATTACGTCTTTCACCTCCGCCTCTTTTGCGTTTATTTATTTTTTGTTCCTTAAATCGTCTACCGCTACGGTATCTTTGGAATTGATTAGATATTGACTACTTTCAAGATTCGTTGCGTGGGAATTGTTTCTCCTCCTTTTATTTCGCTAGTCAGATCTTGTTCGTCGTCGGACGACGAGCATCCTTCCGTTTTCTCGCACGACGCGGATCGTTCCCATTTAATTCGCAATCACATCACGAATTTTCTTGGGTGTGCATTGGCACGGGATTTGGGGATCGCGTTATAAATGTTCCCCTCGTTTTTTAGTCTTGCTTGACGGGCATCGTGCATTTTCCACGGAAGAACGGCCGTCGTCCGCGTTAATTGCATCGGTAATCGAGGGATCGGTTCATCTCAATTAGCATCGCTTCAATTTTTTAAAAAACTCAACTTTCCTATCTAACATAATTTTCTGTGTTGCCTAAAAATTGGACTCTACTGCAGAAATCGATTGCAGTATCAAATATTTATCAAAACGAAAATAGAATCGGATAAAATTATTCAGCTAATTGTAGACGCCTGGAGACGAATTAAATTTCTTTGTTTAATGTTAGCAAAAGGGCTAGTTTCAACGAGATAGTTCCCAGGAACACCGATGCAACTTTACACGACATGATTCTGCATGATCGCACGCTGCACGCCCATAGGATACAGAAGCACACTTCCGTTTCGATTTCTTCTCATTCGTCTTCGTGTACATTCTAAGAGTGAATCGTTCATTTTCCAACAGCAAACTTGCTGCGACTCAGCCATCGAGAGGGTCCAAGGATACAATAGAAAACAAACTTTACTCCTCGTAAATGAACAAACGAAAGTGGTTCGCGTGAAACAAGCTGCTCACAAAATCAGTTCTCTTGTCAACACATCGTTTGCATGCAACACTACAAACAGGTTCGAGATACAATTCGCAGATAGTTCGCACGGTTATGTGTGTACAGTTTCTCATCGCAAAAAGAACATTTTCGTCTATTATCGCTTAGTCTACGACAATCGAACAAGAAACGGGAAGAATCGCGATCTCAGTGAGATCGTTTGAACATTGACGAACACACCGAGTATTTTTTGGGAAATGAACGACCCAAAAAGTACGATTTCTATTGAGCAAGCATTACATGCTTCGTGTGTCAGCCATCGCCCGATAGTGTAAAAGAACTAACGCGTCACCCTGTGGGTTTAATCATCGCAATCTAGACCTCTTCAGATGGGTTAATACACTGCGGGTCCACGCAAAAAGTGCAGCCTGTCCCGAGTTAATCGCCATCAATCTTTATTATCGACCATTAGCCTCGAGACCGACGAAACTCAACAGGAAAGTACACAGCTCAATTAATTTCCATCAAACATGGAATTAGCGATTTAAAATTTCAACACAACCATCGCCAACCGCAAATCGCCCGAACGCGATGGTTCCGAGGGAATTTTTCATGGGGATCAATTCGTAATTGGTGCCACTTTTGCCTCGAACGCGGGCGGTTCTTAACTTAGTCTCTCAAGAGATATTTCTCATCGGATCGATGCATTTCAAAGTGGCTCCGGATTGCTCGGGACCTTCCCTTTTCTTTGAATCTAAAAAGATCACCGGAAGATCGATCGGCTGTCAGGGCCGGCTTGCATTATTAAGCTTTTTTAAGTCTATTTTCTTCTCGAAAAAAAGAGAGCATCCTTGAGTCGCCGATAAAACGTCAGTGAGAGCCTGGGGAGCCTCTTTCAGCCCAGTGGCAATTTATTTGGACATTCTATCGCTCAAGCTTCAAGCATTTATGCAAAATACAATGCCTACAAAAAGTAAACAGGGGATTCTAATTCAATTTAATGATCGGTATAACAAAATCAAGAAAAATATAGAACAATATGGTTACGAGTGTGAATATCCACGTGAGATTAATATTATAAAAAATTGGAAAATTAGGCAAATGCAAATATCTCATTTCGTGACTCCGTGTCTAATGGAAGAGTAAACGCGATTTTAATATTCATTTTTGCGGAGCAATTTGCAAGTGCATGGGATCTCGTATTCTGTCAAAAATGTTTCGTCCACACGGGTTTCTGTTGGAATGAATGCACCTCAGGTGAAATCCAGGGTTCCATTACGCTACAAATTGCATCGCGAGTAATGCGGGCGCGCGCGTGTGTGCGCTAGCCGTTTCAAATTTACAACTGTCACGGCGTTGTTTTTAGAACGCCCGCGACAAATCCTTTCCTAGCTTTGTTCTCCTCGGTGCATTGCGGACTGGGATGACAAGCGAAACTCCATAAACTTATATAATCCGCCGTGCAATTGCAACGTCAACGACAGTCGCGTTCGATTCACGCGAACAAACCGCGAACGGAAAGAAGCTCGCCAGGTAAGGTGTGATTAAAACGGCGAAGCGATCACCGTACGCCAAATACAATTTTAATAGGATGCATTGAAGAAGTAAATCGTTCTGATATGAACAGGAAGTAGGAGACACTGTAGGCGTGTCGTAGATGCTTGACATCATGTTTCGTTCTATAAAATTAATTTTCATTGTGAGCTCTTCAAATGAAATTTAGTTTATCTCAATTGAAAGATTCGTGCGAGATTTGTGAAAATTTTTGTCAATTTTGACAGTATGTATTACTTGCCCGTAGGTGAGATTAATTGATTAAGAAATCGTTTTGATGGCTGTATAACGTCGACACGTTTCGCTGCACTTTTCGCGTCCCGGTTCAGTATGAAATAATAGAAGGATAGAGAGGTAAGGAGAGATAGAGAGAAAGATAGTAATAGAGGGGAAGAGACAAAGAGCTCGTTTAAAAAAGACTACTTCCCCATAAAACTCGTGGTCGCTAAATCACCCTTTAGATTAATAGGGAGAGTTTACATTACTTTAGTAATTTGTTGGTCAGTTTACGTAACAGTTAGACGGCGACAGCCCGCTAGGTAATATTTGGTAAAGACTTTAATAAAGTGTGTCTGAGAGCTTTTAAAACCGTTCGAACGCTACCGTTTATTAGTAATAATAATCAATCCTCCGTAATAATAATAACTGGTAATAATAACAACAATAGTAAATGATTATACGTGGTAGTAACGTGGTAATGCTCGTATAAATCGTCGCGGAGAACTCCCCGCGCGTTATCAATGTTTTATTTATTATTCATCCGACGGTTCCTCTCGTTGTCGTCAATTTTTACGTGTTTTCTTTGTTTTCTTTATTCATTCCCCAAGCTGTTTCACTCCTACACTAATTGTCCCGTTCGAATTACCGTCAATTAACCGTCCGTTCAAAGACGATCGGACCGTTTGCGATTTTCGAGTGGCACTCCGAGCGCCGTTTACCCTCTTCCCTACCCTCCACCCTCTGTTTACCCCCGATAGCCCCTTACCAACTTCCTTTCTACTTTTCTTTTCAATCACCACGCTTTTCTCTGCCTCGAGAACCGCGGGGCACGTTTCCGAACCTGAAAGTTCATCTACTATAGCCGGAGCAAAATCGAATTCTGATCCTTTTTCGTCGCTGACACATTATCAACCCCTTTCTTCTAAAAAAGATAATTATTCAATTTTACTGTAATTTGCTCAACTCTTACTCGGACAGGTGATTTTCACAAATTTTAATGGGGCTTCTAAAAAATCTTTACAAATTCAATTTTTTTTTGCAGTAGTAGCAAATTATTTTATTTCAAATCGTACGGTTTAAATTTTCATGGTTAATGAAATCTTTTAGCAATAACCACTTCAACCATCGTGCCGTAAACGCGTAATCAAATTAACCACTCAGTTAATTTCTCCCTGACCATAGTAGATTGTATCAGGAAGCAGTAAAGTAGAATCGAAGGGTAAACCCGTCTGTGTTCGCTGCTCGTTCATGTACAAAGGATTCAAGACCGATTTGAGGTACTGTTTTCTGTTCCTCTGTTTACCTCGCTCGCACCACGCCCTGTGTTTCAGAATTTTCCCTGCAGTGTGTGCGTCACGTCTGTTCTCCTCTTTTTTTCTTCTCTTGTCCCGTTTTATCCTATAGTCACGCGTTCTTATGACTGACGGTGCTGACGACTGATGGCACGAGCGATTTCGCGAAAATGAAGGCCGTACTCGTGCGTTCATTGTAATCGCGCACTTTTGCTACGCTGCTGTGCTGCCGCTGCTGAACTGTTCTCTCGTTTTTTTATTTTCCCGCAGACAAAATCGCGAGACGAATGCAGTGTTGCGGGTAATGTAACCGTATAGTGTGGGGAAAGAGGTCGCTACTTTTTAGAAAAGAACTGTAGCCACGGAATTGAACAGACGAGGAACTTTCCGGTCGAAAGACTATTCTCTCTCGGTTTGCGAGACGAGCAACGAGATTAAAGAAATTAGTGAAAATTTAATACCCTCCTACGAATTAATCTCTTGTTCAGGGCCGCGATTGGGGAAAGAATCGATTTCCTATTCAACACTGAACCCACCGAAAATGAAAATTAAAGTTTTGCTTTCGATACCTGTTGAATAAAACATATTTATATTGAATGTATCTACATTGAATTCTACGAAATTTATATGAATAGAATATATTTACGCTGAAGCAGAATCAAGCAAAAGTAATTGGTAAAGTTTATTTCTCAAATAGTTTGATGATAGGTTCAGCGTTAATTCTTCTGTTTCTATGTTTGAAACTAGCCGATTGCGGATGTTTATGCAAAGTAAGAATGTTCGCTATCGATCGCACCAAACCGGGACTAGATTACAAATTTATTTCGTCTTTGAATAATTTCAATAAATCGCAATTAATACATACGCTGAAATTCTTCTAGTATTTTCACTATGTACTCTATTTCGTGTACCGATTGCTGTCACGAACGCATAAAATCCGCAGTCTAGAAACGGGTGAAGATTCAGCTACCTTGATTACATGAATCTCTGAAATAATGTTGCTTAATATACGCCAGGGGTGAACACAACAGGGTTGAACACCCTCGTTTTCCAAGCCCGGGGTGAACCCAGCCACGCTCGTCCCGCTCCAGCATTTTCAAACCCGTCGGACGTAGAAAATTCATATGTACACATATAAAGTACAACATTTAAACATCAATTAAACATCCGATGAATGTGAAAACATGGCGCCGGAAGGTGTCAGCCAGACCCGCCGCCGAAACCGCGACAGCGTCCTCCTGTTCTCATCTCTTCTCTTCGTATAAACCGTGTTCGAAACAAAGGCCATAATACACGATTTTCTCGATATATACATACACTATATACTATAATGTCGTGTATATTACATAATATAGTATACACATATGTACAGGTATAAACATACAAATAAACCACTGCATAGGTAGTTGGGCACCGTTCCACCAATCGAAAGTGTTTGTCTCATTTCGAACAAGTTGAACAAATTATTCATTAACTATTGTTGCAACTCTACATCCACGGAACAGGAATTTGCAATTTCTTTCACCCAAGCAAGTTCTCATTTTCGTAAAGATACATCGTTTGGAAAAAGGTGTGAGAGAATCGTTACTAATTTATGTGTTGATTCTATTATGTAATTCTGAGCAGTAGTGTAGTGACTCTATCAAGGACCGCAGCAGGGCTAGATTGTTTATACTGTTTTTCTATTGTCAGAGACAACCTGCGTACTTCTGTTTAATTTTCAAATATTGTTGAAATCGAAAACACTTTCGACGAACGAAACGCTCCGCTCACTGTATGCCGACACGTGATACAGTACCTTTTGTTTATGAATACATGGAGGAGAATCGTCAATGAAGCAATTATCTCTCGGGCAATGTATAGATCGCCAATTAAGGTCCTCTTCTTATAATTATCCGTTCTATCCCTTTCCGCGCGTCTAATGGTATATCTATTGTTCAAGTGTGCGGCGAAAAGCGACTTTCTCCGTTTCTGTGTCCCTACTCTTTTCGGTCTCGTGCAAAATTGCCGGTCACGACCATTTCCCCCCTTATGGTCGCCTTAGGGCCTCTCGAAGCTTCTCGTTGAAACGAAGTAACCAAGGTTTAATCGACAATCGCCTATTCTTCCAACTTCTCATCCGAACTTCGAAGTTTTCTTGATTTTAAGACATCTTAGAAAAATGTAGCTCTCGTGACATTGAACATTTTCATTTCCAACAATATTCAGAGAAAAATTTTTCCCACTGTTTCCGGGTAAAAAAGTTGACAAGGGAAGATTGAAAATGATTATACAATTTTTATTTGAAGAGTTTTAAGCTTCCTTGTAGTATCATGTTTGCAATAAGATGTGGTTTTAAACGTGACAAAAATAACATTGAATAGAAATGTTCAATTTCAACGAAGCGATACTTTCCAACGAGTCTGAAATCGAGGAAACGCCGTGACGAGCCAATAATCAGCTCAAGGTCTGGACCAAGAAATCCATCCGGTGACCTTTGCCCCTCGCCAAACAGTCTCTTTGCAGTCTCTCGGGCACGCTGCAAATATTCGCGATCTACGTAGTCTTCTATCGGGTACAAGAACACCGTTCGCCCCCGAAGCTTATGTTTCCTCGAGACTCTTCTATGAATACTGTTTCGTGAACGATTTTCTCTGCCGATCGGCTAATTGTTCCGTCATCGATATCGATTCACCCACCTGTTTAAAATCGATCCTAGCTGTTCTCTCGCTGACTATACACAGAGGCGACTAGAAACCGTGCTCCGAAGCAACAACGACGTCGATCGAACGCAGATTCCGAATCGCTTGCGAATAAATGACGCGCGCACCGACTTCCTCTCGCGTACTATTGCCGAATAATTGGCGTCCGTGTGTTGGTCGTGCAAATAATCAGCCCCGGTTCGACGGAATCGCGGATACGGTAAACGAACACCTTCGGGAGTCGTTAACGGACAACGACGTTTTGCGAGACGACGTTTTCCGATCCTAACTATCATCCGCGACTGTTCCGCATGAATTCGATTGCACCCGGGACCCGATGGGGTCCAGTAACCTTTCGATTCTTAATTAGAACAAGTAACATTACCCATCGGTGTCCTCGGATACCCGATCCAATCGGGAGACTAACTGAGAGGGTCTCCAGCACTCCTACTTGCTACTAGAATCCTTCTCTACAAATGACTTGAATAGTGATCTTGAAATAATTTCAGGGGAGTAAAGAAATGTGGATTCGTCTATTTGTCACGATGATATAGTGAATTGTTAAAAGTGTTCTGAAACAATGTCGTTTCTGATTTTCTATTAAAAACGAAATGCGGAGAGCACCATTGTCCTGTTCCCAGGGCCTTAGCACCCCTACTTGCTACTAGAATCCTTCTCTACAAATGACTTGAATGGTAAGCTTGAAATAATTTCAGGGGAGTGAAGAAATAAGGATTCGTCTGTTTGTCACGATGAAATAGTGAATTGTTGAAAGTGTTCCGAAACAATATTGTTTCTGATTTTCTATTAAAAACGAAATGCGGAGAGCCCCATAGTTCAGCTCCCAGGACCATAGCTCATCCCTGAAGCAAACTGTAAATCGTCAGACCCGTCACGAACTCTCACGATCTCGTTCCGTCGATGATCGTCGACGATTTACCTACAGCTCTCGTATTTTTATACATTATAATACTTATAGAATCGGTCTCTAATCGTCTAATTCTCCGATATTCAGACTGTTTTTTCTTTTTCTCGTTTTATTCATTTTTTTATTTTTGTTAAACTTGGCGTGGTCTTCCTGGCACTATAATGCACTTTTAAGAAATCTATATAAAAATATCGTGTGGAGTTGTGTCCAGTATGTTGAGCCGCGACAGAGAAAGATAGATAGATAGATAGAGAAATAGATAGAGAGAGTAAGAGAATGATCTATATATATAACTGTATATATATATATAGTGTCAAGACACACAGAAATAGAGAAATAGAAAGAGGCTCCTGGAAAAAGGAATGGAAATGGAAATTTGTCTTCTTGTTATTGTGAACGGGTTTTAGAGTGATTTTAGAATGGGAATAGACGAGGGTTTTTTTGGGGGTGTCAGCCAGAGAGGAGAGGACAGAAGAAAGAGGCGGGAAGTGTGGACATTTTGTGACACTTGTGTCTTTTTTTTCTTTTTGGTCCCGTTTCGCGTTTCGGAGTGGCCGCGAAACAACGCTTTCGAAAATGAAACAATGACGGACAAGACGAACCAGGTCCCAAACGTTTCTCGTGGAAACGAACGCTCGAGCATTTTTGAGGGCAGACAGGTCTCTCTCTCGTCGATACTCCAATTTTTCCGAAAGGACCGTCTTTGTTATGCTTGTCCGGTTATGCGTTCTTTTCCGAAGAACTGTTCACGCAGCTTTGCCGCAAAAAGCCCCTCAAAGGGATCAAGTGACGTCACGTTTCGAGAATTACCCCTCTAAATAGTGGGGTGACTAGCGACGTCACGATCAAAGAAGGGAAGGACCGTACCGTAAGGTTAGGCTAGGCTAGATGACCTAGCTAATAGTATCGCTTGGCCACTCTCCTTCCCCACCCTCAACATAATTCGTGACGTCACTATCTGGTACAGACTATAACTTCGTGACATCACTCTGACTATAATATTTCCTCTACTGCGTGCACGAGACTCGGGAACACACAATCTTCCGGCCTTCCGCCCTCAAAAATCGTGATCTTGTATGTGGTTTTGCGTATCGATCCTGCGGTTTTGTTCTGTTTCTATATGTTTGTTTGTATTTGTTTTTCGCTTCCTCGTTATCTGCTCTCGGGAGGGGGGAGTTTGTGGGGCTTTTGTATTCGGGCTTCGTTCGCTTCCGGTAAGTTTTCGCCGATAGTATTTCTTATTATTTCTGTTTTGTTTCGTTTCTTATCTGAGAGGGCTGAACATCTTCCGGATTCGATCACGTCGGAAAGAACGAATTATGCACGTCGGATTATTCATCGTCGGACAACGTAATTGCGTCCTGTTATTTCTTTTTACGCTCGAAATTAATAATATATTACGAAACGGTGTGTCTTGGAATATCATAATATATTATCAATATATATACCTATATATGTGTATATATATTTTTATATATACGTGTGTGGTTTCCTTTCTGTGTCGCCGTTGTACGCATATGTTTCGCCACTGTTTCTTTTGGTGACGGATTAAACGATAGGATGCTTCGCGTGTATAATTATTTCTTATGATTCAAGAAAGAAAATGTCCTTTTTTACTAAAGGTCATCGCAAGGTCATTATTCCATTTAATACTTAGTGAAAAATATACCATATACGAAAAAATTTAATGTGATCTTGATTTCCTGCTGACAAAAACGATTTTTCTAGGAATTTTTCTTTAGTCTACAAAGAAAATCACAGCATCAGTTTTAGCAAAGATCTTGTAGAGGTTACGCGTTTACTTCTCTGAACAGCACAAATGATTTGAATATATGAAACGTCCTATCGTTTCGTCCGGCCCGGTATGTACATACTGTCCTTTTGTGTGTGTGTGTGTGTGTGTGTTGTGTTATATATCTATATATGTATTATGTATACCTGGCGACGTCGATGGGATTAATCGCAGCATAGCGTGACGCGATCAATTCCGTCGTCGTTGCTCTTCAACGTACTCGATTTCGCCCCGATCGCATAGCGAACGTCAACGTTTAGCATCAATTAACGTAATTAACTTTCGGTCGCGTCAACGGTTACGCTTCCCGTGTAGGTCGGTGCAGTCAGGGGCTGCACTCGTCGTTGCACCGGGGGCTGGCCTGAAGCGTCACGTGACCGGAAGAACTCGAGTCCCCTCGACAAGTATTTATTACGATTCATAGTCAAGTCTTGGCCGTATCGACTTCCGGCCACCCATATGCGGATTCGGCGGCCGCGAACGATACAATCATGCGAGCCAGGGGCTTGATACGGTTCCGAAAATAACTATTTAAAACTGTTATATAAAGCTCCTGATTCGATACGGTTACGAGAAACTATTATTCTGGAAACACTGTTACGGCAAATCTTCGCTCGGAATATAAATGTTACGAAGAAACGAGATTTGCAGCTATTGGTTCGGTTATCTTCGGTTATGGCTACTTCTATCTCGGTTTCCATTTCGATGCTATAATCGTTGATCATCCGATTCTAAGCGCTTTGCTTGCGAAATGGTTCCGCCAGGATCGATTCTTGTTTATTTTATATGTTTTGTTCTGGACTTTGACTAAGTGTCAATGAACTCAGATGTTGTAAATTATGTTCTACTGATTTTGTTTGGATATGCACGAAGGAGAAGATATTTTGAGAAAATATGCACATATATACGGTACTCTACAATAACAATTGATATAAGAAGTGATACCGACACCATTTCGGAACCATGATAAAATCGAAGAAATAAAGTTTGCGGAATCCATACGAGAACGGAAATAAAACTTGCAACCGAGATTGATAAGAATTGGACTTTCTTCGTAACCATTTCGAGAACCGAGATCGATATTACAACAGTTTTCAAGTCCTGATGCGAGCAACGTCTGGCGTCTCAGTGTCGGGCAAGATGGCTGATGGAACTAAGAATGGTAGATCTGTTCTCAAAAAAGTTCATCAGATATTCAGAATTTAAAAAAAAAAACGGATATTTTGCGCAGAGTGCAGCCGACCGTACAATTCACTATTCCGTCATAATTGGTACTAAATAATTTTTCATATAAACCACCGAAAGCTACCTTATCCCTTCATGCCAGAGTGCTTGAAAAAGATATACACGAATCGAACTCGCTGCCACAATAAGAAACGCGGACAATACTTCAATCACTATGATGCTCGAGTGACCTGGTCTCGACCTACATTTTAAAATTCCAAAATAATCCCCGCGCCAATGTCAATCGACTGTAAAAATTTACTTCTCCGTAACGTTCTGTCGCACCTCTAGTCAAAACTTGTCGAGCACGGTGCACAAGAGTATTATGTATTGGATCCAAGAAAACGGACCAAGGTCGTTCGAAAGTCGCGGATCGCACTCTGTCGCTCAAATAAATTCGACTCTTTATATATTTTTGTTAGAATAACTTTGCTAGAATAAAAATCACTTTTTCCTCACTATTTTTTATGTGTCTAAGACTTTTTTCAAAAATAAATATTTGTCCTGTGTTCGATACAGGGTTAACAAAATTACGGGCTTCTGCCAACAACTTCGGATATAGTTATAGTTAACACTGTCAAGCGACCAACCTACTCTGCGCACGCATTTTACGTAAAAAAACAACGTAGTCTTTGCTCCCGTGTGCCATGAAAACACAATTTGTATACGGTAACAATATAATATCCGACGTAACCTACGTTAAATCGGATAAGATCATTTTGCAATCTCCCTTCATCAGCCCCGGTCTCGTGGTGGCCCTTAAGCTCCAAATTGACCCGATAAGGGACGCTAAATCAAATCATTTTTTCATAATAATTAGCTTTTGGAACTGTGGGCACTCACGACACGGGAATCCAAGATCAACTGATAATAATTCTTTGCCGGCGCAGTCACTTTCTGCTCAACAATTTTCAACGAAATCAATACTTGAAGCGAGAATTAATTTAGGGCCACACTGGTAATCAGGGATTTTAAGATTCCAAGGCTTAGAACCATACAGTTTTGATTATGGAGGCTTTTTTCTGGAACTGTTTGTTTGAATTCGGATGAAGCTCAGACATATCGATGATCTATTCACAACTAACGTGACGATTAAAGTGCCAATCAAGAATTGAAGCTAACAGTTTAAAACTGACACGACTGCGTCGACATTTTCCGTGAGCCAGAGCAGAAATCTCGCAAGTCTCTGACTCTCATAATCGAGCAGCAAGAACCAGGTCGCGGTAAGCAAGACAGCAAGACGCTGATCAGAGACAATTTCGGGGGTCATACGTGACCAGGAATCTCTCCGAACTAATAACCCAGAATTGCTAATCGGGGATCCGCCTCTGGCCTGCATCATCGTGTCCCCGTGATCCGTTTCGCTCGTTCACGTGCAAAATTGTTCATAAAATATTCCGCGGTACATTTTTTCCGTCCGTTATCGCGGGCGAAATGAGCGGTGTGTGTGTATGTATGTGTGTGTTACAGCAAAGTTGCGAAAATCCGATCTTCGCTTTAGCGTCCATCTCAAGAGCCACCTTGTTGTTGGTTGTCTTCATCGAGGGGAGACTTTCGTTTCCTCTTGTTCCTCTTGATGTAATGTTCTGCACACGTTGCGCCTCGTCCGCGTCCATTTCCCGTTTCACGAGGTATACAGAGAGATAAAGATGGAGTTCGTGTGTTGTCGAGTATATATTTAAATATTAAGAAAAAAGTTTTCAGGCACGCAAGTTGGGCAGGGGAGCAGCTCGCAGCGAGTGGAAGAGGACGCTCGTATCTCGGAGTCCCTCTGTTTATCGCGAACGTTTCAATCAGATTCGAACTTGACGCAAAATTTCACGATTTCACCGGAGACCCTCGTGTCTGAATTTGTTCGTTCCTTTGTTTTTATACTTTTGGTTAGAAGACAGACAGTCGAATCGGGAAGAGGATTGGACCCGTTGTTTACGCTACTGCAAGACTTCCGGTTGCGAAAAAGGTTGGAGAGATCGAGGATCCATCTTTGTTCATCTGGATCCTCTTTCATCAATTCGAACATATGAGAGTCAGCAAAGGCAAACCGAATGTATTAGGTTGTCGCGTGTGAAATGTCCGATTTTAAATAATCTTCCAAACAACAATTATAAAATCATCATCTTCATTTTGCGATTTCACCATCGATACTGTGTTGATTGATCACTTTTCATCGCCAATGCGTTATTGTTACACTGATGCAAAAAGAATGCACGATAACCGTATTGATTGATGTTGGAATATAATTTATTTAACATGTTCCGTGCCGGGCCAATTATCGATTACTTGCCGTTCAAGCTACGCGGCTAGCATATGCCCCACGCCACTAGAACGAATTGTTTTGCTTATGACATATTTATCACCGTATACGTGACAAAGTAAAAGTAATAATTATCAAGAAAAAAGGATTCAAATACCTTGAGAACCTTCAAACGATGTATACGAAACTTTAAGACTGTAAAGTAGTTCTTGATCGAGACACACACGGTTCACTTGCATTCGAAAATCGGACATTAACAACCTAACACTGTGGTAGCCACTCTGTTTGCCTCTGCTTATCTGTCCTGACTCGTCCCGATGGACGTCTGTCCGACGAGGTGAGACAGTAAACTGATTTATCCTTCTCAGATAGCGAAGGTTTAAGCCAATAACAGGAGTGGAATCAGGCATATCCCCCCCTTGCAGTGTGCGGATAGCAAGTCGCGAGGTGGAGATATGCCAACTCAGTGGGAGACAAAAGGGCCCAGATCATTTGGTACCCTGGGTGTGGGAGTTTACGGTACCCCCGGTCTCCGGTATGCACCTTTTCAAGGTGTCACTGGGGTCCCGGGTTCTGCCGGTTCTCCCACACCCAAAAAAAAGATAGTTAGCGATCGTTGGTTTACTGTCTCGTCTCATAGGAAAGACTATAGATAGAGTGCAGGCTTGGCGTCCATAGCGCCCATTATTCCCGACCAGAGAAAGAGAAAAGGATCTAGCGATGTTGACAGAGGGACTCGAAGGTACGCCAGCGTCTACGGCACGGCCGACACTCCGTGGTGTCGGCTAGGCTTAGTAAGAGTGCTGCGGCTGCAAAGACGAGACTCAGCTGTGTGGAGACTTGTCGGACCCCTGACTGTTGCCCAGCCCTCCCATTCTGGACTGCGAGGTGAGCCTGGTGGCAGACTGCGAGGTCGCGGTCACCGCCACCGTGGAATGTGCCAGGCCCTGGTGTTTACCGGTTTCTGGGACCAGATGTGGCGTGCGACTCGACACCGGGGGCAGGACCGGGCTGACTGGCCAAGGGTGTAGGGATATGGTGCTGGGCGCGCTCGGCACGCTCCTCGAGTATGGCAGCAGAGGTGAGTTCGATTGGCTGGCAAGCGGATGATGCGCGGACACGTTGCTACCGGAGATGCCCATCGTTAGGCTATTTCCGGGTGAGACACCGCCACCGCTACCACCACTGCCAACACAGCCGGACGACGCCATCGCGACGGCAGCGTTTGGATGAAGGAAATTACGCCTCTGCTCCATACGCTCCGCGTGCTGAGCTAGGCACCTGGTCAGCTCCTCTGGCAGCAGCTCCAGCTGACCCTGCAGGCCGGACAGTTTCTCTTCTAGGCCGATCAGCCGCTCCTCCAGTCCCACCAGACGCTCCTCCAGACTGTCCTGACGCGTACTCATGTCCGAGACGATCTCGTAGACTGTGTTCTGCGTCTGAGGACAGAGAACGTCAAGTTAGAGGCTGCAGTCGCGTGGGGGATGTCTCTCAGGCACACCTGGGTGAAAGTATTCGATCAGAGGAATTATGTGTTCGTCATTGTTGTTGTTCGTTTACCGACTACCCTGTAGCGAGTCTTGTTTGATGGAGTTGGTAATGGGGTTACATTGTAGAAAGCTTTTTATTGGAATTGTTTGGAATGTCAAGGTCATTTGTAAGTCTAATATCAAACATATTCGTCCAACAACGTCGTACTCCACATGTGCGATTATGATCGAATATTTTCTGTCAGGGGCGGTACGTCGTCGTCCAGAAAATTAGTGTCACTCAATGTGCAGTGTTTCTCTATGTCCTTCTTTCTACAAACTATAATTTACATTGATGTTTTAGTGGACATGCAGTGTCCTTGAGTCAAGTGCTATTCGTCTCATTTCTTTTTGTACAAGTGACAGAGTGTGCGTGTGAGTACAAAGTGGATTTCAGAAGAAAATTATAGTGCTTCATCGGGGGAAGAATAATATACAGTTAATGTAACGGCGATGATGAAATTATTTGATAACGCGAAACGAGTACAATCTTGACACGAACTTTCGGACGACCTGTCCTATGAATAATAATCGGACTGAATTCTACAGTATCCGTTGTTATAATTGTTGTACGATGATTCATCAAAAAGATTTTCAATAATAAAATTAATTCTGTGAATAGAAACCTTGATTAATTGACCTCGTACTCTAATATACCACAAATACGCTCAGCTCTTTTTTGGGTTCCACGGAAATCACTGATACAAATTTCCCCGACAACATTTCACCGCCAACTACTTTGGCCGACAACGCCTTTAACCGACACGACTTTGACTGACATCAATTTCAGATTCGTTGACGGTCAAAATTGTTATCGGTTAAAGGCGTTGTCGGCCAAATCTGGTGTAGGGGAAATTTGTGTCGGTGATTTCCATAGGACCCCTTTTTTTACGGGTCCCATGGAAATCATCGACACAGATTTCCCCGACACAGTTTTCAACGACACCAGATTTGACCGACAACGAATTTAACCGACAACGCCTTTAACCGACAGCGGGTTTGTCCGCCAACGAATCTAAAATCATTGTCGGTCAAATTTGTGTCGATCAAATCCGCTGTCGGTTAAAGGCGTTGTCAGTTAAATTCGTTGTCGGTCAAATCTGGAGTCGGTGAAATGTTGTCGGTGAAAACTGTGTCGCTGATTTCCATAAGACCCCTTTTTTACACGGTAGGATATATTCCTTAAAAACCGTGCGATGAAAGAGTTTATTGTATAAAAATTTATTTAGTCTGTGGCTCTTGAGAATAGCTTTCGCGGAGCCACGAGCACAGTGTCGTTTCGCATAGAGTACCTTGGCCATATCCGTGATGGTGTTGGCGTTGTCCATTAATTTTCGCTGATCCATTTTCACTTTCCTGAGTCTGAAAGTTTGCATTACGGATGCGGATATTAATCGTGCCGCTTACGGGGGGTCGGCTACGGTTGTCAATCAGAAGTCATTTATCGACTTACGCGTATATAGCCAACAGAAATTTCCGCTGGTGCGTTCGAACACGTCCCGGATTGACACGTTTCACCATCCGTGTGTACTTGTAAATTAGCCACGTCTCGCGCAACACGTTCGCCGCGGCGTTTTTCAGCTGGAACAGATCAGATTCGCAACGCGATTAAACTTTTCCGGGGGAGGAACGTTAAGTAAATTCCTCCGCGTCTACAAAAACAACGTTGGCTATCGATCGGGTATCCCTTCGTGTTGTGGTTCGTTCTGAATTATTTACGTTGGCTCCGTTCATGTTCGCACCCATTTCTTTTTTTTTGTAGGCTCTGTGTTTCGATTATCGTTTTCGGTTTAGTTTCTTTCTCGTGAATCGTTGTCCAAACCGATATATTTTTTTTGTGAATACTCGACGCATGTTTCATCGGGTTTAGGGTATTTGTGTACGGGGACTGACAGTATTGCGGTGTACATTGAAAAATGATCGTGGCCTCGGTGATTTGTTCGACAAGCGTGCAATTCCCCTTTTGTGAGGAACTTTGTCTTATTTTTTTTTTTGGTGGTTTTATGATTGTTCACAGCTAGCACTAGTGGACTAATTGCTCTTACCTGATGCTTTCTTCTATATTTAAACAGGCCTTACTTACTTCAATAATCCTTGCTTGAGAAACAAACAAAATATTTCATTGTATTATAAATCCACAGTTTCATTGGTAAATGGGAGTAATAGTTACAGAGGAGTTTCGATAATCCGATGGGGAGGCAAATTAACCCTTTGAGGAAAAATATCTAACGAACAAGTAACGTGTTCAAATAATAGTTCTAATTTGGTAAAACATTTTAACAGTGATGACGAAAAACGAAATAAATGCTGGCAGCAAACGTGTCGCCATTTTCGTGAGTGCTCGTCCACAAAGGGTTAAACAAAATCGTTCTACACATCAGAAAGGTATATACAGTTGATCGAATGCTGAAATAAAACGGAAACGATGTAACAATATGAACATAATCCGATTGGAATCCGAACTGAAATAGTTTGATGGGCTTTTTTACTCACCGTGTACACACTCAGCTCCTGAAATGTATTTACAGAAAAACTGAGAATGATCGAAACAGATTACCGAAACTCCAAGGGATTACCTGATCCATTCTAGAACCGGCGAATCAATACACTCGGATGAGAAGCGAACTTTACGATGTCCTTTTTCGATCATGCTTATTGCGAGTTTCAGAAATATCGACAGAAAGAGAATTTGGTGGCTCTATCGCGATAAAACAGCCCCCGGAAAACTTCAATTTCCGAAACGTCCGATAATCTTCGCCGGAAGCTGATCCGAGAACGCTTAATGGAAAACAAGCATATTCAAGGTCTGCTTATTGCGATAAGAGCACCGCCACCCGCGCGGCATCACGAAAATGAAATAGCGAAACATTCAACTTCGAAAACAACTATATACGTTCGGAAAACAGAGAGACGACGGATTCTTCCGACAACCCTGAATTATTTACGAGTCGAGGAAAAATTCGATTCGCCGGGGGAATCCTGCGTGTTAGCCCATGAATAATTTAGCTTCATTTGAAATTTCATTAATTCGCTCTTTGTTCTGAAGATCTGCTCGTCAAATTGCGTGCGTTCTACGGACAATACGAATCGCGAAATGCGTCCGACAGCCATATTGTTTTCGAGGAAAATTACTAAAATGCCGCTTATTATTTGTCGTTTGTTGTTCTCTCCTTGGCTGACCGAGTCCGACCGTAACGACACGTATAAATTTAATTTAATGAGTTTAGTGACAAGTAATTGTTCTTTAGCATCGATGTGAAATGGCGCTTTCTGCTTGCGAACAGGCAAGTGTCGCGTACATCCATAATTGATGTATAATTCATTTTAATGATACGAAATTGTTTTTTTTTTTAATTTAATGATTTATATATACATATATAAAATAATAATTTAATTTAATGATACGTAATAAAACAACTCTTTAAGTGTCCGACTAATGAGAGATTTTGTTAGAGTGAAATGGTGTTGCCAATGTTCGCCAATTCCAAGGCTAAAAATCAGTCTAAAAAAATACCGTACA
This sequence comes from Lasioglossum zephyrum, assembly GCA_028455615.1. Taxonomy (NCBI): domain Eukaryota; kingdom Metazoa; phylum Arthropoda; class Insecta; order Hymenoptera; family Halictidae; genus Lasioglossum; species Lasioglossum zephyrum. The sequence continues at coordinate 1,982,761 of CM052327.1, read as the reverse complement.
CCGTTTGAAGTGTCTAATTTTAGGTGGTGCAAACGGTTACCGGGAAGTTCCGGTCTTATAGCCGTAACACTTTGATATTTCCGAGGTTTACAAATATCGCGGGCTGTTTGTTAATTCAGTGGCCGCGCGGCCGGAGTCTTCGATCGCAGCGGAGAACAAAGACGGCTGTCGTTCGCATGCCATTTGTCAACTGCAGACGTGCGTAAATAAATTATGAACGCTCCGTTTCCGACTGATCATCCTCGCTAATTACCGTGGGACCTACTTGGAACTCGAAAAAATCCGAAATGAACCGCAACAAAATCTTTCTCCTAGAGCAACAGGGTTTTCGAAAATTATTACTCATTATTTCACAAAGTGTTCCGCATGATCGACCTCGCTAATTGTCGTGTAACCTTCCTGGAACTCGCAATAGTCCGAAATTCAGCCTTCGAGAACGAGTTTCAGGGAGAATCGAATGATCCTGTCATTCGCATGCAATTTGTCGACTTCAGACGAGCATAGATAAGTAAAATCAGCAGCCTGTTTCGAATGATGTTCCTTCCTACTTGTCGTGGAACTTTCCTGGAACTCGCAATAGTTCGATAATTCAGCACCGAAGCATCAGCCGCGCAAAGAATGTTTTTCCTGCCGGAGCCGGATCAATCGGATTTCGAGTATCTAGGACGCGCAGGGTTTTCGAAAACGAGTTTCAGGGAGGATCGAACGATCCCGGTCCCTTGTTGTCGCAGCTTCTTCCCCTCATTTTTCAAGTTTTTCGCCGGACGGGACGAGGGTCGATGCCGCTTTTGTCTCGTTAGATGCGATTCCCTTGTTCGAGGACCAGCGGCTGACCCCGCGGCGGATCGATCGCCGACACTCGGACCATCAGGAACGGATAAAAATGACAATGACACATTAGACGGCCCCCGGACGACACAATGAACTCGAAGACAGTCGGTTTCCTTTTCCCGGGGAGCTCCGTTCACTCGAGCGAGCCGCTCGTTCTTCTTTATTAGTATAAGACTTTTTCTCTCTTTCTCCCTCTCTATTTTTCTCTTTCGCTCGTTCTCCCCGCTCTCACTGGTTCTTTTAACGTTAATCCGGTTCGCTATGGTAATTTGTGGAAAGTCTCTTGAAAATGGAACAGAAACGTCCCATTGTACCCGTCGCTGCGTGCGGAACACGGTAAAAATTACGAGGGGTTCAGTCTTTAAAGAAAGATACCGTTCTGGCGCTTTGCGATTCATCGGAACCGAGGATTAAAGCGGCATTCTGGCTTACAGAGTACAAACAATCGACTCTCCAGTCGTTGTCGTTTGAACAATATGCCTGCTAAACGATTTTTCGATACCGTATTAATGCGAGCGTTCGAAGTGTGCTTGAAACTTTAACGCGTTCGCGTTGAAACAAAGTTTTTGAACGCTGTCGCCTCGCTTTCTCGGTAAATGCACCTCAAAGTCGTAAAAATTGAAAATGGTGACAAGAAAATGCATCTTGTACTCCAAGTTATTGTATGAACTAATTTTTACAAGTTTTCACACCCTTAAGGATTCAATTTTCTTAAAACAATACCGAAACTACTAGGCATAAACCACGAGCAACGTCCTCAGTGCGAAACCAGAATACCTGTTTAACGTTCAGTTTGCGATTCGCCAGTGAATTTTGCTTTGCCGTTCAAAAATTTGTCGCAAAAGTGTTCCCGATTAATGGACACGACGAAACGAAAGCTCGCTTTTCGGTCCACGGCGAAATTAATGCACTCGTTCCCGCGACTTAGCAAAAAAACGTGACGGGCGATTCAACCGGGGTAGAACTTAATTCAGCCCAGCTTGGAATGATTAACAGAGTTCGAACTTAATTCAGCTCTGCTTGGAATGATTTACGAAGGGTCTTTCTTTGACGAGCTTTGGCGATACCGATAGGCACGATGAATTACGCGGATTTCTCAATGTACAGTTTGAATAACACCGCTGAAAGATTGATAAAAAGCGAAAAATTCGGATGTTACACCGATTTACGCCTGGAACGTAACGAGAATGAAACTGTGAACGTTGGCAAAATATTTCCTTCGATTGGTTTTCACGGTTTCTTTTGTTCCAGTCGAGTCCTTGTTGCGTTCCTCGAAAAGTCGATTGTTACGTGTAACAGAACCGAAATAAGGACTCGGGGGACTTTTCGCAAACTAGCAGAACGAAACTTCAGAGTCACGAGTAGGTAACCAACGAATCACATCACGAAGAAATCGTGCCAGAAACTCAATTCCCATCGTTGTTCTATGTTCTGCCACAGCAGACGATTTTCTTGACGACAAACTTCGACGAAGCCCTTACACTCAGCACAAAGGATTCTTAACAATTACAACAAAATTCTGACAAACAGGTTCAGACGGAACGATTTCCAAAGTACATTGTGCTGGTCACGTAAAAGTTTGAGATTCGTGAGGCTGCCCGTCAACCGGTGCCCACGTGGACACGAAGTAACACTCATGGTCCGGGGCAGAAATGCTATCATGTTCAACGAACCTTCCTCCCCAATGTGTGTGTACTTCGCTAAAATCTGTCGGGACCGTGGATTATGTAAAACAGAATCAACCAATCGAATTTTGCAATTTTCATGAACCCCAATCTCCGACGGATAAAATTATTATTTTCTTTTGATCAGATTCGGAAATTGATTTTTAACCTGAAATGTTCATACGCAATCAACCTTCTCGTCTCGATTTGATTAATTAAATTTACATTTTGACGTTGTTCGAATTTCTGTAGGTGTGTTCGATTATTCCAAGAATAAAATATGCACTGAATAATTGTAAACATTGTATAACGAAAAAGACGTCGTATTTTTATCAAAAGAAATTTAGTAAATAGTAACGAATAATTAAATAAATTCGACAAATATGTGCAACAAGAACTACTACAGATACCTTTTCAAATGTTTCCTCTAGTACATCCACATCGCTATACATAATAATACAAACAAACATTTTGCAACATATACAGGATAAGACATTGTTTCCACAAACAAAATTGTTCCGCTTCGTCATTCATAAAATTGCTTCCATAATTTGTTAATTCTGAACTACTATAAATATGTCCTTTATAGGATATTTTCTTTTGCTTCGCGAGAATATTTCTAAACAGCGTTATTTAGAAATGGCCACTTTTGTGTTTAATGAAATCTACGCGCGATACAGAATTCATTTGTTTAAACACACAAAAAACAATTTTTTATCAAAGTTCTTGACAAAAGAATTCTCGAAAATCAGTTCAGAGAAGCAACCTTGAAAAATGTGTTTAAAATCTAGTTATTTCTACTCTCGAATCAAAATAACATGCCATTTAAAATGTTGAAAATTTTCCTGGAATTCTATTCGACTTCTAAATTTCATTAAAATTGTGGAGGCCATTAGTAAAGAACTAACTTGTGTCCTGTGAAAGAGCCAGGATTGTGTCGCACAGCACGCACCATGAAGGAAAGATCGAGGAACAGGACAACGCATTCTGTCGCAGGACCTCGGGCCGTTCCGCTTCCACAGGACGATTGCGTTGGCGGGCAGGCCACGAATACATTCTGTTATGGCAACACCACGGTCACAGGAGCGGCAGCGTAACACGTACGTATTGTTTAGCAATCCTCGCAAGGACGTAACGAGCGGTTTTTGGCGTCTCTTACCCTTTTCGTTAATTGCGTATCCATCATAAAGTTATGAACGTGCTTCTCCGCCCTTGTGAGCTCGAGCTTCCTGGAAACAACCGCCACCAGCAAGGCCGTGCATCCGGCGCCCTAAAAACACCGTGAAACGTACCTGTGAACTCGCAGACTATCCGTTGTACACTTAATTACGAGACTAGCGGCAGCCGCGTCTCTAATTACGAACTAATTTCATCGAAACTCTTCGGAGGTCCCTGCCACTACGCCTGTGAACAAGAAACAGAACCGCATCTGCGCGACGGCTCTGTTATGTCTCGATTATAACCGACATTTTCACTTTCCCCCGAAACAATAGACACGAGAACGGTCGTTAAGCAAAATTAAAGTACCACCGGATCCTTCGCTCTAATTACTTGATGACGCTAGCTAATCTAAAGATTAAGAGAGCAGAATCTCTTCTAGAAACGGTACTCACAAAGATGACACTACTGATCGACAAAGAAAGTGAATTTGATAAAACATGCTATGATCCTCAGCTCTACCTCTATCGATCACTATTCAGCAGAAGTCTAAAGAATCGACCAGAACTAACATGATCTCTCTAGATGACGCCTGAAGCCTAGCTTCTAGATTTTTACCTAAATGAATGTTTGTATGGAATTTCTCGAAAATTTACTATTTTATCTCGACTAATTTTAATAGCTCGGACCCCACCTATCGAGAATCGTCCGGTTCCGAGCTATGAGTACGAAAGTCCTCGGAAGTTAGAACAGCATGTTCGACAGACTAGCACTCCATTTAGAACGCTCTTAATCAGGAAGTAGCCAACAAACTGCAGAGCAGAGCATCGAAAGTCGCCGGAGGAGGATTTATTTTCGCTTCCATCACTGGCCAGTTTAGCAATCCTCTTAAGGAAATCCTGCCGGTCCGTTGAAAGGACCTTTTTTCTCTGGCCGTCGTTTCCCGCCGCGTCGCTCTCCGTCGAATTTGCCACCGTCAAACACAACGAGGCGAGACCCCTTTAATAGCGCGCTCTTAATTGTGGACAGATTCCACAGCTTCCTTCCAGCCACCGAACGGAGACGCTGTCTGCGTTGTGTCGAGGAAACGCAAACGCAGCTTTGCCAGCAAGATCCGGACCACCAGCAGGCAATATCGCGGCGAATTTTGAAGAGGGATCGGGCCAGACGTCTGCATAAAGTCATTCTTAGAAGACCGACGCCTCCCGGTTATATAATATTCCGTCGCCTTGTCCAATTTCGTGCTCTTCGATTTCGCCGACACCTCGGCTCGCTCTACGGTTTATTAAGTCAACGCTCTGCACAATGGTTGACTCGAGTGACGCGAATGTGGTATTTACTACTGGCTGAATATTTACGGACATTTTTCAGTTTGTTGAAAACGGTAATTTGGTCTGAGCTTTTATACAATCATGTAATTCACGATGCTTGGAACACCTGTTTTATTAATAAATTTTTTCAATGTAGTTTTGATGGTACTTATAAATTCTATTTATCATAGCCGCGAAAAAAATCAAAGCAACGGGTTAAATGTTTAATTCTTACCGACTGGTTGAATATTTACGGACATTTTTCAGTTTGTTGAAAACGGTAATTTGGTCTGAGCTTTTATACAATCATGTAATTCACGATGCTTGGAACACCTGTTTTATTAATAAATTTTTTCAATGTAGTTTTGATGTTACTTATAAATTCTATTTATCATAGCAGCGAAAAAAATCCAAGCAACGGGTTAAATGTTTAATTCTTACCGACAATAAGGTAGCTATACAGCTATGAAACAAATCAAGTAGCAGGATGAATGTTAACATTTCCAAGCGATCGTAGACATGCAATCAGCAGTGTTTAAAGCGTACACTCGAAAATTCTGAACAGTTCCGGGCAATTTCCATGATTAGAAACAGGGCATTCGAGAATAATTCCGGCACGTTGAAAATGAAGTTGCAATTTCTGGTGACGTATGAAATTACGCAGCAGTATAATCAGTTTGCGGCACTCGAAATGACGAAGAGCGTGAGCCAGGTGACGCGTCTAACAGGCCACACGAGAGTTCCGATTATGGTTCCATTTGCATGCTGATTATCCGGACCGCGTTAGAGGAATCACCGAGTTCTACAAGGAGGCGAAAGCGATAAACGCCGAGAGAAACGGAAGCATCGTTGAGATTCCGTGGTTCCCACGGCCATCAAGAGCAGAATTTCACGGGGAATTGACCAGGACCGTTGGCCAAATTGGTTAACGATTCACGGCTGCGAGTCCTAAATCGGCGAATTAGCATCGAGCCGAGAGTACAATAACAATAAGGAACCCAGGAGAGGGTCTCCCAATGGTGAAATTAGACTCAGTGTATAGCGTTTATCATGACGAAGTGTCGGTCCAAGTGCATCGTAACTGCCACTTGCATGCGCCGCTGTGGTCGATAACCCCTTAGCATGGCAACACTCGCTGCATAGAAGTCGGCTGGAACTTGCAATTGCCGACGGTTCCAATGCAACGATGCAACCGAATGCGATTCCGAACGATAGCGACACGTCGAAAATCTCGTCGAGGAAATGTCTAAATGCGTCGAGATTGGGGGTTCGACGATTTTTATTTGACAACCCTTCGATGACACCGAGATTCCTGGAATGATTAGTGACGACAGGTGACTGATTTAGGTGACTGCAAAAGTTCTGGCGGTTTACGGGTGGAGATATTCAGCGATGCATACGTGGTGACTGCGCATCTTCACGTTCAATTTCACTGCGGATCTTTTTTGCAACAATCTCGTGCATTAATTGTTAGATAAACAATTTTAGCGTGACATAAATAATGTACTATGATTATTAAAATCGTTTGATAACGCTCATGGTATCTTTCAAGTGCAAGGAAACTTGTAGCATGCAATTATTTGCAAGATACAAGAACATACCTTCATTGTGAAAATATTTCTACTTGATCTTTGTTGGAACGGTGACTTTAGAGAATGAAATCGTTGACTGGTCAGGTTTTTATGTAAAGATACGCAGTTTAATGGTCTCCGTTATTCATGCTGCGATTTGATGCTATCGTGTATCTGAAGAATGAAAGCGAATGAACTATTTTGTCAACTGCAATGTTTTTCTTTTTTAACATCATGAGATAGAGGAGCGTGTATATGAACACTATTAGCAGACTATTTTCACCTATTTTGCTTCTACGATGTTTGCAAGGATATAAACAACAAACCGCCTTTCTGCATTTTCAGGTAACGTGTAATAATAGAATTGATCGAAAAGTTTTCCTAATATTTTTCGTCACGTTCAAATAAATCCTGTGGGTAAATGAATGCAGCAAATAATGAGCTGGATACGACCATTAATAAAAAATGTCAGAAAACTTAGCGACCAATTCAATATTACACAAACCTAGCACCATTTCAACGTCCATTATGATTCTCACAGTGTTCTCGTGTAACGGGTTCAAAAAATCGATTTCATCTTTCGAAAAAAAATGTATAAAAATTTATCTCGCGTTTCGTCTGACAGTAAATAAACGAACAAATGCAACAACAACAAAAATAATATCCTTATATAGCATAAGGATGCAGTTACACACCCCAAAAAAATTTAATTCCTACATGTCCAATTCCATCCTCGAAAAAGGACGATAAAACTGCCTTAGATACTTTTACATCGGTTACACGAGAATTCCCTGGAGAAAGGGCATGGTCGTTGCGGAAAGGAGAACTTTTGCGCTCACCTAACAAGCTACCACGGTTTCTATGCACTCTAGTCTATTCTAAGCGAGAGATTCGAGGTAGGCAAACGTCCCGTAGAAAGCGAGAAACAGAAAACTGTACGCGCCCGATGTGTTCTCGCCTCGGTCGATCGTCGGTACGTGTCCTGTTAACGAATCGTCTTAATAGCTCGGTGGGAGCACGTGGCCGGTCGCAAATCTCGCGGCAACATCCGGTATTAAACTTCGCGAGTCTGGCCTTACCATTATTCCGGTGGAAACGGCTATACCTCGACCGCAGTACGTGTTGGGTACGATGTCACCGAAACCGACGCTCAGAAACGTGATTGCGATGAGCCACATCGCATTAAGGAGATTCGCGTGCTCCTCGTCGTGGAACCTGCCGGAACACAACAGAAAACAAGGCCTGAAATATGTATATATATTAGTATGTACGGTCTTAATAGCCGGTAGCGAATAATCATAGTTCCTCCCGGCGAAACGATTATGCGACCGTCGTTGGCGGAAACGGTGCAATCTTCGCCGCCATCTTTATTGCGAAAATTACCGGTGACGAGCCCGGCCTCGTGCAACATTCTAAGAGGTTTAACGGATTAGCCGACGTGCCACTGACGGCAACGCGACGACTACTTTCGTCTAATTAATCCCCGGAATAAAGTGTTCCCGGGAAAATTATTCGATCGTTACGCGTCCGACATTTAATTCTCTACACATTTCTTCATTAGTACGTTTTATTTTTCTCTCGACGATCTTTTTTCAATTGGCAGGTTCTCTAGATTTGTAATAGATACGGTATACTGGGCTAAAAACGCTTTCAGTATTGATATACGGATACCGAAACGATTCCATCGGTCTTAATTTCACGAGTTCAGTTACAATAATTCCATTGCATTAAACTCTTGATTGCGAGGCTCGTTCGTTAGAATGCGCGTAACGGCGTATCGTATTCTCGGCTGCGCCCACGAAATTCATTATCGGAAATCGAACGTGAAAATAACAGGCAGGGATTAATCGTTAAGCGGCGGACGTTCTAATGGGACGGATAGCATTACAGCAGATTTCATTCAGGCGAGATCTCTTAACGACCCGTCGGAAACCCGAGTATACGGAAATTGAATTTGTCAATTAAAAGAACGGACAACTTCCGGACGGAGATCCGGAGAGAAACTTCGTTACTACAGTCAACTGTACACTACTTTCTGTAAAACTTTTTTTGTGAGACCAATGTTTGAAGTCACACATTGTTGCAGGACGGCCGAGTGTTGTACAGTATTTTATTCATATAAGTCCCCAGCACGGGTCTGCCAAGGGACATTTATGCGTCAGGGACAGTATTCTTTGATTTTGGCGAACGTGGAGAAAGACAGGCGAGCTAGAGAGGCCTTGGTCGCTGAAAAAGGTAAACATAGCTAATTCAAATTTCCAACTTCTTTATTTTTCATTATTTTTTGATGGATTATTTTTTGAATTTCCAACTTCTTTATTTTTCATTATTTTTTGTAATAGACAATTAAAGTTCGGGCGTAAGGATGGAGAGTCGCCGATGAGCCTTTGAAATGTGCCGGCGACTGCGATTCTCTGCATGTCTTTCTTTCCCATACGCTATCCTTCCTCGCGCCCGAAACTATAATTGTCCATTATACAAGTAAGTATCATCAGAATTATATCATATTTGGTATGATTTTGATTAGAATTTTTTATTATTTTCATAACGCCTGTACACCATTTACAATAACTGTAATTATGATTCAACGATGTGCGAGATCAACTGTTACCATAAAGTGCGACCGAATGGCAGACAGAATAATTTAAGTAGGTTGTAAGTTTCTTACGTTCGGTCGATCTCCAACTTATTTTAATTACGCGCCGGCATTAAAGCGAGCAGTTGGATTGCACGGTCAGATAGCGCACTAAAAGCGGCGGCTCTCAAAATAATTGAAGCCGCGGAAACGGTAACGAGAGCCCGGGTAGTAAACGACGAGATTTTTTCGAAAATGAGCAAGAAACGGTTTTCTCCCCCGTGGCGGTGAATAAATTGCAGGATGGAAGCGGGTCGGCGGTCGTTAGGTTTTTAAAATGGCCGAGCAGAACTCGCCGAACAGTTATAAAAGTTCGGCGGGAATGGATTGTTTTTGGGTGATCTCGTCCTCCATGTCGGACAAATTATATTTTCCGGGCATCGAGAGCGAAATTTATCGACGCTCACGTCGGTCCGTCCACGGTCCCTCCGAGTCGTTATCGCGAACTTAGTTACTGCAAACTCAACGAAACGTTGTTTCATCGGTTTCTTAACTCGTGAAATTTGTCAAAACTTCGGGGAACTCGTTGGTTATCCGAAAAAAGAAGTTGGATACTGTGCTTCGGATTGCTATCTTAAGCAGCGGGAAATGAAATCAGGACCTGGAAAAAATTCTCTAGCCTCTGTGCTGAAATAACAAGGCTTCGTACGTTGTAGACGAAAAATTTCGTTAGCGAATTATCTGCCCGTTTGTTTGTTCAACGCGTCAGTGCCTTTTGTTGGCCTAAAGAGGCCGGTAATTTTATACGCGAAGAGAAAAAACTACTGCGTTCGTTTAAATAATTATCTTATCTGTGTCGGCTTTTGTTCGCTCGTTTTACTAATTCTGCTCTAATTTCAATACTTACTCTAATCTCAATCCAAAGCTTTCCTGTTCTACTGTTCTACAATTTTGTCATTATAATTTTCAACGAATCCGAAAAGATAAAATTGTTACAAAATTTATTCGAGAAACAAATTTACCGTCTAGAGCAGACGATAAAATGCCTCCATCAGGGCGGAATATACTCAAAGAAGGTACGCAAGATGATAGGGACTGAATAAGGAAAAAATAAGTAAGTGGATGAAGAGGACATTCATCTTGGCCAGGAGTTTCTCATGAATTCGGGGGCAAGGTGGATCGTCTCCATCTGTTATTTCAGCACAGAATTTACAGTGTCCTTCGAACTTTACTGCCACGTCGGAAGGGCTGCAGATAAAACGGAGACGGTTTCATCGTTTCGCACGAGTGTGAGTAAGAAACGATGCCGCGCCGGGAAGCTTTTCGGGTCTGTGGATCTACGAATCTCGGGAGACCAGCCGTTTCCCCGGATGCTTCTTTTCGAGAGCATGTATCGGCTTTTCAATCCGGCGTGTCTAAAATTCTAATTCCGTGGAAGTCTGCGGAGAACGTCTGTGTGACGAGATTGCACAATATAAAAACCTGCAGAGAAACTTTTCACGATCGTCGAGAATATACAGCCAAGAATTACGAGAACTACAAATCGAATTAATTGGACACTGTCAAATTTTATTCTATTTTACAGACCGTAAATTAAGCCACATTTCACTTGTCTGGCCATACACTGCCCTATACTTCTTGCCGGATCATTTTCTATTACATTCCACTTGTCTGATCAAACACTTTCCGTTCTACTTGTCTGACTATGTTGTTTTAAAAATTTGCATCTCAGTTTTCAAATTGATACTTCTCAACTTGTTCAACCAGTGTTCCGCCATTGTTTTACTTACTTGATCACAGACCTATTCTACTTGTTTAACCACAGTTCGTCTTTAGTTTACAATCCTGTTCATAAACTGTCCGTAATTCCACTTGTTTGTACTTTAATCGTTTTTGTTCTGCTTCTCGGCCCATAGGTTGACCTTATTCTACTTGCGCAACTATACGTACTCCCTATTCCACTTGCCAGGCCACAGATAGTCCTCATTCCACTTGTCTGGACACTGAACATTCCTCTTTCGCTCGTGTGATCATGAATCTCCCCCATTTCTCTTGTTTGGTCATTATTTGTCTGGCCATATGTCATCCCTATTCCACTTACTTGGTCATAGATCGTGTCTATTCTACTTTGCTGACTGGGAGAGGCGGCCACGGGTAACGGGAGTGTCAGAGATAAAAATTTTAAACCAATTTTATGCCGTTAAATTATAAAATTCAAAATTGAACAAATGAAAAGAACAAATTTATAATTGACGAACTAGAAACAAAAGCTAAATGTAGTTGTAACAATATACCTGTCGACACTTTAACAAGAATGTGAAGGTAACGCCTACGCTGATTTTGTTATCGCAACGTTTCTAGGAAACTGGAAATCTCTGCGGGGCAAGTATCTCTGTTGAATTTTAAGTCTGAGATACTACGGTAGAGGAACAGCGAATTCAGTGCCAATTCATCGTCATTTGGGGCCGTTACCGTGGAATCTCTTGGGATGTACTGACAATGAGAGAGAGCAGAGAAATCTATTTCCAGCAAAGATTTTCATCTCCAGAACACTAGAATTTCGAGCTCAGTCATAATTCTCTTCTTATTGTTGCCATTATAAAATAAACACTTATAAAACAATAGAATGTGTTTCGTCTCTTTGTTCCCAGCGTAGCACTGATTTATTGCAACTTTAACGTAAAGATACCCCGGAAAAACGTATTTCTTCAGGGCCGGTTTCCAGAAGAAAAAGAGCGATAAAAAAGAATGAAAGAAAAGCAAAGAAGGGGATCTATGCTCGCGAGATCCCGGCGAGAAGAATCTCCCATCGGCCTGCAAGATTGATCGGCCATGCGCCCTCTGCCGTTTCCCTAAATCGGCCGTGCTATTTGCGGGAGAATTTAATTATACGCGGGGGCCAGCAATCTCGACCCATTGGCTCTCTCCTCCACCCCGCACTAAATCCTCTATTGCCGCTTCAACGGCGCAGCCTCCTCCTGTCCGATATTCACCGGCGTGATTTATACCTTTGTTCCGGCAAAGATTTGCCTCCCGAGGCTGTTAACACCGTCGATATTCGGAGCTCGGTCCCACCCTCTGAATTTCTTGAAAACTGCACCCCCTGTCTTACCCCCGTTTCACACGACCAGCAAACAGAATACCGAAGAATTTAAAGAGAAGTATCTATTATTCGAATATTTATAATAATAGCCAAATCATTGCAGATTTTTATGTTCCTGGATGGTCACAGATTCATTTACATTCGAGAAATAAAAATATTGATCCATTACATACCATGATCCCCATCTGAAATGGGGATATTTTTTCAATTGATCACAACAGCAATTAATTCTTCGAATTTAATTTGACTGTGGCATAAACTGTTTAAATTTAAAAATAAAATTTTAACCCTCATCCACACGGGTAATTTTTTATACGATTCTGCACGAAGAGGTACCCGGGTACCCATATAGGTTGCTGCATACTGTTGTAGCGTCATCGTCGCTACCAGGCCCCAACGAGGGCCCTTGGTCTGTGACGGGTCCATCTACCTCAGGTTCATGCATATACCTGTCAGCTGGCCCCGCATGACCTGGAGATTTTTTATGGCACGTCTTCGCTACTCTCGAGCTTTCCCGCCAAGTTTTCATCCCCACTGTTTTTTGGCGAGACTCCGAAGGTGTCGGAAGGTCTCAGTGGAGAAATGTATTACTTGTAGTGACATGTAGTTCGATTGTATTTTGAAACAATAAAATTTGTACTGAGAAATAGTTGTACTATAAATCACAATTGTATAGGATCTAATTTGCCTACTTGAGCCTTGTGGTACCCGGGTACCCTCATCATAGCGAATGCGAAAAAAAAGGTTTGGGAGTTTTTTTTGTGAAATGTTGTAGAAAATTTTTGTTTAATTCCAAGGATATTAATTCATCTAAAGTAGATTTGAGATGTCACAAAAGATGAAGGACATATCAATTGAAAAATATTGAATATTATGTGAATGAATTTGAAATAGGTACCCGGGTACCACGTAGTGTGGATGAGGGTTAAGATGGAAAACGAAGATGAGGAAGGTTTGTTCTTACCTCTCGCACTGTCGCAAGGTCCAAGAGGCGATGATCCACAACGAGACCATGAAGACTACCAAGACGGTGCCCGGGCAGATGGTCATCAGGGTTTTCAGGACGAACCTGGTGTTGAAGTTAATACGATTCAAGGCCCCTATGCTGCGCGACGAGGCGTCGGTGAACAGCTTCGAGTGCAGCAGCATAACGCGAAAGATGAGGTAGAGTCTGAAGAACATCGGCAGCGAGAGGGTGACGTCGTACGGTACCCATTTCGAGCCGAAGTCACCGTTCTTGTTCACCAGCTTGGTCGTCCACAGGAAGTAGTATTCCCCGGGGATCGGGTGGATCGCGCAGATCACCAACTCGAGAGTGATCTGCGCGATCCTCTGCCAGGTCATCGCGATCCGCCAATCGTCCGCGCAGTTATCGATCATGAACAACTATCGACAGAAAGAATCATAATTCATATTCAAATTTGTAGAGAAACATCCGAAATATTCTCGCTCAAATATGTTATTATTTTTCTTACGTTTATCGAGAAACTACCCGACTAGAATTTCAGTTAGGCATGCCTAAACACGAATGTGGGTCTTGTAAAGTGTGCGATGGTAGTTAGTTTTATTCTGATCATGGCGAACACTGGTTCAAGAAGGCCGGGTTCCGGCAAACGCGCTAAACCTGCCTCGCGGACCTAACGGCCTTTTTTTCTAATTTGGGAAATTCCTTATGGATAACCATCCCTTATCGGGAGCTAACGGCCTGCCTAAGTGAAATTCTAGTCGGGTGTGTACAGCAAGTATGATTTATTTCGTTGGTGTATTGCCGTTTTTCAACGTCCCCGTTTCAATTTGATCAACCTCATTTGCCGGCTGTCTGTCGCGAAAGAAAAAGATTGGCTGTGCCGGCAAGAATGCGATCCGACAGCTTTGAATAGGATTATCATAATACGCCCGGCTCCGACGAAAATGCGTGTCGGGCTAAGATAAGTTTCATTATTTATACTCTGTCGCGACGGCCGTCGTTTCTCAAGCTCTCGCCCCTCACCATCTATCGATATTGCATCGTCTCTTTCTGTAGCCACCGCGACGGTATCGGCAACATCCCCTCTACGGATGAAGTAAACAATTTCGTTTCTCGCGGAGAAGAAGAAGAATCGGTTTCACGGTTGCCTGCTTTATCGACACAGAAACTCTTTTCCAAGATAATTGTAACTCGGGCACTCCGTGTACGTAATAAACTTTGCTACAAACTTATCTACGGCTCTGGGACGTGCTTCAACAAATCATCCTCGGGAGCAGATAAAACACACGTGTTTCCGTGGATCGACTTTGACTCGATATCGAGAGAGTTCGCTCCGGCACAGCGATATGTCAACTTGTAATTACATTAAGTATCAGACGGCGACTTTAAAGATGTTGTTTGGGGAAGAAAGGATTTATTGGAGCCGTTAGTTGCAGAATGTATCTCCTTTGTGACAAAAGTGACACAATTCAAGAAACCTGGTGTTTCAGTTATTACTATTAATGAATTCCGTGAACATTGTGATGTCGAATTCGGGCAAAGGGACTGTGTCGAAACTTCGAGACGAAAACGACACCTCGTTGAGTGATCCCGGCGCCGTCGAGGACGGACACTTTTCGACTGTTTAGTTTGAGATAGCGTTCGACTGTTTAGTTTAAGATACAGCATTGGATTGTTTAGCTTTAAGGAACTGTATGCCTATGTTTGTGGTTAGTGTGCGTGCTCGATACGCATGTGCGACTATCCTATGTTTTACTTAATTTTTAAATATATATACCGTTTTTATTCCTTCTCGCATGTAGTTAGTTTTTTCATATCCCGCAACATTAATTCATAAGTCCTCAAAAGTGTTATGCCAGAAACAGTTTCTTGATGTTTCTGAAAAACTTAGTTTTTGAACGTGCCCACAAAGTATAATCTAGAAAGGAATAATAAATATGCCACTCCTCTTGTGTAGAATATCGAGAAGGTTGCCGCATAAATATTTCAGTAAAAATTGAGTAAAAATAAGGATATACAAAAATCCAAATAAATTTCTTAATAAAGAGGCAAAATCGAGCAGTCTCGTGGTTCGCTCTAGTGTTCCAGAATCAGCCAGTTCCCGGCGAATAAATCTTTCGCTTCATTTGCAAGGTAATAGAATTTTCGTAGAGCCTCGGTAAAATCAAAGAGAATTGCATTATAAAGAGCGGACGGTAGACAGTGAATCGTGGCCGTCGGCCAAAAAGTCTCTAAAACGTTCACCCTCGACCGGAACACCGATAGCGAAGCGCGTTGACAAAGAGAAAAAGAGAGCTCGCCACCTAAATCCACCGCTGGGTAGTATGTATGTAGCATGAGGTAGCCAGGCACCAGGCTCGCGGAACGATACATCGTAAAACTCCGCGTAGTATCGTTTGCGGTGCATCGACTCGTGCGTTTTACGAGGGATAATTCGTTCGGAGGACAACAGAGGATCGTTGAAGAGCGTCGAGATAGCCGGCTGCACCGTATCGATAAAACGAATTACAACGGGGAATCGCGGAGGAGTTACAACGGCTGTCCGACGGGAGTTCAGTTCGTATTTCATCGGCTTTTTTCGTTGGAGATACCACCCGCGCAATGTCGGAAGCCTACCATGAGTTTTATAGCGACTACAGTGCCTATAGAAAGTGCCCTGATTCGTGGTAGACTTGGATACATTTTATTTAGAATATAATCAAAATTTCTGTCTCAAGGGATGAACTTGTTCACTTGATTTAACCTATTTAGCTTAGAAAGACATCAGTAACTATCGAAATAATTATTCTCCCCACCTAAAACTTATTCTATAAATACTTCAAACCATTGTTTTACCTCAGTAGTAAATTCAAAAATATTTTCCAACTCGTATCGATGTATAACATACTAATTAGGGGTTGTAAGCATGAGGGTGGATGAGGAGTGTGGATAGCAGGACAGGGTGGGAGAAGTGTTAGAGGATGCGGGGGAAGGGGAAGGGTGTATGAGGAGGATAGAGGAATGGAGGGAAGGTGTGATTTGAAGATGTATGGGTGAGGATGGAAAGGAGAAAGAAGGAGGATAAGTGGGCATGAATGGTAAGAGGTCGGAAGAGGAAGTCCAAGGGTAGGAAGCGGTGCGGGGTAGCAATAAGGTATCTTAAAATCTTAAGTTAATTTTAAGGTATCTTTTGTATATAATCGTTTCTCTCCCTCTATCTTTACTTGTAATTAATGTAAACTTGATGTAAGCCTAGATTAAGTTAGGATTATAAGTTACTTTAAATTAATTATAAGTATAGTTTAGTGTTAAGGATACGGTAAACAAAAAATGGAAAGATAGGTGAAGCAACCCTTAGGGGAGCAATAAAGGTTATATACATACTAATTAGGGGTTCGAGAGCCTTCTGGCTAAAATCACAGGACCAGGTGCTGGAAACAGGGAGCAGAAGTTATCAGATCACTCTAAACGGACGTCTCGGAGGCTTGATCCTCGACAATTCGGTTAGGAAGTATCCCGGAACGTTCTCCGACGTCGGTATCCGTGTTTAACCAGCGAAAAGTGTCCGGATCCCTCGTTAACGGGTTTCAGGTGGTGGTCCCGCAGCAACAAGACCGAGGCGAGAGAGTAGTTCGCAATACCGACGCTTGGATTCGAGCCTAATGGCCCGTTGACCTTTCGGCACCTGTTGATTGTCGTTTATCAACGATTTGCATGCGCAGATTCGCCGGGATCACCTGGTCTGCGCGAAACGAAAGGGTTGCGTCCTCGAGGGTGCAACGAGCTCTCTGTTCGCTCTGTTGTTGATCGACGTAGCAAATACCCCGGGACCCGTGATGCATCTCTCTCGCCCGTTGTCCCAACAGCAGTGGCAGATTTATTGATTTTCGATTCGAAGGAACACGTTTCTATCTCGACGCGACGGTACACCTCTCCTCGTTATTAGCAAATTGAACCGAGTCGGACGAGCCCTCCAAGGAACTTGTCAGCGTTTCTGCTTTGAGACCACGAACCTTGTCGAGATACACCTGGCCTTGGGACACTCGGTACAAATGCGAGCTGCTAATTGGTTCTTGCAGGTGATTCCGAAAGGGACACTCGTTTTGCTTTGTTTGATACCTCTGGGTTTGAGTAGTTCGTGTTTCCGGTTTGAAGGTGGGATCTCCTTTCAACGTCTCGACGCAGCGTTTCGTTATGCTAGTGCCTTTTATACTTCATTCGTCATACTTCATCAGAACTGCGTCTACGTCAAGAAACAATATCGCAATATCCTTTTGAGGAATATTGTAGAATATTCTTGAAAATCGTGATTTCCCAAAGTTGCAATTTACCGACACATGCGTAACCGCATTCAAGCAAGCGTGTACCGGGTGACGCAAATCCCTTAGAATAGGGTTATTGCACGCGAAAACCGACACTTCTTGAAGCAAAATTTCGGATTTTGTTGAAATTTAAATATGTTGTATTGTCTTCGATGACCAATGAACGAATCTTAAAGGATTTTTTGATATCTTAAAAATTGTTGATTTTACAGGGCTGTAAAAAAAACGTGTCAACCTTTGTCCATTAAATCGTAAGACTAGAACTGACAAACCGAGATAAATGAGTTTTTAGGAGCTTACAGTGAACACATAAGAGTATCCAGTCAAAATGTTGTTAATTGAAATGTTTTTTCATCATTTATTTTGCAATTGTGTTAAACAAATACTGTGTTTTCATAGTGGGTCACTTCTCGAAAAATTGAAAAATGGACATCTATCCTCAAGTGTCTACTTTACGGACTTCTATTTAAAAAGATGGACATTTGAAAATTGACGAAATTCAAATTATTTGAAGTGAACGCTGCACCGCGATATACAATCTCGAACGGTCGAAGGACACAGTGAGCTGAATCGGAACATTTTACTGTAACCCTTCTCACCACAAGAGATATCGGGATGAAATTTCCACTAGACTTCATTAAAAAATTATTCCTACCTACTATCATAATAAATATATTTTTTGTAATCATTTCTTAATTAATTATTTAAATTTCGTTGTCTTAAAATAAAATTAAAAATTGTTCATTTCTTACTAAGTTAGTAATTCTTTAGATAATTTGAATCACCGATGTCTGGCTAGAAATTTCTCTGTATTTCTTGAAATATTCATAATATGAAGAACAAATGTTGAGTAGAAATGAATAAATTTTTTGCGTAGGTACTCTTATGTTTTCACTGTAAGCTCCTAAACACTCATTCCTTCGGTTTGCTAGTTCAGCTATTACAATTTTTTTAGCAACGTTTCACACTTAAGCTGACCGTACACCGTACGCGCACATTGAGACATACGATAGATTCTATTTCAAAATTAAAGAACTTTTAATAGACATGAGACAGAGCGATGATTTTTTAAAAATTAAAACTAAATCTTTGCAGAATGTGGGAAAAATAGAGAGATTATGATACAAACGTTTTTTAACCTTGATTCGTCAAACTTGTACAATTTCATGTAAATTGTGGTTTATTCAATACCACACGCGGAAATTTTGTTTTGAGATGTTATACATCATTTACAGTAGATTTTATCACTTACGAGTTTTCGTCTATGCGTACGGCGGACGGTCAGCTCAACTGTGAAAACAAAATCGGTTCGCCGTACCGCACGCTCTAGTGTGAAACGGGGCTTACAGGCAACCAGATCAGAAAGGATAACCCCTCAAAAGAACCACTCGAGACACTCGACAATCTCGACTAAAATCATGCGTGCAAATCGTCAAAAGCGATTCTTTGCCTCGCGATTATGCGAGTAATTGAAGCTTGAATGTCACTGGAATCCCTGGGTACTGCTCTCGTATTGATTATTGAGAATGCTCCGGAGCACTGAGGAGATTTTTACTTCCAGAGTGCTTCCAGCGCATAATTAGGATAATTGTGCGCCTCGATATTTTTCCTTGACACGGGGCGATGCAAAGGAGGGTCTCTTATCGAATCATACTTATGTCTGACAATATCGTGGTGCAATCGACATCCTTCACTCTGTACAATCTACTCTGCATCATCTAAACATAGACGTCTATCATAGTCCTTGACATCTACCTATAATCTCAAAGGTGGCCGCATAATCGATCGGTTTTGGGGTTAATTTAATTTCGATTCTGATTGCACGGTGCCTCGGTTTTCCCGAAATCCGATAAAACCCGGATAGGAGAGAAATGTACCAACATATTCTCCATTTACCATCTCGGAAATTCGAACTGTATGAAAATCCATCAATACTTGATCGACTGGGATTAACTCGTACACCATTTGCCAAGAAACAGATTTTTTCGTTGGAAATTTTGTTTTCTATTCTTTTGCTGACCCACGAGAGATGTAACCTTGGCGTCCAATCACTTGCAGGATCATAGAACTCATTAGTTCAAGGGATATCGATCTTTCAGTCCATTCGAGGGCTTGGAAAGCTGGGTTTAGGTTGGGGATGATCACGAGGCGTTCGGGATCCGAAAAAAGCTCCTTTCGGTCAAGTTATTATACTGTCACCGATGGATGTTCCTCGGTGACAGACGCCGTGACACCGTCACGTCAGTGTCACCTCGTATTCCGAGGGAAAATGTCGGGAAACAGGGGCCGATATCACGGAATGCCGGAATGAAACCGAGCGAGCGTGAGGCTACGCGTATCGTTTTTCCAATACGCTGAACGTCGAGATCGTTACGTCCACGACAACGGGTGCCCGGGGAGTTTCGTTAACGCCGATATCACTTTGCTTTCATGCTCTTCACGAATGACGATAACATTCCCTTTGTTGTGACGGTTAAACAGCTCCACGTGAAACATCGTCCGTCTGATGGCGCGGCGAGCCATCTTCAACGCCACCATCTTGTCGCGCTTCCGCCATTAAGGATCACTACGAATAACTGCTTTATTAACTACTAGGTACTCTGTCTAGGTAATTAACGTTAAGAGGCAAGGGACACCACGTGACATACCTATTCTAGGGTATTTATCAGTGTTACCAATGTTTGCGCGGAGAAAGTTTTTCTTGTGGTAACACTGATAAACATACATATGTATCAGTCTAACGCTTCAATTTTGTTATGATTCCATATTTTTCCCTGTTTTTATTAATGTCTTTATTAAAAGACATTAATCAAGCCTCATATATATTTTTGTTGTTGCGATTCCACTCTGACAGTCCTGACTAAGCGCCATCTGGTCTAACCAGCTGAACTAAAATTGGCTCTAGACTTGCTTTAGACTCTGGCATCATGAATGGAATGGGCTGTCTTTTTACCTTATACTAGCATATTTTGAGCTGCACAAGGGTTCGTTTGATAGAGGAAAAAATGTTTATTTGTGACAGAAAAATAAATCCACAGTAGAGCAAACATCGAGAAAACGCCAGCAGATTCCGATGTATTTTTCTGTCACAAATAGACATTTTTGACTGATATGATGGGGCGCAGCGTGGTTCAGTTAACCTTCCTCTATCAAATGAACCATTGTGCAACTCAAAATACGCTCGTATAAAGTAAAAAATCTAGTAAGATTCTAATTACTTTCTAGTTATCTCACGTGGTGTCCCTTGCCTCTTAAGTCAGTGGATGGAATTATCTATGTTTATAAACCAACTATATATTTCTTAAAAACATATTACCTGTAACACCAATGATGTTCAACTAACGACTGACAAATTTTGCTCCCTAAATTGTACACTTGTATTATTTCAGACTCGTAGAAATTTTTCGAAGAAGAAATACATTGTTGTATAACTCATGTTCGTTAGAATCGACTTAGATATTTTTAGTGAATCGTCGAAATCGTTCGTGTTCTCGAAGAAGAAGGTCAGGGACACATTAAAATCTGAAGCGTCTCAGACAAACTGCAAACGGTGGGAGGCAATCGTCTCTAACCGTACGTGAAATAGTGAAACGAGGAAAAGCCGCTAAAGTAAATTGCCGGTGAGTTTACATGAGTCGAGGCAGGGTAGCCAATTAATGTCCAAAGCGGTGGAAGTCAAGGTTAGCCTTTCGCCGGCGATTTCTTTGATGCTGGCAAACCAGATTGAGTTGGACGTACATTCGAGAGACTGGGGAATTTGATGCCTCGGGAATAATCCTGGAGAACTGAATTTTCGCGGAACCACCTCTTGTCCGGTGTTCTCGCGAATAATCCGGTGAACGTACATCGTTTTTGGATGTCTCGACTCGTTTGTATGACCACCAGGAGCAAATCGGCTTTCCGTGCACCGTCTTTCGACAAGGATTACTCTCGTAGATCTGAACGCCGACGGAGCATTACGCTTAATTAAGCGGAGAAGGTTTAACCGTGATGCTGTGAATGTTCCCCTGGCGAAGGGATACTCTGCGGTCACTGATGTTGCAAGGACTCTCTCGGCACGCTTGGTTTACGAAATTTCAAACACGTCCTGGCACTATAATATTCCCTTCTTCATTTTGTCTTTGCCTCGAACGGGTCGATCGCGATACAGCGTTGTGTATAAGATAAAAGGCGAGCTCCATCAAAGTTTCAGTTCTAATTAGTGTTCTGAATCGAATCGGTAATACCAGTCGATTCTCGCTAGTTTCCAAATTAGAGACCCCGCTAGTTAGTTTGCACCTGGCAACACTCACGGCCGAAGTGAGACGATTTTCCAGCAGCCAGTTAATTTGGTCGCTAATTTCGGCGAAGCTGTAAATATTGACGGGGCAACAAGCAATTGGAAACGCCGCGATTGTGTATTGTTTTCGGGCCGGCGAGACTGCGAGTCAAAATCATGTTCTCGACGCGGACAATTTCGTTTCGACACTGTCGGCGATCAAGGACCGCAAATAAAAACGTTACCGCACAAAATCGAAGCACGGAGAATTTCGAAAGCAGCTGCGCGCGACAAGTAATCCTGTTACAAAGTTTTCCCGTGACACTTCTGCTAACTGTTGCAACACGTTTTTCCGCACACGGTTGATACTCGGAAGTGACGCAGGATATTCTTCTGTTTCACGGGGTGGTATGTTTTAAATTTAACTGGTCATTTTGATAAGCGATGCGAGAATATATGTATTGTTCGGGTCAACTACGGCATCCGTTAAATCGAGTAGCAGCGTTTTTTGCGGGCCAATTTAACGAGACACTATATTAGGTATTTTCGTTCAATAGAAAGCCATAAATTAGCGAGTCTCTAGGGAACCGGGTCAATGCGAGTCTCGCCTAGCTGAATCCGCCTTGACCGTGCAGTAGATTCTCGAACCAGAAGACTTTGTAACGTCACATTTGCTTGAATAATTCACGAGCATCGTACTGTTGTAGAATGCTCATGACTACGAAATAAGGACCCCGGCAGATTCAATAAATACGTATAATCGAAGCTGCGATGGAATTTCATTTTTGTGAAAATTATTTACTCCAACCTTGGGCACCTCTGCATCGATTACAAGAATCAGAAGGAAAATAGAAATTTCTTTCTATGTTTATGCAATAATTCCAGTAACTTTGTAAATAAAGTTACATTACTTTCTCTTGCGTAAAGAAGAAGGAAAAGATATGATGGAAAGATAAATACTACAAAGGAGAGGGATAGGGAAATTCAGGGACAGTGGCAATACAATAAAATACTGAACTGTAGGTTTTGTAAAAGATATAAACACATATATGAAGCAAGAGTGCCAAGGTACCGGGAGAAAAAAGGTGAGGGAGACAGTCAGAGCCTGATGGCGAGAGTGAGTGTGGGAATATAAAGGAAGGAAATAAATACTGGAGGAAGGAGGACCAGAGAGAGTGTGCATGATGTGCGAGAGAGACCTGGGGACACTGATACATCTGGCGGAGGATTGCGATGAGATGATAAAAACAGACTTAATCATAGAAAGAACTGTACAAAGTAGAAGAGTGAGAGAGACAATAGACTGACTGAGGAGTGTCGAGGCAAAAAGGAAGGAGATAATCAAAAGAAAAGAGGGAGAGGTAATATTAGATGTAAGATAGGATATATTAAAATTGAGCTATGAATGAGTGGAAAAATGGATGGATAGATGGATGAAAGGGTGAGTGAGACAATAGATATGTAAAGCCAAGCACCATTTCTTGGCCGCGAGGCCGAAATTAAATAAATTATTACTTTCTCTTTCGCTAAACTAGAGAAAAAATGCGACCTACATGTTTTATTATAAAAGAATTTATTGATTTAATTCCGTGTCCGCGACGTCTCGAGTTGAAATTCAGAAAAATATTTGGAGGTTCCAGGGGAGTCGGCATCAAATGGCACTCAACTGGCAACAATATTTGAGTAAGTCAGTCACTTAACGGGAGGGGAACGTTCCCCAATGTCGTCCCTGGTGGCGTCCGGATAACGGAACTTTTTGCAAACAGGATATCAAAAATATTTCACCTCCCTACAAACTCAAACAGCTCACTTATCTCGATGTAAACAGAAACGATTCTCTCGCGGCGCGCATTATCACAGTGTCTCCAAAAGTTTGGTGATCCTATGCAAACTTCCTTGACTGCTGTAACCCGAAGCTGGGCTTGCACTTACACACGCAAATTCTGTTCTACACGTGATCTTCTATCTCAAACAAATCCACAGGACCTAACATAGAATGTATTCAAAGCAAATTGTATTTTCTGTAGTTCGTATGTATTACGCTAAAATCACTGAAATGTTACATTAAAAAGTAATATTTATTCTCGACGGATTTATTTAAAATTGCAAAAATTAAACGAGCATACCTCTCCAACGTAGCGAATTTTTAAATCTCCATGGGATCATGCCACAAGACGAAAATATGTGTTAGTGTTGATGAGGTTTTTATATTTGAACAACCACGTTTTTGTGTTTGTAGGTTATAAACGAAAGAAAATATATTTATATAACTTGATAATGCTGATATAAGTGTAAAAGCAAATAACGTATGATGCACTTAAAATAGTGTAGGATTCTACAGCAAACTGGATACACTTTTTAGACTAATTTAACGCAAAAAAATGTTAGGTAAATTAAATCCAAAAAATGACTTGATTTTAACATTGAATACAACCAAGAAATTTACAGGAGATAATCCTTCCAAGAGCAAAGTACTTGATCGACGGGTCTCCACCGACCCGGGCTTCCTCGGGATCCCCGACAGGCTCGTTCGCGATAACGATAACGCCGTCTGTTCGCAGCTTATCGTTGATGTCTGCCCGTTCTTGTCTACGATCGACTGCCGCCATTTCCTCGAATTCGGATCTGGGTTATTGGTATCGACAACAGTTAACAGGGCTGTTAGCACCGGCGGAACCGTGTACAACTTTCGTGACACCTCTGCCGTTTGCAAACGCGACACGATAACGTAACCAGAAACACGATTATTCAATCGCGGGACCGGAACAAATCAGCGCGACGCGTGCCGCGGACAAGTTACTCCGTCAGGAAGAGAGATACGAAGATACGGGAGATGTTCGAACTGATAACAGGTGTCCGAGACCCCGTGAAAAATGTTTGGCTGTGATAACTGCCTTCCACCCAACCGGAAAAAGCGTAGATTACTTTTTTTCGAATCCGATGAGATATTGAGCGTGCCAGTGACGCTGACGAGATCGAAGATCGTCGATGGATCTCTTATCTGGGATCGCGTGGACGATTTATCGCCATATGGCACCCGATTTTGCGATTACGGAAAGTAAATGTGATGCGAAGATTGCATCTTGTGACGGATGTTGTGGAATAAAAAATCCTGAAATATGCGTCAATGTATCTGTATAGTTTGAATTTAATATCTGTAATATTTCTCTGGAAAAAATATTGTTTCAGATAATGAGGATGGTGATCCGAACTGTAAGAGTTGTAAGGGATTCGAGTAGGGACTTCGTATTGCAGCTACAGGTTTCAATAGCCGTTGACATACCGTAAAACAGTTGCAGACCAAGTGCGAAACATTAAATGCCTTAGATAGGCAAAGAGGGCTCAAGGCGAGGGTACCTCCAAAAAATTGGCCGGTTTCCCTCACCTTGTCGGCTCTTAGAGGGCGTGCGTTAATTTTAACTAGATATGATTGGTTTTCGGAAGTGATCGCCTACGATGCGAAAACATATGTATAAGAACACAGTGAAGAAGCAACGGAGTTAATGTACATACATAGGTTTTTGAAGGTTTACCCTATTATGAATGGAATGGAACTCAACATTAAGAAGCATACAAGCCGCCACTAATAAAATTTTTTTCCATGTGTTATACAGGTAAAAAGGATCCTATCCCCAGGAACTGTAATAATAGTCAACCCAAGGGAAAACCAAGAAAAAAAGCAACGGGGTTGCCGTTGTAGCGACACTTTGATATTTTTTCGGACACCCTTATACTACTGTGCGAACACTGAGGGATACTGAAATATTTTTGAGTGTACTTCCGAAAATAAATGGAAAAAACTATGATTTTTCATGGTTAGTGCCAATTTTTACTATCGTATTCGTAATCAGCATATCAAAATACGTAAGAATCCAAAGTATAAGGAAGTTCGAAGGTATGGGCTTTTCGGAAGTTTATCCATAATTTTTTTCCGTCTCCGTTTTTTGAAAATAGCGTGTAACAATGAGTTCCGCGAACAAACGACGGAATTAGCCGGGATGTTCTCGTTCAGTGATTTTCTGAAGCAGATTACCGGGGCCGTTACTCTATGGACCGTCGTAAAACGTCAACCGCGTGTTCTTTCTCCTCGTTCCAACGGTCCGTTATCGGTCTTACCTCGTAAACGGTGTAATCGCGGATCTCTCGTGTAAACGATCGGTTTCGAAGAGTTCGCCGGGGCTGTTCGGCGTGAAATCGTCGGCACAGAATCCCCGGAATCGTCGTGCCATCGTCGTCGGCGAACATGAATATTCCGTCGGCGCTCGGTCTCGTGTCCGACGTTCGTATCGCGCTAAGTTTCTTGTAATCCCCGGGCAAATTGAATGAAAGCGCCGCTAAACCGGTAATACAAGCTCTACTAGTCCCCGTGGTTTATCTCGGATCCAATGCCCAGGCCCGAGATTTGGCTTTGTTCGGCCACTTATCGCGGCTTTTGCACGGAACTTAATAGTCCGACGACTAACCGGAGATCGACATGCACTATACCGCCATGAATTTATTTACCCTCCGGACCGAGCTGTTCTAACGCGTCCAGCATGGACGTCTAACTTTATACTGATAATAATAATAATTTGCTTTATTTCATACTTATCCCCACATAGGTCGCATCCTCTTGCCTCTTCCTCCAGCCAGTAAAACTTTCTACAATCAGCACAGATTTTCTCCTGTGTTCTGTTCTACAGGCTATTCCAAAATGTACTTCCTTCGCAGGGCTGATTCTCGAGGTGATTTGGAATAAGTTTTTTCTGTGCGAAAATGTTCTCCGTGGCTTTATTCAGGAGCTATTATCGACAAATACTGTTCTTCTTGTTCTTCTTGTCAACTGTCTATTTATTTATGTATTCTCAATGCATTTTGTTTCGTATGAATGAAACTATTAGATAAATTCTAAAAGTTGCCATTTTTTCCCATAAAAAAGGTATGGTCTATAAAAAGCCAACGTCGACCGTGAAAACTTCGAAGAAATAGCCGCTGATAGAAAACTGTACTACGTATAATCACCTGAAAGGCATCTTTCAACCATAAATAACACGAAAACAAACATGATACAAATTTCGATCGGTTCACTAATAATAATCAAAGACGATGACGTTCATCCTGCTCATATTTTTCTACCTTGTTGCATAAATACGACTCCATTATCGTCTGACGAACAATCTGGTCAAAGTATCCCTCCCATATGGATTCTACTTCATTAAAAAACGTAATGGTCATTTTAATCTTTGAAGCACCTCCCTCATCATTAAAAAACTTCACACTCGTTGCTAATGGTCCCATGGAAAGAATGATGTGAAAACGGAGGCATATAAAATTTCATTTTGCATGCTTTTTGGAAATCATGTCACATTTTATGCGCCTTTTGCTAATGTTCGGGACTGTAGAATTTATGTGCTTCTCGATAATGTCAATATCTTGTATTTTATGTGCTTCTCGATAACGCGTATAAATTTGCATTTTATGCGCTTTTCGATAGTGTTTACAGTTTTACATTTTATGTATGTCGTAACTTCACATTTCGTATGCTTTACAAAACCGATGTGTCTTTAAACGTCCCATATATTTTTTCAGTCTTCCACATCTTCATGCTCGTTGATAAAGTCATTTTATATTTCAATGCTTTATAAAAATGTCTACAAGTTTGCATTCTGTATATGCTTTTCAGAAATGCCCGTAACGATGTACAAAATTTGAGAATTATTCATCACAAAACCATCCAGCAGAGACGTAACAACGCTCAAGAGTCGAAAGCTAATTTTCCGGAGCACATAACAATTCATCCCGAAGAGTTGTTTGTACGGGAGTAAAAAAACATATTTCGTGTTCTTGTCGGACGTACTCATCCCACCGACCCGTGAATTTCTCTATAACGTCACGTCCGGTACGGGGGTTGAATAAGACACGGGGTTAGCGCGCAATACCCTCATCCCTCTGCACCCGTATCACACAGAAACGAACGAAAGCGTATTTTCCGGAAAGGGATTCGCAGGCTGCATTATTTCCGGCCCTTTTTGCAAATCCAACTGTGTTCGCCCGGCGAGGGGGCTGATGTACGTTTCTTCTTTGCCTGGATTTATGCGGCCTGTCTCGAAACGAGTAGCTATCCCCGCAGAATACCGACTTATCCCGAGATTCCACGGAATGGCAATGCAATTTTGTTCGCAGGAAACAAATCGTGAACGGCTAGGTGGTGGTTAACGAACCTGGAATTGGCCGATTAAAAATTTACGCGAGGCAGATCGTTCTTTCGAGAAGAATGAGCTTGAGATGCGGAAGATCGTGCTTTTTCACCTTTGAAAAGCAGAGTATTCCTAGGATTTGTAGAAACAGTAGGTAGATGTGTTCAAACATTTATCTACCATTTGATTTCCAACAGTGAAACTGTCGGATTTCTCGAAATGACGGGGTATAATTTTTTAATCTATCGAGATTTGTGTTAAAATGATTTGTAAAAATAATAAGTAACTTGTGTACCGGCATTGAAACAACATGTGCTTATACATATATTCCTGCCTCTAATTTTTTCATAAAGCAGACGCAGTTGTTTCTTCTTTCTTGTAAAGGATCCATATTGGGATCGAAACGTTGAAAGTTTAACCAAACTAGGATCGATAATCAACAAACACAATTGTGAAAATAATGTATGATAGTCATTTTTGGTGTGCTCCTCTTGCAAGCAGAGTTGTGGATGTTCATTGTGGTATTTTTAAAACGGTTAATATTGTGGCAAGAAATAAGAGATGGGCATCGTATCATTCGCATGCACCTTTTGTCGATTTTAATACGACGCATGGATAGGCGTCAAGATGGCCGATCGGTCGAGTGCTGTCATGCGCGTTATTACATCTGCTGTATTTCAAGGGGGCGAACAGAGAAATATATAATAAAGTTTATCGATTCTCTGCGCGACATTCGGTGTGATTTTAACCGTGAAAACGATTCCGCGCGAGTCGAACAATGTCTCCCAGAAATCCATTCTTCTTTAGTAGCAAACACCGTTTCGTTGTTTCCTTAAACGCCGCATTACTAGAATAAAAGACATTCTTCGAATTTAATGAGATTTAAGCGAGCCGCTGGAGAATCGAATTTACACGATTACGAACTGGAAACTACTTTCCACTCTTCTTTACTAACAACTCCAATAAGAGTTATCGCAAATTGTATTCTTCTTATGTAGTTGCGCTAAAATTCACTGAAGTGTTACATTAAAAAAGTAATATATTTATTCTCGACGGCTTTATTTAAAAAGAACAATGAAAGAGAATCTTGACGAAGACAAAATACAATACCTACTGGAATTTATTAAGGGATCCAAAATCCAGGAAGTTATACTATAATGATACATTTGTTCGTCGCTAATAACCATGCAGTTGATGCGACGTTAAACCCTTATTTAAAAAAAAGAAAACTGCGTGTACGGTTCCTTTGCGATGGAACATACAAACGCACAGAAATAGAGTCCGGACAATTTGAGAAAAGTAATTAACAGTTTTCAACATTTATGAAGAATGCATTTGTGCTTGATGCCCTTGCAGTAAAGGTGCGATCTCGCGCGTTTCGTTATTCCAGCGCCTTTTATACTTCATTCGTCATACTTCGTCAGAACTGCGTCTAGACGTAAGCCACTGCGTCTGGACACGCAAAGGAGATCGCACCAATCAGTGCAGTTCACTGTTCGGCCTGCCTTCCGGTAATCGTACTTAGGCGGCTTGAGGACAGAAAAATGGCTACCAGAAAATAATTATTTTCCGTTAATCGTGATTAACGGATGGAAAATAATCCCGTTCGTACTCCAATTATTATAATTATTACAGAACGCGGTGCAGTCGAACGGGGAATATCAGACTTGTTGCGAATCGTCGCTAACTACGGAACTAACTCAATTAAACGGATGCAAATGTTGTCCGACGTTTCCCGGTATTCGTTCTGTCGCTCACCGTGGAAAATAACATCGATCCGTTGATCACTATTAATCCGCGGCCGGGTTAAACGATTTATTCTGTAACGCGATTCCGCTGCTTATTATTTCCACGGTAAAACCCTGTTCCCCGATAAAGGGAGAATCGCTCGGCGAAACTCCACCCTTTTTGTTTATCGATAAACCGTTTATTCGTCTTCCGGATTGTCGACTAATCCCGACAATAGGTTTCGCTGAATGTGTTCGAAGTCGTTACTATACGCTGCGCGCGATTTAACTCGAATAATTGACCACTGTTTCGAACATTCATTGTTGCAACAGAGTGAAATATTTTTATTAAAATACACAGATGGATAGTGCTCGTACAATTTTTCATTCAACTAATTTCAATCAAATAGAATTTTATCGAGGATATAATTGGACTTTTAATCTCTTTGTTAACACTATAGTGGAATTATCGAATTTATGGGAGACGGTTTACGGTACGTGTATGAATTTTGTATTATCATTCAAAATCTAGCACTTATTCATCGTAAGAGTACACGAGAAAATAGAACGTTCAATTTCTGAAATCGTTTAACTCGTTTCTTCAGTGAATAACTATTACTATTCCAGTGACAGCAACATACAAAAATTTACGAAGATAGTTTAAACATATCCAAGAAAATTTCAAAGTCTATCTGGCGAATCAAAACACGAGGATACCTCGTCAAGTACGATTTCGCAGCCACTGATGTTTAAACAATTTCAGCAGCCGTAAATGTTGAATAATTGGCGTAACGTTACGCACACGAAGCACAAGGAGCTTGGTGGTTCGCGTTCCAGCGGATCAACGTTGTAATTCCAACAGGGAAATTTCAGCATCGACCGCGGATTTCGGCAATAGTCCTTGTACGTATTGTTTGATCCCCGATTATCGGTGGAGATAATGCACGCGAGGAACGAGCCCGCAGGATGATACAATTCATTCTGTCTGATATACAGGGAGGAGATTATCCCGATGGGAAACCGAAGAAAACGTTATCGTCGTGGTGAGCGACCGTCCGGGCTTCGGTGTCTGACTCATGGCGGTTCATACTACTGCGAAGGATCCCCGGTTTGCCTTGTCATCAATTACGGGAACCTCGTCAGTCGGACTGCGCGATAAGACGAGCCAGATCGGGATCACGGAAGCATTCTGTCTTGACTCACGGGTACAAATGATTTGGTAATTAATCCTTTCCACGCTAAGTTCTTCCGGCGGGAACGCCTCCGCTTTGCATACCGGCAGATAAACGATGCTATCAACGCTCGCGGGCTGTGCGCGACTTCCGGACATAATTTACCGGCGATTAATAAAGTGACACATTAGTAGCAGACACTCTGATTCAATGTAGTTTCAGGAGAAACAATGTAAAATATTTATAGAATATTGTTGTACAACGAAATAATTTAAAAATTATTCCTCATGACAAGCTACTGCATCTCACAATTATTACGTTGCCGTATTTTAACGAGCCACACTCGTCATTTTGAAAAAAGTCTAACAAAATATGAATGTTATCAATATAGGGTATTAACTTAACGCTCTATTAACCATTACTTAGCGTAATGATGTAATGTAATACGTTGCTTAACATTATAGGCTATAGGTTACTGGATATTAGTTACTTATTGATTTATTTTGCGTTCTTCATATTTTATAATTTGCGTTATTCATTATTATGGTGCGACGTATTGAGTAGAAAATACGTGTTTGATTTCAGACGGAGATTTAAATAAGACAATTTAATTAATTGTATTCTACATATTTGGAATTAAACGTTAAACTGTTGTGTTTACGGTCGTGTTATTTCTATTTACGACTTAATTAATAATAAATAAAGTATATACATATATATGTAATAAATATTTAAGCATTAAGATAAATGTAGCTATAGAAAAAATATGAATTCTCTTCGACGACATATTTTGGAACGAAGACGTTTGAATCATTGTAACTACAAAGGGAAAGATAAGGCACGGGATTAATGCAGACGATTTTTACTTTCTATAGAAGTTCGCAGTCTAACAACGTTCCGAGCAGACGGTTTCCAAAGCAATTATTCACTGCAACCTCGCGAACAGGTGGGAACAATCACGACACTAAATGCCGACCATCACGAGGCATTCATGGCGTATATTCCCCCATGAATCGCAGAAATTCGTGCACCGAGCGAACGTCCATGTCTGCGACACGTGCAGACTGGGCTGCAACAGTGTCGATTTCTGTTAGAATCGATTCGCAGCGGAATAAATCCACGTCGAGCGAGACAAATCGGAAGAAAGATGCGAAAGTGGTGCGTGCGATCGTTGCAACAAAGCGCGAAACCGGTTGCAGCCGTTAACGCGTCCGGATTTGTTGAATCGAGTGGCGAATTCGAGAGGCGGGAAATCGGTCTGGCTTTTGCGAAGGTTTTGGTAAAGCTTGTGGAAAGCTTTCGAAGAAGATTGTTGATGCTGTGATTATGACCAGACACTCGACACCGAATTCCTGGCCCTGAATTCCGATCGAGTTACAGGGGCGGCACAACCGGAGGGTGGTAAACTCGATTGCCGGTTCGGTTGCGAGAAAATTGCGAATTGTTCTCGCGATGACGAACGCGCCCGGTTGCGGTCTAATTGCGTTATCGCGCGACGCTGCGCTAGCAGCTGCACGCTCGCGGTATAATACCGCAGAACGACGTGGTTTCCGGTGAAACTGTGCCCCGATGAAAACGAGATCGTTGGGAAACGCTCCCCGAAATCGGGGCCCCGAATCGAATAACTGTACCTGCCGTGATGCAACGATTTCTCAAACGCCACATTGCTTTTTTTCACTGTCACGTAGTCAGTAATACCTACACTTCTCGCGATAGCGATCTGTTATGTATTGAAACAAGACACTTAATTACCATACTTATGGTACAAACTGAGTTATATTTCACATTAAAGATGTTCTGGAGCTACAATGGGAGACAAAAATACAAGAAATTCGAAATCCATCAATATATTGGCAGTGAAAGTCATTCATGAGTATATTTTGCATTAAAAAACTAGATTAATTTAAAAAGCTTTCGTTTAATTATTGAATTTCGCTTCGCTCGCACAGGAAACGGTTTAATGCCCTCGAAAAATATTGTTTCTTCATACAACCTTTTAAGCCCTCATTTACTCCAATCAGATTGTACCAATGAGTATTAACCAAGTATGATGTAAATCAGACCACGAACAATATATTCCTTATACAAACGTTGCAATCCCTTTTCTCCCCCTTAGGAGATGAATTTTTTAAAATGTCGAAATAGGTGTTTAATTAATTATATCAGAGAGCATTAAGACCAAATTTCAAGTAAATCCGACTACGAACAAAATATTCCTCAAACAATCGTTGCTACCCCTTTTCACCCCCTTAGGGGTTGAATTTTGTAAAATTGCCCAAATAGGTGTTTGATTAATTATATCAAAGCGCGTTAAGACCAAGTTTCAAGCAAATCGGACCAAGAACAAAATATTCCTCATACAAACGTTGCAACCCCATTTCACCCCTTAGAAATATCCTTTCTTATCTCTTGTATAGATCATAAAGGAAACCTCTGTCCAAAATTTCAGCTTTCTATGTCCAAGGGTCTAGCCTGGGCGTTGATGAGTGAGTCAGAAAGGACTTCGTTTTTATAGATATAGATAAAGATCTGCAGTCTGACGATCAGACACACTGCCGATAAAATTGTTCGCATCGTTCGTGAATAACAGAGGAATTTTTCGAACACTAAGAACCGACAGCAATGCATACAAAAATGTGGATTATGCACCATACATACATATTGATTTTCGCCCATTCTTTCCCACTCATGCAGGATCAGCGACGAGTGTTCAATAAAACTGCATTGCTATTATTATATAAGACGCTCTATCGTTTTATGGTTATCGCAACGTGCGCTGTTTAGAAGAAACATGCATCAAATTGTCACGATGAACGGGCGAGGGTTAAATTGTGAATCCACTCGCGTGCTGTTTCATCGTTTCGTGGTTTCTCTGTGAGCCTTCTCGTGATCATGATACGCTCGCGTGCTGCCGATCTTGATGGAATACACTCCTTTTTCGATCCCGTACGCTTTACGACGGTTTTGTGTATTCCGAATATCACGATAAAAAGTTTCACTTTGTATTCTATAATATTATACGTGGAACACCCCCAATGATATTTTAAAGAAAATCTGACGACACAATAAACAAGTAAAATTTTCGCGAACTACAACCGTGCGGTGCAATAAAGAAAAATATGTAACGCAGTGTAGAAGGAGTCTCCTTGTGTGTAAATGTAAAGTAATATCCTACTATACAAGCTCTCGTCCACGAATGAAATTTTTCAAAATATACGGAAATGGTGCAAAGAAAAATTTAATATCAGTGCGAAATCTATTAAAACGCCTCGGAGTAGAATTGTTCTAATACTTTTCTCTTTTGTTGAAATAACAAAGGAGAGCTACGAAAATTGTTGTCGGGTCAAGCGTGAAAGCAACGCAAGAACTGAACGTTTTCATAGGCCATTGGTTCGCGAGTGCTGGAATCGAGCGAAACATGCATGTTGAATGACTCGATACGTTTGAATCGCGAAATGCAATTTCGAGAATGCGAATTTTACACGTGCACGAGTCAAATAAATGCCGGAACACAGATAGAATTCTTTTCCCGGCGAACCGCTATTCTTGTTTACAAATTGCTTGCAATGAAAGTTACATAACACTCTGCACCCTAAACGATACTGAATAGAAACGCTCGGCTGGAATAGATAAAATAAAAGGCTCGCTTGACAATGCTCGATTAAAGTGTTACAATGCGCCGGCCGCGCAGGCTTCAAATCTGATAAAGCTTTCTCTCGGAGAATTCGAGGAGTGTGTTCGAGTACAGTTGGAACCTTCGCAAAAATTCTCTAATTAAAAATACAATCGGAACTCCGTTCAAACCCCGCGAGAATTGTTCGGTAAATGTATAAAGTGACCGCTCCTCGATCACGTTCCATTAAACATTTACAAATCGGTGAGAAATTGGTGGTACTGAAACAGTGTCAGAAAACAATCAATAATATTCTCTCTACATCGTAATCTTCTATTTTTTACATACCAGGGGGTGTAAACTCTTATGTATGATATAGGCCGCGTACTTCATTTTGCAAGGAGTTATTTTAGATAACTATGTGAAGATAACTATGATAGAGTTCTTACTTAGATAACTATGTAAGAATTATGTGGAAAGCATGGTGTACATGCATGTGTTTATATATTTATACATTTATATGCTTACATTCATGCATCTTAGTTAGCTAGGAGCTTATTTTTGTAATATTGCGTAGATGAATGTACTTGAAATTATTTGTATATACGTGTCTATATGGACTTCAGTAGCGCCATCTGATTTATACCCCTCACTACCCGTCCTACCCCTTATATATTATATTATTATTATTATATATTATTATATATTATTGTACTTTACATTATTATATATATTATTATTATATATTATTATATATATTATTATTATATATTATTATATATTATATTATTATTATACATATATATGGTCCAAATATTATACATGAGAGTTTACTCCCCCTGGTACATACCTATATAATTCATATTTTAATACGGAACAAGTAAAGTGTTTTCTGCAACGTCGTAAAGTATTTTTGGCATTGTCGCAAGGCTGGAGCTGTTAATATTAACATAGTCAGGTCCAAGCAATCCAGGCTGATAATGGCAGCGGAATGCAGTCGAAGCTTGCATGCTTCGCGAAATGGCCGGCCGTTTATGGCCGCTTGTCCGTTTACAGACAGGGTCCCGATATCGCGGCGTTGAATAGTCGAAACACGCGGCCGTTTCGGCACGGTTTAATCGGGAGAACGGGACGTAAAGTTATCGTGGCCAAAGGGTTGGAACGAGACGATACTCGTGGACAATGAAGTAACGCACGAAGTAATGCCGACCGAATTGTTTGGCTCGCGGTACGCGAAAACAAAAGGAAATGGAGTCCATTGTGTAGCGGCTCGGGAGTATCGCAACAAGGAATTAATTATCGCCCGCGAAACTACCTGTTTTCAACGGTGCGCTCATCGGTATACGCCTGCATATTTCAGAAAGTCGATTCGCGGACGTTTTGCGATATCCATCCGGTTGGAACACCTGTTTTTGTACGCTGCGCTTCCAACGAGTATCGACGCCAGTCTAATCGAACTGAAATTTTGCAATTATCTTCGCAGTACATGTACAACTATCGCCAGTAGTACAATCATGCCAAATATAATTTTAATTCATTTTTACAGTGCCGTAAACGTAGGAAGAGATCGGAAAAATCGAAACTTTATGATCACGGTGCTGTCACCTTTTAAATTTTTAATGTTTTTCGTACCTTTCAATAACGGCGGTATTAAAGCATTGATCTCGGTAGCTTCGCTCGACATTTTTCGACGGTGCCCGTAAAATTTCGATGTCGCAACGAGATTCTAGTAAAGTCGCGCGTGTGTGCGTTCATGTTCTGATCGAAACGATGGCCGAAAGGAGAACTTTACGAGCCATTCAGGTGCATTGTTAGAGCGGTTATCGAATCAAGTGGGTCCCTCGCATTTAGCGAATCTACTGTAATTGAAACACGTATTTTACAAACGCAATTCTCGCCGTTTCACATAACGTTATCGGGCCCTGAAACACTTCCCAAATTGGTCTGTTTACGTTGATGTACATCATCGATTTTATTCACGTTTAAGGTAGTAACAGCTATCAATTAAACTGTGGATTTGTATGCCATGAAAGTACGTCGGCGTTGATGAACATTAATAGCTTTTTTATTTTACGTTGTTTTTATAGAATCTTCACGGTTCGGTTTGAAAAAATAATGTAGACTACTATCGCTGTGGGAAACCGTTATTACACACTATAAAATGCTAGCCGCACTATGTATCAGCCTGATTAATTCAGCTAGACTGATTTATTTATAGACACGTGGCTTCTGAATCGATCACACGCGAACACGAACTATAAAACATTTTTTAATTTGCGAAGAATCGTACGTCTTCGACCAAAAAATAATATAAAATTACGCCAGCGGTGGAGGAATGAATAGTGGGTCAGAAAGTACCTGAAGAACGCAGCGCGGTGGTCAAACAATTTTCTGCTAATTAATTGACACTTACAAGATAACATCATCGCTCTCCAGGGCATTAAAACATCCCTCAAACTCGATTCGCAATCACGGAAAGCGAAGAACCTCAAATTCCATTACCAAGCCGCTTTATCCGCCGCTGAAATTGAAAGCTGGACAGAAGGGAGTGTCCTCGATAATCGGCCCTTTCATCGATCCTCCAACGAGTCGTTAAATCTTCACTCACTTACGGTCCGAGCGAATTATCACTCGGCGATCGTTCATTATTCACCGGTTCCGCGGCTTAATACCACTTTTGTGCCAGTGGAATTTCACGGTCATTAATCAGACACGGCCCGAGGATATTGGAGGGGATGGGAACGGTCCAAGTTACCGTTGGAACCGTGTGGATAATT
Organism: Lasioglossum zephyrum; assembly: GCA_028455615.1. Taxonomy (NCBI): domain Eukaryota; kingdom Metazoa; phylum Arthropoda; class Insecta; order Hymenoptera; family Halictidae; genus Lasioglossum; species Lasioglossum zephyrum. Next base: position 1,945,558 of record CM052327.1, on the reverse strand, counting down.
AGTTTCGTATCAATTACACGATTAATCATCGTTAGATGATTATTAAGGGGCGCGTGGTTCACAACTGTCACGATTTCACGCGTCCGCGAGCTTCCAAGGTAGGGGTGGTTTAGAATGAAAAGGTGTCGGCTGTGAGAACGACCCTCTGACAGTTTCAGGGGATCGAATTTGTGAATAAGAAGAGCGAAAGAAAATTTTGCTAACAAGTACCCTCTCGAATCAACATATTTTAGGGGATGCGGAGGATAATAACGCCTTCGACGTGATCTGGGAGTGGTTTCTTAATGCTTTCTTTATTTTCGGGCTGGGGGAGGCGGGGTAATTAGAATTAATATTGAATTGATTAATATTGAAACAATTATTTAAATAATATTCAATTTGGTAGGTAATTCTTTACTGAATATTTTTAAGTCCTATGTATAATTCGTACAATATTAAGGGAATGTATTTTGTCCTTCGATATTTTTATAGTAATAATATTACTATATATTAATTCTAAATAGTCAACATTTATCAGGATCTTTTTACGAAGAATTTACTGATTTTGTTTGGTTTAAACTATGTGGAATAGTTTGAGGTTAAAAAAAAGTTCTCCTTTCAGGAAATTATTACAGTAAATTGTTTACATGCAAATTACAAGGCCGCTGTTGTAGGCAGTCTATTGGAATTTTTATACGCACCTGAACTTCTAAGGCATGGTAAGCAAATATGAGGCCAAGCAGTATCACAGTAGACACAGAGATCAGGGTTTTCAATGCTGTCGAGTAAAACGAGGCCTGGAACATAAAACATCGTCCTCCGTAAATCCCGGCTCTGCAATGATATATTGCCCTTATACTACCGCCACTTAAATTTACATAGACCTCCCACAATAGGCAAGCAGACATACTATTTTTGTTCCTTTCTAACCGTTTCGGATAAACTGCGGAAATTTATATCCATATCAACCAACCGAACACAGAATAATAATAAAACGTACATGTATTATTTCCTTCTTCTACCAGTTCATTTCAAACTGGAAAATTTTTGAAACACACGACGCACACGGAAAATTGTAAAGAATGCTTATATTGTTTCCTTTCCAGAATGAACTGGATATAAATTTCTATAAAATGCCTGTAATACAATTCAAAAATTAAATACAACAAAATAAAAATTATACTTCCGATTTAAAAAGTATTTGCAATAAAATTTTTTGGAACGTTCATTTCTGCATTGTACACCACAAAAAACCACGCCAATATTAAAAATCGAAGTTTCTTTGGAGGATGTTCTCAGCCCCCGGGACCTGTTTCCCAACAGGAAAAAAGTCGTTCCGTTATTAGCATCGCTAGAACTGCATTCGCGAGAAGTTTCGAAATTTTTTGAATTGCCAAAGTTACAAGCCGCTCTCAACACGAAGCCAGCATTCGCCGGGCGGTGATATTGTCGATGAAGAATTCAAAAGCGATTAAAGCTCGTGTTCCCGATGCTCGTCGACGGGCGTTATCGTTAAATGTAATTGAGTCGGCGACCAGAGCGCGGCGGAGGGGGTGAAAATTTCTTCGCGAACTTCCGCCCACGCGTCAATTCGTTAAAGTTACCGAGCAACTACCCGACGAAAGCAGTTTTCTCGCGCGTTGCCTAATTGCTAGCTGCGACGACCGCGCAGATTAGATCCAATGAAATATTCAAACGTCCGCGTCAAGTTACTTATTGTCGGATCGTAAAAGTCGAACGCGCTACTTTATCGAAGGCGTTAACCGGCGCCGATCGTAAATTCTTGCTGCATTTGTGCACTGATTGCAGAACGAATTTCGCCATTTTTCTGAAAGAAAGATGCCGAGTACTCGAGCTTGAAACTTTGCACAATTATTCTACACTGTTTCAAGAAGGTACTCAATTATTTTCAAGGAACAAAATTATTATCTTCAAAGCTATAACAACATAAGTTATGGCTCTAATGTAAGCCGAATATAAGCTAGTATTTAGAAATTTATTGAACAATAGGTGTTAAATATACAAATTCGAATTTAACACCCCTGTTACTCAACATTTAAAGAATGTGCCCGAATTTTTCCAAGCTGTAACAACAATTTTCTTCGAAGCTATAGTGGCATTAGCGAAAATTTATTTACAGGGTATCCTTGGTTGTAGAATTCTTTGGGGAAATTTTTGTGGATACCCAACCACAAATAGTAAGAATACAATTTTTATAAACTGTCAAACTAGGGCGACCCCTAAAAGGGAGTCTGTCAGGGATGAATAAACTTCCATATTGCCCTTCCCCGCATACGTGCTACGAATGTTGCTGGAGAGAAACTTAGAAACATACCCCTTCAGATTTACGAGGGAAACTTTTTTGTGGTCCGCACAGCAGCGGCAAGAATTTTCATACTGTTTTTTCGGCAACCGGGGATGATTGTATTCAGTGTTTCCCGCGTTCCGCGCGAACTGTGCCTGGCATGTTTGAGGGATATCTTGAAGGGTCACATGGAAATCACCGACACAAATTTCCCCGACACGGTTTGCACAAACAACATTTCACCGATCAGGTTTGACCGACAACGCCTTTAACCGATAATCAATTTGGCAGACGACGAATTTGATGAAGAAAGAATTTGACCGAAAACGAATCTAAAATTCAAAATCGTTCTCGATCAAATTCGATCAAAGTCGTTTTCGGTTAAAGGCGTTGTCGACCGAAGTAGTTGTCAGTCAAACCTGGAGTCGGTGAAATGTTGTCGGTGATTTCCATGGAACCCATCATGATCTTGGGCGGACTGCGTCCGAACTTTCGTTATTTCTCTTGAAATATGCAGATGGTTGTATATGTATACTATTGTACGTTATTGTCGTACATTAAGAACCATTTCCCTGAAAAATTATGAGGATCGCGATCACTACGGTTCTCGGTAAGGTATTAAACGCGAGATTGTACGGTCAATTCCGGTTACGGATATTTACTCGGTTTTATTCTTAATGGATCGATACGTTTGATTCTCGGCGTGGGCTCACGGTGATCGATACCTTCGAATCCAGCCTTTACGCGGCTCGGGACTAATAACAGCGTAATCCGCGTGGAGTACGGCCGATATAAAATAGGTAATCAAATTCGGTGCTCATCGAGCATGACTTCTCTCGGAAAATAAACAAGTTACGGCTTCCCGTTTGCATCGTCCGGCGTTGAATAGCACGCGGGATCGATGGTCTGTTTAGTTAAGAACCGTTCGCGATCGATAATCCCAGCATAATCAGATTATGTTATATTTATTCGAATTGTGCACGCGAATTCGCTGTTCGTTATCTTGAATTAAATGTAAACGACACGGATGCGAGTAGTGGATAAAAATTTGCATGCTAAGCGACGGTAAACAGTTAATTTTTAGCCTTTTGCACTGAAATGTCTATTAAAACACTGTATGTTCAATGAATTGCTAAATGCGTATGGTAAGAGGCACACCCGATACAATTAAAACGGAAAGGTTTGTTAACACTGCACATTTATGCAGAAACAGATGCAATTTGGAATAAATATACCGTTTTGTCGATCGTAACGAATTAATAGAAATTAGTTTATGTTATTGGCGCACAGGTTCGATCGAAAAGTCAAAAACAAAGCAATTTTGCAAATTATAAAAGTTTACTGAACGTTTCGATCCAAGTATGGATAATATATGTATAAACTGTCTATATTAAGTATTTAAATGTGTTATTGTTATTTCCATGCTGTAGGAATATGCAGTAGGACACGAAGGTTACCTTGAACTATATATTTTACAGTGTTTTTATTTTTACAGACGCAATTATATAATATAAAAAGTTTTTCTATAATATAATGGTCTTAAACTAGACCGAAACGTTGAAAAAGTTATAGTTATTTGCAAAATTGCTTAGTTATTAACATAGGATCGAATCTTTGCGCCGAAAACATCAATTTAAGTTATTTACAAGTTATCGAGTAAAGGAAACAGTTATCTTGGATCGAAACGTTGAGGAAAATTTTATAAATTGCAAAATTGCTTTCTTTTTGACTTTTGCCACTTAAAATGGTGTAAAAATGTCAAATCAATGAAACGTCCAAACGGTGGTGTTGAAATGTTCGAGTGCAAATGTTAAACTGTAAAGTATTCGTTGAATTATTTTTACTTTTCGTCGACGCGATGGGATCCAAGAAAAACGTTCAGCTGTGCAGGAAGAGGGATTACGCGAAATTAATGTTTCTCCGTCCGAAAGCTCGAGTATGATACGTCGAGGAACTCGTTACCATATCCGGCCCCCGGTTCTCGTTAGAGTATTCTGTTCATTTTTCTACTTCTTTCGGGCGGCCACTTGCACGTCAGTACTCTCCCTCTCTCTTTTTCTCTCTCCCAACTTGACGTCCTCGATTTAATTACAGAGAGAATACTCAACTCAGAGTGCTTCGAGTGATTCGAGGGTTCTTCATCGCGGACCTAACGGTGCTCGGCCTTCTTCTCTCTTCAATTTTCCGGCGACCTTGAATTTTTAACACCACCCGCGATTACAAATGACGCTTCTTTCGCCTCTCGCTATATAAAAATCCACGGAAATTAAATCGCAGCCTCTCTGTATAATCAGACTGCGGATATTTAAAACTAATAATTACCAAGAAACTGGAGTAAAATAAAAATTGATTTTAAGGAAAAGTATTATAGACGATCTGGCAATTTTCTTTGTCTTCGACGTATACAGGGTTAAGGAGTAGGTAGACTGAATGCTGTTCCGATTAAATCAGTCCGCGACCGAATGCTACATCCCGTGGCCAGATTTCGGTTTGGCGGTGGCGAACCTGCGGTTTCTGTAACAGCAGGCAGTCAGTTAATTAGTTATACTAAGAGGAATATAAATTAGCCGCAGAGGGACATGGCTTGTAACGTTCGGGCTCGACCTTTGCGTTAAATGACAGGAGCACGTCTCACTGTGACGTTTCAGCTGCTGTGCATTAACCGCAATGGACCCGGAATGCTTCAAAGACTACGGAATCCTACAAAGACATTTTATTTATGTTCGTCCCCTACCAGAATTATCTCTGAAGTAAACATTTCTTCAGATCTAAAATATTTCTATTCCCTATGAGTTTTTTCACTTTATGGATATGAAATTGGTATAATACCTCAAACAATGTGCAAATGTTTAGTAATTGATTAGATACCAATATATTAAATAATGTAAAAAATATTTTGAATAATGGTACAGCAATTTTTAGTGCTGCCTCAGAGGGGACAACCGAAGGCAAAGGGTTAACCAGTGTGTTATCGTTAGGAACTTTTTCGAAATCTTCGCAACTCTATATTCGGTCTATCGAACAAGTTTTATCAATCCTATTTAGTTAGCTATAATTTAAGTTCGATTCTGTGAAACAATTATACAAAATTTTTAAAAAACTTCTTCTTGTGCAAAGAGCACAGTATTGAACGTAGATGAGGAATTACATTGGCTTCAAGAAAATTCCTGATCCAAAGCTCACCTCCTCAATCCTTCTAAAAATGATTTTCGCGTAAATCATGGAAACTCTCTATTCTGGAAAATCTCCAAAAAACTCGACGTCGAATTTCCCAGGTGTCCGCCCCCGAAGTGTTGATCGAATCCCTCCGCGTCATTGTATTCCACTGAATCCTCCATTAGTCCGATATCCTGAGGAGTTCGTCAGTTCGATCGGAAAAATTGTAGTCGTCAATGTTTCATCGGGAGGCTTGCGGAACACGTCGGCGTCTCGCGTGTACAACAGCGCGGAAAACCACTCGTCGAGGCGAAATCGTAATTTTGGACAGCAACCAACGTGGTCTCTCCCTCTGTCTCTCTCCCGGACTCTCCCTCTCTGTCGCTCCTTTTGTCAATAATACCAGTAGGACTTAATCCCGAGCGGACGCGCGGCCAAATCCGCAACGTTGCACTTTTCTTGAGTGGTCTCGCGAGCTCCGTGAAAGGGGATTATTGATTACGAATGAAATGGAACCGGTGGAACGGGGCTTTGTCGTTCGATAATTTGTTTCGACGTATCGCATTGTTGACGGCCCGGGATCCATTTTCCGTGGATCCGTGCAATTGTGCACGGACACGAAAATTTTGTGGTCCACGTGGCCGAGACTGATGTCGGGGATTTTCAATAATCCTGGCGTAGAAATGAAGATTTTGCGAAATCAATGGATAGCTATTTTATTCGTAACAAGAAGCTGTCAGCGTGTTTGAGGATTCCGATTCTATTTTAGCTTTATCGAACAGGCTAATCATTTTTTATTTTTGAATTTATCTTTACGGAACTGTAACGCAATTTTTATGGCGCAAACAATTTCGAAAGTGCGCACAATTTCAAGGGATAGGGAAAGAATTTTTTATTTCCTTTTCCCCAAACCACTCGCACAAAATTAGCTCGTAAAAGTGTTCCGTCCACCGCGTACACTGTCCGCCAAAAGCGCGTACCAGTCTCGGATGATTAATGAACGGTATTAATATTATTTTGCAACGATACACTAAAATTTATGGAGCCATTACTTACACGAATCATTTGTGCTCCATATTCATAAATAAATCTCATTAATCTTTCGCCGGGGTAATATTTTCGTACTCCATTAATACGGCCACCTGGTTCCATTACTTTTTGCCGACGATGTACCAGCGTCCGACGAATTTATTGACTCGATTTTCTGTAAAACGAAGACTGACATAAAAAAATTTTTATTTTCCACTCTCGATTTATTTACAGCGAACGAGAACGCACACGCTGTGTCACTCGCACTTCATCTGTTCCACCTGGTTATTCAATGGATGATGTAATAAAAAGCGGTATATCGAAAAATATGATCATTCCATTATGTTTCTTCCTGACATACACAGTCACGTTTGCGTGTCACTGCGTACAAAGCTTTAAAGTCGTGTTTTAGCTGATTTCCTGTCCAAGCAATTCAGAATTTTTCCCTTTATTGACCGCGCAGTGTGAAAATGGGTTTCCCTCGACACGCTTTTCACTTTTGGGAAATGAAAAAGCTCCGCGAAAAGATTTGCCATTTGGGAATTTTTTGGCGGGGAAAAATTAATCCTTCGCTTATATAGCCGAAGGTGAAAATTGAAAATAGTGATTATAAAAGAATATTAGTTAAATTGTCCTCTGTTACACTTTTACGACTCTCGACTCTTCTACAATTTTACAAATTCTAGTTATTCTTTCAAACTCAATATTCGAATTTCATTTTGAACTTCTCAATATTGATCTTTTTCTTTTGATTGTCATACCTTATATGGCGACTAACCTATCTATATACGATATTATCTAAACCTAAATATCTCCTTTATTTTTAATGACACGAAAAATATTTATATGTCGTAATTTAAATGATATCGAAGGAGGAATATCATAGAGAAACAATTTTTTCTCCAGTTATTTTTTCATAGTTTTTTTCAAGGTCATCGTTATTTTTTATCGGGAAAATTCTTTTTTTTATTATTTCATCTTGTAGCGGCTGAAAAAATACATTTGAATATGCTTAAGTCATTAACTTCAGGTGATCTTGAGTCCAAAATAATGTGATCAAATTGTAGGATAATATTAGGATTATATTTGAACTTACTGTTTAATAATAAAGGAGATTTTTAATAAAAAATAAAGGAGATATTTAGATAACCTGCTTTGGCTGAGACATCCTGTATAATTAGTCTACGATCAAATGATCGGTACGTGGTACACGGTCCTAGCCAGGTTCGTGTCGTGTTTATCTATTCTGCAGAGTCGTTTGTTCTCACTGGGTTTTTGCGCCCGACGTTTCCGGCGTATATCGCGTTCTGCGCTAGCCGGGCGCGGCGTGGTGCGGCGATTAGTTATTGTTTTGGTCCTATTCCGGATTGTTCGTTATCGACACGGAACCGAACCGACCCATGATTGGGTTCGTTCGTTCCGTTCACCGTTTCGGAAGGTCCGACCTGCTCGGAGTTAAATTGCCGGGATATTAGTTCAGTTGTTTTGAAGCGATCACCGGCCGCGCGATTAATTGTTCGGAGCTGCTGACTGCACGCGCTCGGGAAATGCGAGTTTTAATAACAGCCGGTAATGGATATTCCGTTAGACCGGTTGCAATTGCACTCACGTTCTTCTGCAACGGTGTTTTCAACTTTTGTCGGAAGATTTATCGCGATAACCAAGCCCCGTTACGCTTCCAGATGCTTCGACGCTAATCATTTGCGAAATGAAACTGGAAATCGACCACAGCTCTTCGTTTCGACATGTGACTACTTCGTTAGGTTTTATAAATTAATTTTTCTGTTTGTATATTGTCGATCATATTTCGTTTTGATACCAGCACGGTGCTGAATAACGAACACAACACTCATAGATTCCCATAAATCCAGAAAATTCGCAGTCTACCAAGTACGGTTTAGTAAAATCGTATACAAGTAGACAATTGCTAAGTTCACAAACGTGTCGATTCGAATTTGAATCAGAGTGATTGAGGCCACGTTTTGCTATTAAAAATGTTCAATAGTTCTCGGGAAAAGAAAGGTGGTGTTTCGTCCTAGACCAGCTAGAGGACTCATCAGTAAGGCTATCTATTTGATAATTATTCCTTTGAGTATTTGTTATGGTGGACCTATGTACCAAATTTCAAGGTTGTAAGTCAATGGGAAGTACCCAAAAGGTTTTGATGATCTGTCAGTCAGTCTGTCAATGAGAAATTTAGCGATTTTTGAAGTCCTATATCTCGGAACCTACTAATGTTAGAAGATTAACGTTTTATCAATATTGCGACATGATATAATTTAACAAGTATACGAAATTACATATCTCCATTTTCCTCCAATTCCGAGTTACAAGCCTCTAAAAAAGGCTAAGTTATTTCGTGTAAAAGGAGGTAGTGCGAGAACTTGGCTGGTGCACTACCGTGCACCTAGATTCAAGAGTTTAGTTTATTTTTTCAAAATAAGATTCTTACATCAAGACAAATTATAAGATCTTCCACTGGCGCAAAATTCTAAACTTCTCATATATCAAAATCAACAACAGTAGATTAAATATTGAAAGAAAAGTTTCTGTCTACAGTTTGTCGTTTGAAATACTCGCAGAGGTTTCAAAGATTCCAGACTGTGCACTATGCGACGCACAGATTATCGGGACAACGAGGTACTGCTCTAAAACTGTCGATTGTAACAGTAACGCGCTTAGTTCTCGCCAATGTCCGAATAATTATGAACGATACTAAGCGTATCGACGAGCCGTCACGTTCCTCGCTCGTGTATTCATTCATTCCGAGGTGTTCGCGCTACAAATTGGTCCTCTAATTATTCGATTTCCGTTCTGCGCATCGGTGAAATAAAATAAGTAGCCGTGTTGAATCGGGACCAGATTGAATATCGGACACTGTTCAATTTTAGGGAGGGAGGGGGAGGGGGCACTGTGTAATCGTGTGCGAACGCTGCTCCGAAAATTGCCAACGATCAACGCCAGCTTAAATAGAATAATTCTCTAGTAATCCGTGAAAACGTGTCGACAGTATTTCAGGAGACCTTTAAATGATGGAATGTTAATTCCGCTCTGTCTTCATTATCTCCGACAGTGTTTTACAGAAGCGTACATGAAAAATCAATTTTTAAAAGGTGATTCGACATTCCTGTACAAGATTTTATGTTTTACGTTAGCAGATAATGTCCGGATTTTTAAAAACGGTGTTTAACCTAGTTTTTTATTCTATACATTCTAGAAAAGGCTCTCTCGCGGATTTATTTTTTCTTCTACTGTTCGCGAACATTCAGAATGTTCTTGAAAAGAAAATTCATTGGTTCAATCGATGTCGTACTATTTCATTTCTTAACGAATCAATTGACACGTATGTCAACAATCTCTTTAAAAACTGTAACAATTCACCGTTGAGAAAGCTTAAAACAAGGGCAGGGAGAATAATTCCCCGAGTATTAAATATTAAATTACTTGCCCTCTCGCGTCATGGATACCGCAAATTCAAATCCTCAGAGGCAAGTACCAAAAAATTGTCTGAATTTCTCGAAACATTTTCGAAACGAGCAGCCTCGGAAGCAAGTCTCGTTTAAAAACAATTCCAATTGTAAAACTTCTGTTTTAAACTCTTTCTGTGTCCCAGTGGGTGGAATTAAACGTTGATTCGAAACATTTGAAACTAGTCTCGTTTCTCGGTGAATGATTCGCGCAATTTGTGACCGAATTAGCCAGAGTATATTCTGGGGATAATTCTAAGCAGCAGTCTCGCATGATGGTGGCCAATTTCCCGTCGACGTCCAGGCGTCCAGGTTCGAATCTGCCGCGCCGTGGCGTCGCGACGTGTCGCGTCGGTGCACCGGGAAAACTTTCCTAATTCCGCGTCGCTTGGTGCTCGGGCAATGTTACACGGTCTGTTTACAGCGGGACCGTCGAGTGCAGCCGAGCGGATTCCTGATTAAAGTCTCGAGTGTCCTTAACACGCTACGCGGAGAAAAGTTCCGCACACATTTCGTCCCGGCCGGATATCGATTCCGCGGCCAGACACCGCCATTGTTCGCGGCATTGTTATAAAAGAAATCGACGGAGCTCCGGGCTCCGATCTAAATGATCTCTCAGCAGAAATTGCCATGCCCTGTCAGTGTGCTAATGTGCTCTCAGACGAACTTTCACGATCGTAATTGAAACCCCAAATTGCGATGGAGTCATTTCATTCATTTTTTTATGGGAAGTGGAATGGATCTTGGAATCGTGAGCTCTTAGAGATAAATCTATGGAAATTTTAATATTTCTATAGTTATAGTTTATTTAAGAAGGTGTTCTAGTTTCCAACGATCCAAAAATCAAACTTATTTCATTCTCTTAAAATGTAAGTGTTCTAAGCGAGGAGCAAGAAATTACATTACATATGATTAGAAATACAATGTTTATTCGAATCCTCAAGTCCAGGTGGATAAGAAAGCAAACTTTAATTATAATTATTGAAGAAGCCGTAGTCAAGGGGTAGGGTTTTCCATTGATCATGGATAACATAGAAACTTCGACCAGAGCATATGATCGGTTAATAAATGTTTGGGAATTGCATCGTAGGGGAGAATTAGGCTGCTCTTCGGGCGCCAGTTATGCGAAGATCAACAAAGCAGGCTGTGCCAGCTGGTACATATAAATAAATGCATTCGGGTCCGCGAGCTTCAAGACTCACAACGTTTCTATGGCGACGGTATGGTCCTGCTTTGCGCATGTCGTGTTCGACCGAGGGAACCCGTGGCGTTCGGTTACGCCCTTGGAAATTAGTGGAATACATCTGGTCATTGTTTGTTCAGCGAGAGAGAGAGGGAGAGGAAGAGAGAGATATCGTTGGACCGGGAGATGAAGATGAGTTTCGATTGTCTGACGCGTCGAGAACCGACTGCTATCAGGAGCCCCCGATTGTTCCGGATTCCTTGGGAAAACGACCCAACAAACGGCTTTTGCATTCGGCTTGATAAACGATCCTGCATCCGCTAGCCAGACGATGCGTTCTGCATATCGTGATTTATTGTTTACGCTACTCCCGGCTGCGATACGTTTTCCAAACCTTGCCGCGTCTTTTACGATTATTAAACTACGATAAATTTGTTCGCGTGCTTCTACTTCGCCCCATTCTTCTTCTAATTTGAAAACAAATTGACGGCAATCGTAAGACTTTATGCTGCGAGCAGGCAGGTTCGATTTTTATACTTTCTTTGTTGTACATATATGATAGTCCCCAGATTTTAATTGCGTTGATATCAAAATGTTTTGTATCATATTCAACTATAATCTTTGAATGTATTTTAGTGTCGGTAACAATATGCGAAGGATTTTTGCCTTAAAGTATATTTACAGAAATTAGTTTATGATATCGGCGCACAGGTTCGATCAAAAAATTAAAACACAGCAATTTTGCAATTTATAAAATTTTCCTCAACGTTTCGATCCGATTCTGGTTCATCTTCAAGAGAAGTTTTGCGTCTGAGAGATACTGAACGTTGTACTAAGTGTTTCACACGATCAATAATAACTATAAAATAATTTTTCACCGTACTTGCTATGCATAAAATATCAATGTTTATGTGTCATTTTACTCCATGATATTAAGAATTAGACTGAACCATGTAAGCGTTGGGAAAGAATCAGAACAAAAACAACGGAACGACGTATATTGACGAAATAACCAATCAGACACCGTGATCAAAAGTTCTTAGATCGATACTAGGCGGTAAATTTAAATTGAAAATGCCTTTCCAAACTCAAAACATTTCCGCTAATATACCATTTGTTGTCATGGTAAATAATTAATATACAAATTGTTTGACACAACAATTATAAAACACTGAGTGTTTATTTGATGGAAGAGAACAATTATTGGAACTTATTATATGAAAAGAAATTTCATTATTACTGGTTAAGTAATGCTGCGTAGTATTTATGAATTTTAGGTGCTTCATATCTGAGATTTTCGCTTTGTTGTTTAATCATGTGGATAGTTTCCAATAGTTATCTTTGATGTATGTTCGGTTCTCTGTCTACGATTTTGGCATTTTCAAAATCAAATATATGGTCAAACTCATGTATCGATATCATTAATTTGTATTAATTCGTACGATCGACAAAACGGAATATTTATTAATGTTGGAAAAGAAATAAGAAAATTAGTAATAATTAATTAAAAACTGATTGCACCGTTCAAGTAAATTATGCACCGTTTTACACTTGGTCCGAGTTGGATCTGGATTAGTAACAATTTATAGAAACCCGAAATAGTACACATGCCGAATTATAAACCGACGTGATATAACCGAAAATTCGATAAAAGCTATAAAATAATGTTAATCAGTGCTGGCCAGGGACCAGTGGGTGCAGCAAACAAATTCCCATCAAATTGTAGCGTTTGCAAATTGGTCCACAGAAATATTTGCATAATTATACAAATACCGGCGCGGAATCCTCTCATTTGAATACTTTTATCACCCCCGCGGTGTGTGAGAATATGTAAATCGAATGGGCGCGCGCGAAACAAGCTAGACAGAACGCGATATTCTTGAAAACATTCCGAAGATATCCGTGTCGGAGTTTTCGTAACAATGTAGGGATGCAAATCAACATTTACGTGAGCGTGTCCGGTGGCCGGTAAAATGATTTCGCGGCTGGAAGTACGGAGCTTTCAGATTCAAATGACATTCGCAAAAATCCTTGAGATAGCCGAAATGTCAGGGAATATTTTTCACACTCGTGGTTCGTGGTAGCTGCGATTAAAACCAGTCCCACGGCGTGCAGGAAATAAGCTTCCCAGAGGATGACAGGTGCGGTGGTGTACTATTTTTTTTATTTTGTTGTTTTTTTTTCTCGCGCAAGCCGCGACAGCCAATCGGATAAAATATGATTCGTAGAGAAACAACATGAATGGCTTTGTCGCGGAAATGTAACGCCACGCAAACTTTGGGGTTGCTGGGGGTTGCTAGGCGTGCAGCGTGGGTGTCGAATCCCGGATTTCACGATCGACGATTTATATTCGGCCCCCGATCTCGTAAACCACTGTTTACGGAGCCGCCCCTGCTTATTTCGAACTGTTTTGCTCCGTACACTTTTCTGGCAAAATTCTATAGATCCTGACAGTGATCGCTTAGAGCGGCGAAACTGTTTTTATATTTCAGCTGAATACTTGCAAAATGTGGAAAAATAGTGGAAGCATGAGGAATTAATTGTGACCTTGAACATATTTATTGAATTTAACTTTTCGTGAGAATATCAAAGGTCAACTGCAATGAATTTTTACAAGATCGAAACAATTTTTCAGTTCTCCTTCTTATTTGATTTTCATTTTGCAACATTTCAACTATAATTTAGAAAAAGCAACTGCGGACTCCGTGAGGTCGCGGGTTCGTATCTCGCCGCCGGCACTTCAGAAAGTATTCCATGTGCCATCTAATACTGTTGGTGCCCAAGGTGGTTTGGAACTCACCTTAATAAACTGTAGGTCTCGTCGCGAAATAACCTTTAACCCTTTGCACTCCGAATTATTTTTCAATTTTATTGCCAACAACTCTCTACTATTTTAAGTTTTTTATTTGAAATTCACTTCAAATAACAGTTCCTTGACTGCTACTTCTTTTAAACAATTTTGTTTATGAATCATATTAAATATAGCTGTCAAACTTCGTTGTAATTTATATTTCTGGAACTCACATCTCGTTTTAACTAAATGATAAGAAATTAAACAAAAATAAACGAAAAATCAAAGACTTATAAAAACTCGTTCATTTACATTTTTTCTTTCTCTGATGTCGAGTCACATTCGACAAAGATGTGCAAAGAGTTAACAAAGAGTTGAAAGCAACGTAAAATATATAAATAAAAAAAAATTTCAACGCTCTATCTCAACTCTATCAAAAGTGATAGAATATAGTAAAAGATGGCTCCACGCGTCACGCTCGCCAATAGAATTCGCTTACACGAGCAGAGCTCAATGAAAAATAATTGTCGGCGATATTATTGAGGAGACACGTGTTCAATTAGATAAACATTCGTGACCAGAATATTGCCGACTTTGTTTACCATCCTCGATCTTGCTTCGAATGAAATTACACGCTCAATTGTTGGCTTAGCACGAGAGCCGCGGTTCGGAACGTATGAGGATTTGAAAGTCCGATTTGTTGCTTCGAAAAATAAATAAACAAGCTCGCGCGAAATATTTATCGAACGTGTCGTTGCTGTTTAGATTCGTAGCAAATACATTTATCAGGTTTCTGAGGGTTGGGAAACGTTAGTTGAAATCTTTTTCAAAATACTAAAACAAATGATAAAAATTTACCGGGTTGGATGTTTAATATTCGCCCGGGATCAATTTCGTTCGTCGGTGAATATCTCGATGAATATTCATCAGCAAGGACGTCTATTATATTTGCTACGATTACGATGAAATTAAATAAAATGGTATTTATGTGGCAGCATCCCTCGAGAGACAGAAGGTTAATTAGATGCAAACTTTGATCCACTTGCATGCACAGAATATTATCGCAAAAACTACTCGAACGATTGCATGATGCAAATAAATCGCTGTCACTGTCAAATGACTTTCATAATTTCTATCCCACATTTTTTTTACATTAGAGCATACACAAATTGCCAAAAATTCACGAAAAATTCTCAGGTTCAGTGCCTTGTACGTTCAGTATTATATCAGCGGATACCGTCACGCTTATGAACTAGCAAAAATGGCTGAAACATTAATCCAGGATCTTCTCTGCAGAAGTAACAGAGATCGTGTCAAGTATCGACGAAAGCGCCGTTGGAATTCGCGCGAGGGCCAGCGGAATAAAGTCAGCGGAATTAATCGAGAGGAACGATTCGCGAAATATCTATTGTGCTCTTCGATTTCTTTGGACTAGAATGTTTCATATCGTGCGGTGGTAGCGATAGAAGCGTAATGGACGCCGGCGAGTTCGAGTGCTGTCGGTAGAATTAATTACCCGAAGAAGCTCTCCGCGAGAGATAAATGAAACGACTCGTTCATTATCGCCCGGCGATGGATCCTCCGACATGAAGGATTAGAAAATGGCGGCTGGAAAGGTAGGTTATCCGCGAATTAGGAAGGAGCACGCGGTTTCTGCTATATTTAAATAATTTCCCGCGGGGATTCGATTCGAATCCGAAGCGACAGATCATATTTTATCTTCGTGCAGCCCCGGCGTGGATTTACGCCCCCGTCCGCTAGCGTGTTGATCTTATTCACCTAAAAATAGATCTCCTCTCCCGCGCGAATCGCATAGGAGCGCATCGCCGATTAATAACCAACTGTCACTACGTTTTCCAACCGACTTTTTAATCGTGGTCCTGACATGATTGATCATATTTGAGATCCTCGACGATCTTGCCCGCTTAATGAAATATAAACTCCCGGCCGATAATTATATTTCCTGAGCAATATAAAGCTTTTTATCTGAACTCGAATTATTGGGAAATCCGAAGGGAAGGATTTACTTGATTGCAATTATATTTCTATTTCCTCTCTCCAAACACTGAGTTTATTTATTCGTCTATGAATTTATCTGGGATCGTAAATAGCATTTTTCATGCTCAACTAATGTGTTTGGGGTAGGTCGAACCAGTTTTTAATATTCTCGCCCCTAACGAAATTCATTTACAGTAACTAATGAGGCACTTTGTGCAATTCAGAAGTCTGTTCGCGTGTTTCGTTCGAAGTAATTTCTGACAGTAGTTGAACGGTCGCAGGCGAGGTATTTAAGCAAACAGTTCCACGGAAATGGGAATATTGGGACAATTAATTTTCAAGGGAGCTGGCTCGTCAGTCGAACTACGATTCTCCAAACGGTATTTAAATTTGTGAAGGGTTCCGAAGCCCTTAGCCTTCCCTGAGATTTCGCAGTGTCTTATTAATTGCTTCCCGCTTTATTTCAACGACCATAAATATCAGTTGAAATATTTAGTACAACATTCGGTATTTTTCAGACGCAAAATTCTCTTGGAAAGGATCCAGAATCGGATTGAACGTGGAGAAAAATTTTATAAAATGCAAAATTGCTTTGTTGATTCTTTGATCGAACCTATGGGCCGATACCATAAACTAATTTCTATAAATATCAATATTCGTAATGCATTAAATTTCATATTAAATCATACACATTTAGTAAATCGAATAATATTTGACAAAAATTAGAATTAAGAAATTAATTTTGCCAATCGTGAAGAAAAAGTCGCACGTATCTCGAATGCTCGCAGGTGTTTGAAATTTGCAGACTGGTTTGTCGGTGTTATCTAATTAGTTTCCGCGCAGGAGTTCTTTCAACATTTCCAATAAGCCAATAGCAGGCTCTCGATCTTCCCGCGGCACGATGTCAAAGTAAAATAAGCTTGGCTCGTCGGGGAGACTCTGCTTTTTTTCAGAACGGAGACGCTCCAAAGAGTAGTTTTATTTGCATATACCTTTTCCGAAGTCTCTCCTGTTTCTCGTTTGATCTCCAAGAATTGTTCGCTGTACTGTATAATATCGAATGGAAATCGCGCGGCTATAGTTTCCCTTTGACGTGTCGACGTGACGGCGCCGAGCAATTTTGTAT
>CM052327.1:1868029-1928424 GCA_028455615.1 Lasioglossum zephyrum | reverse complement strand
CCTACGGCGTGCACTCGCGATCCCACAGAATTTGCAAATGTTGCTGATAAGTGACGATACGAGTGAACGTGTACGATTCAACCGTCCGTTATTCACGAAAATAGCTCCGAAAGTAAAGCTGATCCTCTTCGTTCTCAGAGTTCGTTGATGCCAGTGCAGACGTGAAATCGTAACATCTGATCAACGACTCGGAATTCATTGTTCCCGTCGGTCGCATCGGCCGATCGAAAGCCACGTAATGTCTTTCAGACATTCCGGCCGCTCATCGATCAAACAGGTGAAGTGCGCCATTCAAGTCGTTAAACGTTCCAAATTCTAGAGATCGACATTTTCCCGTTAGCGCGGCGCTGCGCTGCTCTCGTTCAATTAACTCGCACTTTGCCCGTCAATGGGCGAATCAATCGGCTGAATGTCTCCACTGAAAGCCTCCCCGCCCCTCCATCCCCGTCCCACCACTCCGCCGAGCGGGTATAAAGTCGACCGTTCCCCGTAATTAATTGTAAGTATCCGGCTGAAATGGTAATTACGTGTCGCGGGCGCGCGCCCGCTGATTATTCGCCGCGAAAAAAAAGGAGACCATCCCCGACAGTTACGTGTTACACGCCTCCACGCTCGTTTTCATTCGGTCCCTCATTTGTCTCGTTTCGTCCCGGCCCCGTGGCTGACGCCCCTCGTGACACTATCGGTGACAGGCCACCCGAAAATAGCATAATTACAATGGTTGGAACGGAATTTTCCCGAACAGTCTAGCCGACACCGATTCCCCTCACGTACTCGTTGAACGGTCAATCACGAACGCCACTGTGTGACTGGACGATGTCGAGAATTTTATTTTAGCATTTCTGCTTAATGGATTGTACTTGTTTTGTAGAGGCATTTGTTGCACAATTCTGTTTTTAGTGCTGGAATGATTGAAACTTCAATCGGAAATTTTTCCGAACTGAAACTTCGCGTGTGGAGGTATTGTAGAAAATGTTTTACGCATTTTAAACCCTGAGATAATGATTCAACTCAAATGAGTGTACAGGTAATTAGTGGACGTTTCGAGAAAAGTAGAAGCAGGACGTTATAAGAGAGAAAGGGGAGGGGGAGCATGCTGAGGGAAAAGCAGGATTCGCCGATATGTATGATTTGGCCCAGAATCCCGAACGTTCGTGGCAGAAAGAAAGGGAGCAATCGAATGCATCCCCCCTGGCCTTCTTTCCTGTGCTAGCGGCCGCGCAGACAGACCCTGGGATATTTCCGTCTCCGTTCCCGCCATCACTCGGTCTCTCTGGCTCTCCCTCTGTCCCGATACCAATATTGTTAATCTATTCGTTCGTTCTTGGCACGGGATCAGACGAAAGATTGCTACGGTCAACAGCGTAATTCAGTCGCTCGAGACGACGACGGCGGCGGCGGCGGAACCTTTACGCTCACGCTAGATTTCATCCTACTGCCCCGCGAATACACGGTGATTAGGTGAATAACAGGCGGGATGGGAAAACATCGGACTCGTTAGAGGCCCTTTCAATCACAACCACGTGGTATTTGACTCGTTTCAGAAATGGTAAATACAGGCTGGCGAACGGGTCAGCGAGTTTTGCTCTTGCGAAACAACCCCCTTAATTTGCCATCTTGGCAGACGAATTTTATTTTAGTTAGAAACAGAATATTCTGTAGCCCATCAATTAGTAAGTGTCGGAACTACGTTGTTTATGGACCGTGAAATTTTTTGGAAGAGCTGCGGAAAGGTCAGTGATTTTCATTTTCAGAAACCACCCCCTAAATTCGCCACCTTGGTAGACGTATTTTATTTTAGTTGAGAAAAGAATATTCTGGAGTCCATCAGTTAGTAATTGTCAGAAGTATGTTGTTTATGGACCGTAAATTTTTTTGAAAGAATCAGTGATTTTCATTGTGGAAAACCACCCCCTAAATTCGCCACCTTGGCAGACGAATTTTATTTTAGTTTAGAAAAGAATATTCTGTAGCCCATCAGTTAGTAAGTGTCGGAACTATGTTGTTTATGGACCATGAAATTTTTTGGAATAGCTGCGGAAAGCTCAGTGATTTTCATTTTCAGAAACCACCCCGTAAATTCGCCATTTTGGCAGAGAAGTTTTGTGTCGACTTGAGGAAGAACATTCTAGTTACTCATCAGTTAGCAGATGTCGGAAGTGTGTTGTTTATGGACCGTGAATTTTTTTTTGGAAGGGCTGCGAAAGGATCAGCGATTTTCATTTTCGGAAACTACCCCGTAAATTCGCCATTTTGGCAGAGAAATTTTGTGTCGACTTGAGGATGAACATTCTAGTTGTCCATCAGTTAGCAGATGTCGGAAGTATGTTGTTTATGGATCGTGAAATTTTTTGGAAGAGTTATGGAAGGATCTGCGATTTTCATTTTGGGAAAGCACCCCCTAAATTCGCCACCTTGGCAGTCTTTCGATTTGGCTAAAGAAAGAAAGTTTTGGTGCCCATCGGATAGTAGATTTCGAAAATATAGTTTCCGGTTCATTGAATATTAGACTTCATAATCTATTTCGGTAAGATTGAGTTTATTTGGAAAAATATTCCTTTCGAATGTCTTTCTTGTTCAAGTAAGCCATGGCAACACGCGATGTCCTACAGAAAAGTTATTCATGCTTGTTCGACTTATCGGATCTGGATGCCAACACCCAGTTCTCGGAAGAATTCGAAAATTTACACTGGCGTACAGCTATATAAGGGCGACGTGCGCATCGACTTGCAAATACTGATAACACCGAGGAATTTTTCGTGAACAGAATTTCTTGAATCGAGAACACGATCTGCCATGGGTATCTCATTTTTTATGCATTACTCCGCCAACAATTCTGGGTTGCTCGTGCATGGGTCGCGTTGAAAAACAAGGATCATCCATTCTTCAGACATTCAATTTCCTAATTTAATAAAAAAAAATGAAACGGGAATGAGAATAAATAGTTACTATTACATACATACAATTCGTGAATAATTTTTAGAAGATGATGGAATGATATACATCACGTCTAAACAGTTTCTACAAAGTTTATTCGTGAATAATTTTTAGAAGATGATGGAATGATATACATCACGTCTAAACAGTTTTTACAAAGTTTATTCGTGAATAATTTTTAGAAAATGATGGAGTGATTTATACATCAAGTCTAAACAGTTTCTACAAAGTTTATTCGTGAATAATTTTTAGAAAATGATGGAGGGATTTATACATCACGTCTAAACAGTTTCTACAAATTTGTAAAGAATTTCCAACGAGTGGAGAATAGTTCGTGTTCGAATAAATCTCGAATTAATCGAAAACAGTGGAGGGTCGCAAATACGCTTGAATTTCAATAATACCGTTGCAAACCGGATGCACAATGCGATAAGAAGCCCCGCGATGCATTTCGTTTCTTGCTGAGAGTGTCGTTGCAACTTCAAGTGTCCCGGAAGTTCGATTACGTGTTGTTGTTTCGCGTCGCTCGCCCCACTGCGTTGGTCGCAAGTTTTTTTCCGGTTCCAATTCGCGAATCGATCTGGGTTAGACAAGAATACAGTCATCACAAGCCACGTTTTTATCAATTTATTTTTATACCGTTCTTCCCTGTGTATCTGTAGGTTTACTCTTTTTTTCTGTGACGCTGTAAGGACGTTTTACTGGCAGCGTTATCGGTGCTCGATCAAAAATAAAAACATCCATGTATCATTTTTCAAGCTTTGAATTTTCATTTCCGCTTCACGATTTTCGCTCTTATATTTTTTCAATTTTTTTCATAGCTAAAAAACAAGTGTTTGCAGTTACGTGAGCTTGCCTCGACAATCTCCGTTTCCTATTTACGGAATGATTCGAAACTTCCGGCCGGTAGTACATGATTCAGAGCAAAAAAGAATTAGGAACAGGGTCCAGGAAACTAGCGGAGCACTCTCGTGCGAGTAAATTAAGCTCTCTTACTCTTCGCTCCTAATTACCGTGAAGTATGCGAATACGCGAAGCTAATTAACATATTTTTCGTTTTTTCTCAACTGCATTCTTCTTTCGCCATTTCAACTCGATAAATGTCCAGATACCTAAAATTTCACGATTTCGAAAACAGTCATCTTCAGAGACAAAGTAACACTAGAGTATTACATAAAATGACTATTTCCTACACGAACACAATTTCACAATAAAGTAAAACTGTTAAAATTTATAGAATCTTTTAACTTAAAATATTTTTAGTTCTTTCAATCAACAAATACAATTCCGCAAAAAATCCGCAGTCCGGATTTGAATATATCGTTCATCATATAACTATAAACGACCGCAGTAAAATGATCCAGTGGAACAGCCACAAAGCTGAAACTTCGAATTCTTCCAAATCTATTGAAATATAAAAAAAAACAATTTTTGGAGAGAGGTGTAGTTTTAATTGTGCCCGCAGTGAAAAGGGAAATAAGTGGACGGTTGGTTTTTCGGATTGAGTAAGTTAGGCATTTCCTCTCGGAGTTTAAAATTTTGGGAGAAGTGCGGGGGGTGTCGAATTTTTTCCCCGAAATTCCGAAAGCGTGGGAGTTTTTTGTATACCATTGAGAGGGGAGAATATTTTGCGGGCGGAATATTTCCCCGGATAACTTCAATTTACGGTGTAACGCGCGCACAAAGCAATATGTGGGGTCAGCGGCGTGCTCGCGACTGCTCTCGCAGTGTTTGATGTTGGCACGGTTTCCGCGATCCAGGGGAACTCTCGTGTAATTAAATGCAAAAATTCGATAAAATCGTCCTGGACGCTGCGACGTGCTCGATAAGCCGATACTTATGATACCGTGCCGGCTCGGATGTCGATATTCAAATGCGACGATCATATCACAGCTGTACTGGTTCCCCTTTTCTGCTGTCGAAATGTCCCCAAGACGAATTCCCCATTAAATGGGTCGATTTCCTTTTACAGGCACAATTTTTTCACGAAATCATCAGCACCCGATCGATGCTCTCGCAATGAGACTCTCCTCCTTACAACAATACCTAAACACGTACGATTTTTCACTTGAAATTACCCTAAATTAACTCATAAGATTCATTCGTACAAAGACCTACATTCTGACAATAACACACTCAGCATAAAATAAATATTTACCTAAAACTGTGAACTGAAAAACATTTTTGTAAATTCAATGATATCTCTATTTTGTTTGAAATACGTATGTATATTGGAACTCCGAATAGAGTAAAGAGTAAATTTTGTTCAGTAACAATTTCCATAAAAATCCCCTAAAAGTCGAGCGTATCATACATCGTAAAAAACAAATATTCCTCTAAACCGCAGCGTAGACATATTTAAAACAGTACAATCAAATGTTTCTCCTTTTTTAAAAAGTGTTTGTTGACTGATTTTTCTACCAACAAATTTTTATATTCTCTACCCAATAAAAATCAACAGTCCAACACTTACTGAAAACTGGCCTGAAAACTCGATGAGGAAGAACATTTCCAGAAGCGCAAGCAAAGTTTTACATTTTCCAGAATACATTAGATCCTCTAAAACACGAAATAAATTTTATTGGCCGGCGAGATCCCTAAAAGAACCAGCATCCCGACGACACGGCATACTAAAACTGCAAACATTTGCCAGAATAAATGATTACTCCGACAAGATCCAAGCGCTACTCACTAGCATTTGCACAGTAAGTTCAAGACGCAGCTGCGAGAAGTCTTCCGTGTGGAGTGGTCGCAGATATGAGAGCCGGCCTCCGAGGGATGTTTGAATTCTCGAGTGGACACTTGGCGTAAGTTTTCGCGGCCGAGAACAAACTTCGCGAGTCGCGGCCGTGAAATTTGTGGTCGTGTTTCGCGGAATTACACCCTTCGGGAACCCGATGCCCGGGACTTGAATTATTAAATCGCGCAGCACGGGTGGCTTACCCCCCACTTAACATTCCCGCGGTCGCAAATAATGCACGCGAGGCCGCCGGTGGGTCAAACACCGTCAAACATTCATTCCCCACCATTCACCGGCGACGTTTAGCTGTTTGACTTTGTTAATTGGCGAGTTAGGCATTTATCGCTGGCAACCCCCACTGCCTCGCACCCCTTACTCGCGAAAAAGTACAAACACCAAGATAGAGCCTTTACCTACCGGCGCAGCCTGCAGCAATTAGCGAGTTCCTGTTACGGACTGCTTGGTACTTAATTGTTGATGCTTTCGCTGAGTAGAACACCGTTGTTGTTTTTCACGTGCGGTTTGTTTGCGCGAGAAACGATAATCGCGAAGATTCTAGTACGCCGGTTCGGAGAGACATTTTAAGGGAAACTTTTTTTGGCAGGGTGTAAGTCGCGTCACGGAATTCGCGATACGAAAAAGCGTAACGGTCAAAAATGGGGGTTGCGCCCTGTACTCCCTCTTCTATCCGTTGAGAGCGGTGGGTAAGGCTAGCACGTTGCGCATTTTCGTATCGCTGGCAGCTGTCCTATATATACAGGGTGTCTCAAAATTCTTTCAACATCCGGAAATTGGAGGTTCTTGAGTTCGATTTGTAGGAGGTTTACTAAAAGAATGTTTATTCTTTAACGGTTCGTTATAAACTGCAGTTCGCAAAAGTTGTTATTTACAGACAAGTATCGGTTGTTAATAGCAAATCGATCGTCGGTTCGTAATGACAAGCAGCAGCAGACGATCAGCTGGTCACCGACGATCGATTGACACCAACACATTGGTATATTTAAATAAATACCTACAGTTTTTGAAGCAACATTTTCCTTTACAAAAATGGCATCCGCGGCTTCGTTAAGGAGTTATTAACGAAACATACGGACCAATCAGAGCACGACCTAGACGCGTGTTGGTGCAGTAGGACAGGCGCGCCATCTGTCTCTGATTGGTCTGTATTTTTCGTTAATAATTCCTTGACAAAGCTCCGAATGCCATTTTTGCAAAGGAAAATGTTGCTTCAAATTATCACAGGAACCTCCCATTTCCGGATGTTGA
Organism: Lasioglossum zephyrum; assembly: GCA_028455615.1. NCBI lineage: Eukaryota > Metazoa > Arthropoda > Insecta > Hymenoptera > Halictidae > Lasioglossum > Lasioglossum zephyrum. The sequence continues at coordinate 1,921,481 of CM052327.1, read as the reverse complement.
AGGAATTGTTTTTCTTTTCTTTCCGGTCGTATGTTTAAACAAAGTTGATGTTTTTGGCGCACCGGTTCGATCAATTTAATTGAAAGCAATTTTGCAATATATTAACTTCGACGTTTTGGTCTTTATTTAGACCCTTTCCAAGAAAATAATGATTGCATCTGTGAATTATTAAAACAACGTTGAAGGAATTTTGAGACATCCTGCATATATACCCGAGCGGTGGGTAAGACCATCGCGTTGCACGTTTTCGTATCGCTTTCAGATATTCTATACAGGGTGATATTCTATCAGATATTCTACAATAACTCCGGAAGTATGATAGTGGCAGAGAAGTTTTCGAAACAAAAGATGCATGGGACAACACGGGCTGTAATATGGCCATAATAGTTTTTTTGCAGGTGGATGGAGGTACTTCGGAAATTTGAAGGTCACCTCCATTTATTTTAATTGGAATGTCCTATTTTTTATACCTTAGATTGATAGAGTATTAAATTTAGAGTATAAAAGTGCCGACCTTCATATGTCCTAAACCTAATAGTTAACATTACTAGACTATAAAAAGTTTTACTTCTGCCGCGCGTGGTTTTCTACGCGGTGATTTTTTGGTTGGACTTTCATGCAGAAATTGGGTGAGTTCGCTGTTTTTCTTAAATTGACGATGATAATAAAAACGTGAATGTAATTAAATGCTCTTTATCCAGCGATATAAATAATTTAGATTGTCCAAGGTTGTCTTATAAAGCTTCACTTGATTAATTGCGCTTCATATAGTTTGGCGTGACACGATCAAGAAATTATTTGAAGGGACTCCGCATGTATGTCTTATGTGACGTATAACGTGTAAATGTACAGTGCAAGCGAGCGAAGAACTTGTTTAGACTGTTAAGGAATTTCAACGAAGTTTGAAGAGTAGATAAGAAATCTTCATCATTAATCTTGCTGCTCATCCAGTCAATTAACTCGATGATTAATAGATCGTGGTTTAGAAAAGTCTATAATGCTGCTTGTAACTCTATGATGAATTCTTGTAGGGACGTCACACTTTCAATTATCTGTTCCAACGAACAGAAATTAATTGGAAGTTCGAACCTTTCAGGATTCTATTAAGTTGAAAATAAGAGGGAATTTTTTTCATAGCGATTGTCTGTATAAAAATCATACGTTCAAAGTACTTGCAACATGCTTCGTTACTTAAAAAATTTCTACAGTAAGTGATTCAACCAGCGAGTTAGCGCTCCTAAAATGCCGATTCGAAAGTTCAAGCGCAATCTGTCAGTTAACATAACACCCCAACTTTCTGATCTACCCGATGCCATAGGGCTTCGCTTCTAACGAACCGGCTGACAAGCCCCACTTTCTAATAACATTAGCCACCTGTCATAATTACTGTTCTCAATATGACACGGCGTTAAACGAATTACGGACTCGAGAGCTTCCGAGTTTGAAAAGTTGACTGGATTAGGCTGCAAGTAGGTTTCCATAAGCGCCAAGGTATTTATTAATACTCGAACCCGGACTACCGTCGAATAAAATTTCATTGTTTCCCCTTGTATATAACAACATTAATAATAGCACTCCATTTTATACCCATCTCTGTAATAATTCCGATAATGGAGAAAATAATAAAACTTTTTGCCCTTTCATAGTAATAAACATTTTCACGTAATAATACCGATAAAATGAGTCCTTAGGTTTATGGCTCTCGGAAAGATCTACCCTGGCGTTTTTTTGTTCACAAATGAATTACAACCCTGGTACATAAATGGGGGCTGGCTGGGACCGATGGTCATGGTGCGATACGCTGGAACATGTATTTTTTTTACTTCAGCAGTTTTCTTTCAATTTTTGCATAAAATAAGAAATAAATGCATACATATAGTTTTCGCGCGAACTAAAAATTTTGGAAATCAATTGTAACTTTCACGAATAACGGATTTCACGAATTATGTCTGTCCCTTTGAGACGGTGAAAAGAGGCAAGGATAGTACGGGCATAAGCGTTCTCGGTGAGCTAACAAGCGTAATCTAACAGAGCAAACTCGCCCCTTTGACTCGTTTCAGCATCGCGAGCCGAATGTTGAAATCAGCGTGAACCGTGAAATTGACAGTGAACAGATACCCACCCTGAATTAGAAGGAATGCCATTTATGGACTGAAAGTTCACGGTATCGCGTACTATTATAACAGATTCCGGAGATAACTGCGGTAGATTGGTAGCGGCCACATGCGGCGCGTATCATTGGCCCTCTGCCAATGACGAAGGGGGTGGCAGCGGTAGATTTAAGTAACTAGTTCATGTTCGTTGGCGTATGTCCCTTGGATCCTTGTCTATCTCTATCTCAGTCACTATATTTCTCTCTCACTCCGGCGCCAGGATCGCGTGCAGTAGCACACACACAACTAGACGCTTTTCTATTAATTTCCCCCCACCCCCCGCCGTTTCCTCAACTTTCCACCCCGTGGCAGGAAGTATTAATTTGTCGCCCCGGCTCTGCGGAGATCATAATCTTCTTACATCGTTAGTTCTTCGCGTCGCTTTTTCAAACACTTGCTGATTCTCCAAGAATTTATCGGACATTTTTAATCCGTTGTTCAGCTTTTATTCGATTGGACAAGAGGTATATTAACCGTTTGTCGCCGGAGCTTATTTTAACTTGAAAGTTAAACATTTCTTCCGACTTAGAATAACTCCATTGCATATAATCTTTTTCATATTATGAATATGAAATTGGTATAATAGTGTAAACAATATTGTGACTAATAGAACTGCAATTTTTAGTGGCAACACTGTGTCACCCCTCGACTGCTACCGGTTAATTTTGCTATCGTTCGACTTTCACAAGAGATCCAAATCGTTTTTGTTATCAACAAGAAATCAGTTCGGCAATCAGGTTTAGCATTTAAATGAAACCGGAAAATGTCCCATCGTGGATGAGTTATTCGAGCGGTTTAATTATCGGACGATTACGGGGTCGAGCCGGGGCAACGAAAAATTAAAAATGCATAATGCATTGTATAATATATCGAGCACAAAAACCGAGTCGGTAATTCCAAAGAGGCGGGCCCGACGTTGCTGTCGCGGCGTATCTCCGTAAAATTCAATCAAGGCCAGAAAGCGTGGTCCACAAAGTAACAGAATGCATTAGCTTTGATCCGGAATTCGGGACGCGTCTTTCTGAATCTGGCTCACGTTAGACGCGCGCAAACAACTTTAAGATGCTGGAATAAGTTGACGAAGGGATTATCATGGGGCATGGAAACGTGAAAATAGAAAATACCAAACTAGTCATTTATCCGGGGAACTTTGCGTTGCAGTGGAAAATCCGAGGCCGAGTATACTAACCTCAATTCGAGGCAACTGAAAACCGAGATAAAGCAAACTTTACTCTGCCAAATAGTTTACATACTATTTTCCATGTTAGCTTCATCATAGTATCCTGTTAAAAATTTTTCTAATTATCTTATTAACCTGAACCTAATGCACCGATGTGCTTAGATCTTTTTAATATGGCCGCTGCATTAAATTGTACGTATCCAGTATTATCATAAATAGAAATTGGTTTATAATATCGACGCACAGGTTCGATCAAAAAATCAAAACAAACCAATTTTGCAATTTATAAAATTTTTCTCAACGTTTCGATCCAATTCTGGATCATCTTCAAGAGAATTTTGCGTCTGAAAAATATTGAATGTTGTACTAAGTGTTTCACAAGATCAATAATAACTATATAATAACGTGTTGTACAGACTGGATAGGTGTGAATGCGTAAAATATGTACTGTGTTCGGTTATCATATTTTCAGTATAATGTTCTTGTACTTTCAATATCCTACTATTGTAATTTTCGATTTGTATTCTTCATCATGTTGAAATAAATCTCTTATGAGATTTTCTATAATAAAAAAAAATAATTTTTCACCGTGCTATGATATCATAAACTAATTTCTATTAATTCGTACGATCGACAAAACGGAATATTTATTATCATAAATGCATTAGAATTTCTACGAATTAATTTGCCTTTTCACAACGTCGCAGTGATTTAAAAACAATACCCACTTTATCAGCTCGAGCGTTAAAAAGCCATAAGCGTCCACATTTTGTGGTAGCTTCCCACCGAGTATCGTCGCGTTTGTTTGCCTAAAATATTTATATTTGCCTATTCCGTAGACAGCGCTTTCTATTTATTCTTCCGTGTGTAGAGCTTAACAAACCCAATATTTGCGCGGAAAAATGCAACTTCGCCGTTGCACAAGGCAAAATGGCGGTCGCAGAACGAAGGAGGGAGGTCCTGAAATCTTGCTCTGATAAATCTCAGAATCCTGAGGAGAATGATCGTAACGAGGGATTAAGGATCTCGAGCAGATGAATTCGTCCCGGCCCTTCGCGATCTCATCGGCTCCGATCCCGCGAAAATGATAATCCCCGTGGAAGAAGTGGTTTTTATCCTTCGTCCCCATTAAATACGCTGTAAAAGTTCGTCGTGATCGTGAGCCTGGACTCGTATATCGTCGGAGGAGGACAAATCCATCAAACCCAAAGTTTTCAGGTCAGCTGTTTTATAGCTGAGTTCGTTATTATATTTAGGGCGTTCGTGTAGCGAGGATCGGCTCATGCTCGTCACTTGTTCTCTTCTCTTTCCGGCCTTTGCTCGTAAATAAACAAGATGATCGACCGGAGGACTTAATTATCCTTGTAGTAGCGCAAAAAATTCGAGAGAGAAAATGTTGGACCTTTTTCATTTTACGACATTTTAGTGTACTATACTCGAAATAAACGTAGCTTGCAGCAACACCTCTTTCGAATCGGAAATACTTTTTGTGCATAACAAATGATACGTGGGAAATCGATCTCGAGTCTTTTTAAATATTCGCCGTTTAATAACCAGGAAAAAAATAACTCCGATAGACGAACCATCGGTTTCCCGTTATTGATCAACCAGCGGCGGTTTAACGCTCGGATAAATCCGTTGATTTAGATTAAAGGTCGATAGCATAAATTGCTGAGAAGAATGAGATAAAATGAATTGAATAACTGCCGCCATGGGGAACGATAAAAATAAAAACGGTATAAAAATTAAAAATATGCATGCACGAGGTTTCGATTGACGGTCTGCATCGCCACCGGCGTCGAACCAATTGAATTCCGAACACGATTCCGACGTATCGTTGATAAATCATTGCTCGGGACCGCGTTCCTTGCAATTGCATCTCAGAAAACCCGATGAGAAATTTACGTCAAGCATTCAGATCGCGGAGGAATTCGTCTGGTGTATGCGTTCTGCGAGACCGATTCGCTTCCGATATTAATCAGTCGCGTAGTGGTGCATTTACGCACGTAAAATTCAAGTTTACAACTCCAATTAATATCACCTCTCGGAGTTTCGTACACCGACGTATTTTAAAGGAACCGCAATTACGCGTTAGTGAAAAGTTACCTTTTGTTGTATAAAGAAACAATGATAGAAATATTGTATTAATAAAAAAATTAGCATAAATTTCTCAGGTTTTTTTCATATAAATTCAATAATCCAATGTCATTCTTTGATCATGATTACTCCGCAATAATAACTACGATGAACCTAGAACCATTATCTGCTCGAAGAATAGTATCTGTGATCAGAGCTTTATTTTTAATTTAATTAATAATCATATTGATTGTTCCTCTCTACTTGCGCAAATTAATTTTTACGCACCGGAACGTGAATTGAAAACAAGGGCGGGTTTTCAAACACTTAAAGCAAAATCGACTTATGGACTAATTAATCCAATGAATCGCATTATTGCAAAATCATGCACTATTTATAATCGTATTGAATTTTTCAATAATTCATTACTAAAATTGAAAATGCAACTACGCAGGATTATATGATAATACCATATCGATTGTACCACTATCAAAATTTTCCTTTCTATGCATGTCCCTTGTTTGTTATTATACTTATACGAGTAGTCTGTATCTTTCTCATATGTAAAATAGGGCTTCAGCCCATTTATAATAAATAATAATAATAATAATAAAATTATATAAATGAAATTGAAATATTGTATTTCATGTTTAATCATTTTTATGGAGGTCAAAGTGAGGTAAACATTTCGTTCATTGGCTAGAAAATTCTTCGTGTTAAAAATAAACTTGAAATGTTATATTTCATGTTTAATCATTTTTATGGAGGTCGAAGAAAGGTAAACATTTCTTCCATTAGTTGAAAGATTCTGTTAATTAGAAACGAGATATCAAAGTAAGGTAAAAATATTTTTCCACTGAAGATTCTTTTTGCTATGAATGAAAGAATAATATTCGCTCGTGCAATAAATGCTGACAGAGATCCGTTGTCTGGTAAGTTGAGATGCTCGACATTGGTTAGATAAGGATTTTTTCTGTTTGTCGGAGATTTTCGCGAGTCAATTTGGGTTCGCCGATAGCGCATCGCCTCTATCCTTTAATCTCTATCATGGGCCAGGGTAAAAGCACTCCCGACCTATTTTTATCACGTTACTACAACGAAGACGCCCGGCATCCGGTGATCCTAATCCTTGCATAACGTGCAAAGTCTATGCACCATACCATCGCCGGAAGGCCTAGCAAAAAGTCCAAGTATCCTGAGAGCCTCTATCGGCCGCAGAGACCGAAGCTTCGGATGTGCCACCGAAATATAAGACATAGTGGTTTCCCCCCGAGTCACGTACTGTTGTATAGGATCAGTTACACAAGGGGAACTTACACCCTGTACTATCCTCTTACACCAGATTTCCAATAAAACAACATAGCGCATTCTCTGAGACGCATTTTTACATTTAATTATTTAGCCCTCCGCCTGTGCCTTTAATATTCTCTTTTTGGGATTCAGTGACATGCTCGCAGTAAGAATATGTGGCAAACTTTCATCTATCCGCTAAAATAATTATTCTACTCTTATTCCGTTTCTTTTGGAAAATTGAATTACATTCACTCTTACGTTTAAACATTTAATGAAACCTGTGCGTTCAAAATTCTCTTTCTGGGATTCAATAACGTCTCTGCGGTAAGAATATTTGGCAAACTCTCATCCTATCCAAAAAAGTAATTCTAGTTATTCCGTTTATTCCGAAAAATTGTTCTACAAAAATGGCACTCAGATAGACTCAACTACAGAAATAATTTGCAAAAATGAATCATAAATAATAGTTGAAGAGGGTAATGCGTTTCGAAATCGTCTGAAAATTTGAACAATCATTTTCCTTGGTAGAAAACGCCGATCCTGACACGGAAGCAGACTAATTTACAAGCAGCCACCCTCCCACCGTTCTTCACCCTCTAAGGGCAAAAAGCTCGCGAGCACAATAGTCATTAACGTTTTTTCCAGCATCTCTGGTCCCTGAGTATTCGGTTACGCGGCCGAACGAAAGTTTTTCCAACGTTCAAAGGGATTCCGGAGGAAAGAGGATCTCGGATCCTCGGTGAAAAAAAAGGGAATTAAATCGCATTAACGAGCCCGTGGAAGTAGCGAAATGGCGGCGGCGGGGTCGCTACCGATTGCACGCGTCAACTTCAAAGGCGGTGTTTGCCGAGCTCTTTCCTCCTTTCTTTCTTCTTCTATTTAGAAACCGTATCGGCCCGACTCGGCTGACGTTCGATCTTATTTCCCTTGGCCCCGCCTCTCCGACGACTTGCCCCGAAGATATTGCTTCGTCTTCCGCTTGATTTTCGCTCCGGCCTCGTGCGGAAATTCGTTTGTAGAGAGAGAGAGAGAGCTGTTGGCCAAATCGACGCGAAAAAATCGCGTCAGCCGGCCTGCAAACATTCCTGTATGCTTTCCGAGAGATTCTTAACGGCGAGTTCAGAAATGATTTTTCAGCTCCGACTGGTTTCTGCTTTTTAATATCGAAGAACCATCTTGAAATTTAACAGGATACATTCTGTAAATTTTTGTAACAATTCTTCTGCGCTGACTTAATAAGTGTTCTTACACCAGAAAATGTAGTACTCGATTTATTAAAATTATTAGGAGTCGAAATATATTTTTATTCCTGAGCTCCACAAGCTAGTACTATCTAATAAGTCTGAAACTATACATTCAGTATTTGTTAAATCTTTGAATGTTATTGGCGCGCAGGTACACTTCTTCTTGACAATAATTAAGCTATTTTGCTTAAATAAGGTTAAATAAGGTTCTTGAAAATGATCCAAATCGTGGATCGAAACGTCGAAATATTTTATGTAAATTTGCAAAATAGCTTAATTATTGTCAAGAAGGATCGTACCAGCGCGCCTACAACATTTAAAGATTTATCAACAATTGTCGATCGAAAGAAAAGAAAACCATTCAGTATTTGTGTTGAAATATTTAACGTTCAGAATATTGATCTAACGCTCGATTAGTCTGTCATTTTTCAGGCGGGCACGTTAGGTCGGCAGAGTTGCACATTTCGAAAAATTGCTGGAAAAAAACGAATCTCGAGCAGCGAATCTCTCAATTTATCTTACGGTTGTTCGATATACAGCCACCCTCACCCCTCTATTTCTCTCTCTGGCACACAGACCTCGGAAAAACGTGTTGAATTGATGGACAGGAACGGCCGAATTCGTCGTTTGACACGAACATTTCTGAATCATGCATCTTGTTACACCGGGAAAATATTTGCGGAAAATATTCCTCTCGTTACGATATAGCGAGTGGGCGGTTTCCAAATAGTGAAGAATTATATGAATATTTCAGCCGAGATTGTAAATCCGCGATGAAACATTGTTTTAGTCATTTCGTATTCCATTTTCAGTGACACAATGCGGAGTGAAATTTGACGTTTATTTACTTCGCTTCGTAACAATTTTTCTATTTAGCTTTTGTGGTAGTAATTCAAAATTTTGTCCAAGTTAAGTACTATTATTTTTGTCTAAATTATTAAAAATTTTCTATTCTTTTAATTCCGAATACCTGCTTTTTTAAACAGTTTATTTAACAAATGAATGTATACAAGGGTTTTGTATTGATCAGCGTAGCAATATAATCTACATAGCTTTTCTGATTTTTATAATCTTATAAATTGCACGGTCCATGTTGACGCTCACAATCATTATTTATTGCATTAACTTATCCTACCAGTCTTAACTATTTTATATCTATAGCTTATATACTAATCTACCTTATTTTGCATTAAAAAAATAGATTAATTTAAAAAGCTATTGTTTAATTAGTGAATTTCATGTTATATTTATTTTTTAACCAAATTGTCTTCATATTATAAAAAATTGTAAGTGACTTTTGCGAATGATTGTACCCCCTGATTTGGACTTCAAGATAATAAATTTGTGATATATAATTACGTAATAATAAAAAATTAAAAATAAATATTTAAATAAATTAGAAATACCTCAGAAAAAAATATTCATGGTTATTACTGAAAATAAATATGTAAAGTTTGAGTAAAATTCTGTTCTGATAATAACAAAAAAGGTGATTTCTTTTATTTTGTAATTTTTTGACGTTTTGTAACAGTTTATAATTTTTTGCTCCGTAACTGTTTAGTGAATCCTAATAAATTTTGAACATAATTAGTTACATAATTTTTACTACATAATATATATAAACACAATGGAATTTATAATTGCGTTTTTTCAAGGTTTAAATAGGGTTTGAAGTGGAATTTTATGAATTCTCCATAAGAAGACGTGTTAAAATGTGCAAACTTTAAGTTGCAAACTTTGGTAATTGCATTAATTCAGTAAGAATTATATCCTGTAAAATTTTCAAAAAATTTGTTGCGATTTTATATACCTCCAGAACATCCTTAAGGTAAACTCGGTAAAAACCCTATTCCATCAATTTCCAAATTTTATCAATCAATGTACATACCTATCTCGGAAACATTTGCGAACAGCGAAAGTTTATTAGAATGGCATCTCCATAGTAGTCAATTTACGAGTACCAGGTAATTACTACGGTAACGGTGTCCGATATCTCGGTTCCCAGAAAATCGTGACTGGAGCGCCGGTCCAGTTGCAACGAATCGGTTTCGATTTGCATGGTGGAATTATGCTCGGCGGTGCACGTAAACGAACACCGTCGACCCCGTTGCATTTGCATCGGAATCACGTGTGCGAACTTTTATCGTGTGCGAGTTCCATCGGGGCCGATATCGAAGCGCGCAGATCATTGCATCGCGCCGATCATCGCTCGTCCCCGCGCGCAATATAAGCGTCGCGACGTCCTTGTTAATGCATCCCGTGGAACGATGATCCGTCTATTACTATCTCTGTTGCGCTCATTAATACCCGCGGGCCGAGGCTCGACTTTGAAAAGTTTCGCCCTGGCTACCGATTTGCATAAGAAACACCGAGATGGAAACTGAACACGCCCGAAGCTTCTTGCCAGGCTGCTGAATCAATTAAGCCCCGGTTGATGAAAAGTCGATGTTCGCTTTTGTTGCTCTTCGACGTAAGACATTAAAACTTTTACCCCTCGCTGAAACGCGAAATCCGAACTTCCCCTCGTCGCGAAGAACACTGCTAATCGACGCGCGAAATCGCTATTCTTCCGCTCTGCATAATTGCAAAGGAAATATTCCTTTATATACTGATTTACTGTTCCTTTAATCGAAACTCTTTGCTTGAAGTTGGTCGTTTTGATTCTCGAATAATATAATTCCAAGAGAACTAGATAGAGTCCGTCAAAATCACGGGACTCAGCGTCGTCCTTTTACAATTATTGAAACGTGTTGTTTAAATAAATGCAGTTTTTGGAATATTCTTACGCAATCAAATTTCTCTAGATCTGATAGTTTCCAGTTGATGTATACGCATGTATTTGCAACCCCTAACTTTGGAGACCGTTTCCAACCCCTCACTACGGACTGAAATCGATAAAAAAAATACTCGAATATTCTTGTAAGGAGTGACACGTTGTCAAATATTTTGCGAGAAGTAACAGACTGCCTACTATTGCTTTTGCAAGCCAATGCCTTGCCAAATGTTTTTACAGAAAATAAGATATTAGATGAATTGTCCAACAGATATACTCGTTGGTTACGTATATTGTGTAGCTTTTTATCATAAAGTAGCTAAGCTAACAGACCTTGTCTTGTCCAAATTATTTCATTTGTGAACAGACGTCGATAATGTAAATTCCTATTGAAATATTGATTAAAAGCTACGATGTTTGTAGAGAGAGAGACAAAAAGCACTTTTAGTTTTTCCCGAATTTTCCATTTTTCCGGGCAACTTATCCAATTTCTCTTTCCTTAAAACCTTATTCGGGGTGTCATTATCATCATCTGTCACAAATAGACATTTTTCACTCATATGATGGGGCACAGCGTGGTGCAGTTAACCTTCCTCTATCAAACGAACCCTTGTGCAGCTCAAAATATGCTCGTATAAGGTAAAAAACGACAGCCCGCAAACCTATGTTTTGATACAAAATCTAGTAAGATTCTAGTTACTTTCTAGTTATGTTACGTGCTATGACTTGTGCCTTAAACGGATAGACTTTAAAAAAATTTTTTTTAATATTACATTGTCGTCCAGTTCTGAGCTATGTACCAAATTTCAAATCTCTATCTGATCGGGAAGTTAGTTTAAAATCGATTGCACGATTTGTACCGAACAAACAAACAAACATGGTAAATTAGGCAAATCGGTACAGCCGTTCTCAAATGATTCGCTTACCAACGGATAGCATTTGATTTTTATTTATATAGATAGATAGATAGATAGATAGACAGATATGTAGATAGATAGATAGAGTTCGTCAGGTTAACCCCTTGCCGTGCTTTAACGAGTCTGACTCGTGATGAAAATTTTGGCCCAAACATGAATATGACGAGCCAGGCTCGTGAATAGTCTGATCTGTTTACCACGCGTTTAATACGCGTTACCAAGTGTTACACTTGGGCCCGAGTTTCGTCGAGCTAAATGGCACGGCAAGGGGTTAATCAGGCTAAATGTAAGTTGGAGACTCACCTTGGTGTAGACACCGGCGCTGGACAGTTCGTTCTCGATGACCATCACGATGATGCCGAACATGCCCATGACGAGCGCGTAGTCGCTGATGCGTTTCCGCTTCTCGAACAGAGCCTTCCGTCTGCCCAGCCGGTAACCGACGTTGGGTTTGTGCTTGGACCCGGGTCCAATGCTTCCGGACGGGCCCTTGATCGACCCGCCACCCCCTGGATACTCCGAGTGGAAGCCAACGAGGGCGATACCGGCGTCTTCGCCGGTCCCGGTAGCACCCCCGCTACCGCAACCAGCACCCCCGCCGACACCCCCGGCGCCACCCATGCCTCCGCCACCGGCAACGCCGCCGCTGTTCTTCATCGCCCCCGGGATCGAGAGAGTCGACACTGGCTTCCGGAGCTGCAAAAATTACAAGCCACTTTCACTAATTATTCGCTACACCATCACATCTCCGCCTACTTCACACCCCCGTTAATTCCCCACTTTCGTACTCTCCCCCAAGTCCAGATACTAGCCTGATGAAGATAACCTTTACGTGGCGAGTCTGTTCATAGTACCGTGATTGAGAACCATTGTCTCCGATTAGGTATTTACAGGATAACGTTGAAGCGGATGCTGACTGATCCCTCCTCGTTCTTTGAGAAATCAACCCTTGGGAGGATAATGTAACATCTCTGAGAGTTGTATTTATCTGGATGACTAAAAGTACGAGCGAAGTAGTATTATGATATACAGAAATAAAATTACGAAACACAGAAAGAAGATTGCAAAAGTAGAATTATAAAATAGCGTGGGGAATCGCGAGAGAATCAGCGGAACTCGCGTTTAAATAACGAACAATAGATTCTTTGAAAGAGTTCTCGACGAGTAGGTTCTCGTGGTCGGTTTGTCGACGATGCGAAAACGTTTCAGAGTGGATAATCGATGCGCCGGACGTCGGAAATAATGGCGTTTTGGAGAAAACAGGGATCAACGTGACAGACAGTCGGTTCGGTACGCCCGCTTCGGCACGATCAAACCGAAGCTTTTCTAGGTTAATGCCACTGCAGCTTGTCTGAGAGAGCTAGAATAGAGTAGCGACGGCCTGGAAGAAATGTGCGAAAGGGTCGGGAGAAATCTTTAGTGCGCGGCAACTCTGTTAGAAAACCCTCGAAGCACAGGGTGAAAAGACTTCTTATGGCAGAGAAGTGGGTACCGTATGCAAGGAATGGAAATATTCGTCAAAAAGAAAATTCGCGTTAAAATAATAAAGAAGTTTCACTTCAATAACGACGCAAAGAATTCAACTGTTAGCTTCGCACCAACAAAATACAATTTTCGAATTTCTTGCACAAGACAGAAATTTTAATACTTTGTAATCGAGTCCTCATTCCATACGGTCACATTCATAAATCCCGTGCATCAAGTTCAACACAGAATAACTGTGTCAGCAAATTCATGTTCAAGCATAGTAACCTAGAAGTCGTTCGGAACTTACATTGTTACATAGTTCAAGAGGAAATGTGTGTCTAGTGTTTGATGGATTCACCCTTGTGGTTTGCCAATAGTGTTAAAGAAGTTTTATGGGCAAACCAGATTGTCTTGAATAAGTAATCCACATTATGCAAACATAGAAGGGGGTTTAATTTACCCCATCCTTTCCACAATTAAAAATCGCTGAATTAATCCTCCCCGAGCGACATCAGACTGGATCAGCGATTTCTCGAGCTACAGAGTGGCCGAATATCTCGAATTTAAATTCGGGTGGACAGTATGGCGCGTGGCCGGTAGTCCTCACGTCCGTCGCCAGTAAAGCATCAAGTATCCGTAAAAAAAATGGTGTCGGTGTTTTTTTCCCCGCTGTGGTTTTTATTTCATTCGCGGGCGCGGAGTGTCCCGGTCGGGCGCTTAACAACGTTGATGGAAAAGCGGCCGGGACACGGTGTCGGAATACGAATGAAACGCCGCGAACAGGGCCGACCGAGGGTGCGCGAGGGGGCCGCGGAGGGACGGAGAGCGTTCGAAGCGGAAATCTCGCAGCGAGCGCTGGTGTCGCCTCGCTGACACACGTTCCGCACGTGTTCCGCGTACGGCTCACGTCGCCTATCCGTGTTTTCTCCGTTCCGGAATAAGATGACGGAGAGGTGGTTTACGAGGACGGGTTATTTCATGGAACGACCGTGGACCGAGTCCAACCTGATGGAAAGTCAGGACGATTCTAATCGAGAGCGGGATCGGCCGGATATTCTGGTCAACGGGGTGGCGATTGCTATCGGGCGCTGCGGCTTCCGATGTAATTTAATCGATGTGCGGCCTTCTATCTTCGGGATTTTCTAATCGCGTTTTCAGCATTGGTTTTAGGAAGCTACCCTCGTTTGTTAGGCGTTGTTGATGCTAGGATAATTTTCGTTTTGGATGATTTGCCTGCGTGGCCATCCTTTATTGTTACAATATCGAGAAGGGAGGAAACAGCGTGTTTAAAATGATTCGGAATTTTTTAATCGCGTTTTCAGCATTGATTTCGAAAACTACCCTCATTTTTTAGGTGCTGTTAATGCTAGGTAAATTTTCGTTTTGAGTCATTTGCCTGCGTGGCCATCCCTTATTGTTACAATATCGAGAAGGGACGAAACAGTGTGTTTAAAATAATTTGCGATTTTTTAATCGCTTTTTTAGCATTCGTTTCGAAAGCTACCCTCGTTTCTTAACCGCTGTTGATTCTAGGAAAATTTTCATTTTGAATGATTTGGTTGCATGACTATCCCGTATTGTTGGAATATTGAGAAGAGGGGACAGAATGTGTTCGAAATGATTCGGGACTTTTTAATGTGTAAATATGTGAATGGAATTGTATATTTTGCATGTTGTGTATTCATGCTAGGATGTATGCGAACTGCTGCGTATTCGAAATGACCGAAAATCCCGGTCAAGGAGTAGGCGATCTCTCGCAGAGACTCGTCGAGATCGATCGTAGTTAGGGTTCACGGTAAATGGTAAACGGCGTCCTCCCAGGCGAAACGAAAGCTGTCGAGTCGAGGATGTAGAATGGCTTTTTTCAAGGAACTGTGTCGAGAAAAGCCGAGAAAAGGGAGTGTCGAGTGTGTTTCGGTGAGAATACTCGGGAAATGCTCCGGGGTTCTCGGTGCATTCTATTTCGTAGAATAGGGAAATGAGAGAGAGCAGAATCGTTGAGAAATGCGAAACACTGAATGCTGAAGGTAACGAAATAGAGAAATGTTAACGATAAGGAAATGTTTATTTAATAAATTGAGTCGCATATGAAGTAACCACTTCTTCAGACCTAAATTCATCTATTATCAAGAGCGATATTTTAGCCCTTAAACGCTAAAAAATTCATATGAGAACGCATTCAAAATCAAGACGAATGTTGACATGAATTTTCGGAATTTATCGTGAATATTTTTCAGCCTAATTGCTCCTATCACAAATTTCCATCTCCCAGTTTTGATTTAAATCCTAAGAAGCTTGAATATTCCTACGGGGATCATAAAAGTGCTTCGAGAAAGAATACAGCTATAATCGGGTGGGTAAACTTTATTATTGTACTATATTATCAGTGACAGAATATGGCATTCGTATAAATTTACCCAGTCGTCTGTAAAGTATAAATTATGGAGCTTTTGACAGGAATAACGATGAAAAGTTGGTCGAGATTGCGAGACACAGCATCGCCTAAGACACATTCATCACCATTTACCTTCTCCGGCTTACCTTCTAAGTTAATTCCATTATATATTCAAGCAAAGTGCTCATTAACTTCCCTAAACGCATACTTATTAAACTATCAACATTAATATACTCGCGAGAATGTCGCGCAAACCCAAAAACTTTCGTGTGTCGTAAAAAGAATTAAAAACTTTTAAATTTCGTTTGCCAGCTAATGAAATGTTAAAGTACACAAGCTATTTAAATTACACTTCCATCTTCCTATTTAATCGGATGTACCGAACAACGTTACTCTACTTTATCAGCTTGAAGAAGAATAGTTTATATGAACTACACCCAGTGGTCATAAAGCCAGCGTAATCCTGTATTTTACGACCCTCGATTAATCGCCAAGATTATAAACCATGAAAGCGCCATAAAAAACGGTCTTACAACCAAGAATATTTAAAAATACACTAAGCTTCCTGAAGGAAGAAAGATAACATAAGGTAGGACTTAAAATAAAGTACAACCGACACATCTCTACTACCCCGAACGTCGACACTACATACTACGCTTAATTCAACATTAAAATTATTGTGATTATTATATTCATTACTGGAAAAATTTCTTGAATTTACTCCGCTTGAATACAAACTAGTGACATTAATGTTACAACAATCAATCTTTAAGTAGTTCTTTAGCGCCGTTAGCGATGACTTCTATGGGGTCAATGCGTGAAGGGTTCAACGGGACCCGTATGGGGTTAATGTTTGCACAGTTGTTTCGCGCACGCAATCTCGGCGGGCCATGCGATTCGGCGTTTCCCTTCGGTTGCTCGCTGCCCTTTGTTGCTCGTATTCGTTGTCTTGAATGGGCGACGTGTATTCGGCCTACGTTATTGTTCGGCTAGCCTTTATGCAGCCGCTGTCACGCGATGGAGAAAGCGCAATGATAACTTTTCGAGCGGTGCCTTGGCTTCGTGCAGTTTTCACCCTTTTGTTTCGCTTGCGACGCAAGTTAATTTGCACCACTGATCGCCAGCCATTTTCCGTCCAAATCAGGGAAGTAGTTGCGACACACCTGTGCACATCCCTGATTATCATTCATTTTTAAATAATCTTTTTCGTGCTTTTGAGGAGGTAGGGTACCTCCTGAATATTACTAGAATATTACTAGAAAAACAAGTGAAAACAGTGTTTGTGGGAATCAGTTGGTTTGTCCTTATACGAGCATATTAGAAGCTGTGTGAGGGCTAATTATAAAGAGGAAGGTTGATTGTAGGGCGCTCTTCACTTGTATTTTTCTAATACAAAACGATTTTGCGATATATATAAAGTACCAGTTAATGTAAATCACCTTATACTGGAATGAAAAAAATATGAAAATGAAAGTAAAAATGCTGAACTGCCTGAATCTTTACCCATGCTGTTAGGTTCTGAGGAACAAGTTTAGAGCCAATTTTTAGTTCAGCTAGTTAGGCACTACATGGCGATTGGTAACAGTACAAATAATGTTTGCGGGATTCAATTGTTTGTTCTTATACGAGCATGTTTTGAGATGTGTGAAGGCTCATTCTAAATAAGAAGGTTCGACGCTCTGCTCATGATTTAACGAGATTATGTTTATATCTAATGATATGAGCGTATAAAGTAGGGGAAAAAATCGAGAAACTACCCCCAGATTCAGAGATTAGTAACACTGATATAATATAATAAAATCAGAGGGTACCCTACCCCTAAAGTCCTTGAGGGCAGTGGAAACTTTTCGGTGTACAATAAGCGAACCTCATGTTCGTCTTTCTCAGTAACCATTTGACCGATCGAGTAAAAAGTGCTTTTACCACAAAGGGCGACACGCATTTTAGCCGAGGGCTTTTTTGAAATTCGATCTTCATCCGGATTTCCAGTATCACCTAGATCAAAGGTAAAAAGTCCACACAAGGTATACAACCGTTGCGTAAATTTTTCAATGGGATATATTCAAGATTCTCTAGATGCTCTCCAAATGTCAAGTTGATAGCTGTGGTAGATTCAGGCAAGAAATCTTCTCATTTCAACAGGATTTCTAAGTAGACGTTGCCAAGAAATTACTGAGTGCAAAGAATTTCGAAGCAAATCACACGGCGTAAAAGACTCTCGCTTCAGGGACGCGAAAATAGCAAGTTCGCGTGTACATTGAATTCTGTTCCCGACTATTTCCCAGCGCATTGTGACTATTTCGAAGCGGTAT
The DNA here is from genome assembly GCA_028455615.1 of Lasioglossum zephyrum. Classification (NCBI taxonomy): domain Eukaryota; kingdom Metazoa; phylum Arthropoda; class Insecta; order Hymenoptera; family Halictidae; genus Lasioglossum; species Lasioglossum zephyrum. The sequence goes on along the minus strand of CM052327.1, from coordinate 1,903,671 downwards.
TTGCCGGTGGAAATGGCGCGACACGGAGTCACCAGCGTTTTCACGCTGATATATCGAACGGTACGCGCCGGAAGTCGACCTCCTCTAAGGACACAAAGGCACCGCGAACGTCGCGGCGGAAGAATTTGGTCGGCGCAAGACGTTCAGGAAATAGAAATGCAATCTGGAAAGATAACGCGAAATTGGGAATCGCGGGAACGTTTTGTTTGCAGGAGGACGCGACGTATCGGGTCGCGCGGAAACGAGCCGCGAATAAAGAATTGCAAAATGCAACCGCATGAATTGTAAATGGATCATGAATTGGTGATACGGTGTTCCAGGTTCCATTTATGTGTTCGCGGAAATGGCGATGGGCTGAGAAAAACGTTTCTGCTTTTGGTAACTTTGTTCACTTAGTTTTTCTTCGTAGAAATCTGAGAAGAATAGTCTCGATGTTTATAGCAACATTGCTAAATCTATTCATACAAAATACTCAGCAATTTACTAGAAATATTGTAGGGGTTTTCTATGTATATGTATATAATGTAATGTAATGTATATAACACGTAAGTAGTAGTCGCTGTCCGAATGTTACGCATAACACATGTACATATAATCAAATATATCAGTACTGATATACTCAACCCTGCATACACATTTATTTAAAGAACCAACAAATATTTTTCCTGTGGGAACATTTCAGTTGTAATAAATTTCTCGCTGATTCCAGTTAAAACATCGCATAAATATCTACAGTCTCAAGTATCATAATCCATACACATGGCATAATGCGCAATCCACCACGCATTGGCTAGCAAAAAATTTCAAAGAATATCCACCGCAGGGAATTAATTATGTCGACATAAACGGCGGATTCAGTGTTGTTCGAATGGCTCGCTTATTCACAGTATACCTGTAGAAAGAAACGAGATCGAGTGCCGCAGCATTTTTCCGAGAACAAGGGGATGAAGACACACGCAGCCGTAGAACATGGACCATCGCTAAATAAGTACACCGACGGGAGAGGATGGACCGCGCAAAACTTTTTCGGCGGTCCGTCGCGGCAGCGAATTTTTCTAAAAACACGGCCCATTAGCGGCGGAAAGCGCAGAATGAATGGGAAATATAGCGGAAGTCCAGGATTCCCAATCCCGGCTCTGCACAATGCCTCTCTGCTCGACGGGTAATCCCAGTTAAACGCCTAACTCCAGATAAAAACTTACAGTGGCTGCGGAGAGTATTTTTACACGAGGATTTTGGAACAATTTCTAAAAGTGTATAAAAATAGCAAGAACGTGTCTAACCAATTTTCAGCCATTTTCTGATAATATGTACTCAAAGAAATACAATCGAATAATTCCTCATGGATGTAACTTTACCGTCTCAATGGCTGTAAATTAACCCTTAGAGTTGCCACTAGAAAATACATCTAATTAATGTGGGCTTGGAAGTTTTTGGCGATAAGCCGTACGTGTGTTTAAATCTATTGATTAGAAAGTACAATTACAATAAAGGTAACTGATCTACACGACTATTCTACGTCTCGGTATCCACGACCGCAGTCTTCCGCTGCTCAAACCAGTCTGACTGCATCTTTTCGAAAACAATCCTTACTCCCTCGTCTTTATTCTCTCTCTCACACACACTCATTCACTTAAAACTAACTGTCGATGGAGACAAACCAGGTACAGGCCTTTTTTTGTTTAAGGGTCGTGGGGGAATCCTCTTATAGACACCCTCTCCTCCGATGTTGGTCGGAGAGGGTAGTGTCGGACTTGCTTCCCCCTTTCATGGAATTGGGGGGATTATCATTGGCTGAAACTCATTCTAACGCCATACCGACTAAACTCCCACCACCCAGGTCCCCAAGAACCTTTTCAATCTCTCAAATTGACATGTTACCCCCACTACCGAACCGCTATTCGCATTACTTGGTAGTGGGGGTCTTACATTTTCAGCAACCACGTCTGTTCTTGGCTTTTAAACCAGGTACAGGCCTGCATCTATTAAAGGTCTGCTAATCATTTTCGATTTTATTAAGCGTTGTGCACTAAAAATTTAATTTCATTGAATCAATCTTCTGAATAAAAAAATTACTGTTAAGTTAAGCTAAGCTAAGAGGCTCATTAAGCCATTATGTAATACGCTAATGGAATTCATGTATTGAATATGCTATATAAACCACATCTGGTTTAAAGCATTAAATAAATAATATTAATGTTTAATTTTCGATTTGAAATAGCTGCGACTGCAAATGGTCTCGGAAGTATTAAAACCTTTCTAGTGTTAATTCCAGTGGTATTTCTTTCTACGATGGGAACAGTAATAACCCAGCCTGGTTAGTATTATAGACTTCTGTAGGTACACCTGTTTCCGATGTCTGCTTGCAGAAGCAGGTGCGACATGGTGAATGTCTGCGGAGTCTCGCGAGGATTCTTCGCGGAAATGAATAGGAGAGCGACGACGTGGTTCACGGAATCGCGACAGGGTAATTATGCCTCGCGATCGTAGGATGCGAGGCAAGAACGATTTTGTAATGGGCGACCCGGTGACCTTTTCTCGCCCGAAGTCAACGACGTAGTGCAACGGGGAGCGGCGACGGAGAGGGGGCAGCAGAGCCAAACCGGGGCCGCGGGGATGAGAAGAGATAAGATGGGTCGCGTTATTGGGAAAGGACAGAAAGGAGGATACAGAAATGGGGGGGACCGTAGTCATGGAAACCGGAGAGCCAAGAGACTACATCTTCCTTAATCTAAACCTTGATTGGCTAAGGTGATCTTAAACTTGTATTCTCGATAAAGTTCTCACCTTAACGGTTGCCGGTTTCGACGGCTGCCAACCCGGCTATTATTCCAGTCGAGCGTCCAAGTGGTCTGCTCGACGATAAGTAACTTTAAGCTCGAGGATGATTCCTCGGATGAGCACTGCTCGTTATCAGTACCATTGTTTAGCTGTACAGTTCACCAGCTTTTAGCTGACAGTTTCGATTGTGCAACTTGTTTACCAGTGCGCCGCGTAATTGGTTCTGTCGGTGTGCTTAACGTTCGTTGCATAAACTGGAGGCTATTTTTTTTTACTGTGTTTGCAATTCGTACAAAAATTTTCAAGTGTGTCGATATTTTTTAAAAATTGTTTTACAGGCGGAAAATGGAGGGAAAAACTTGAACTAAGAAGTTCTTTGATGTAGAAATTAATACTTCGTTGAACAAAATGTAATGTATACGAATATGCAGTATACACAATCGATTGTTTGTATTGTTGTGTTTTGTCAGGTAATATTGTGCTCAGAAGATTCTGTATGGTACTTGTCAGGGAATGGACATGTTTGATTGGAATTTTATTTCGATAGGAGCATCGAAGGCGAACGAGAAGACTGTTAGGTCGGTGATGCAACGATCCTGAGCGAAATTTCGCGGGAATTTTCAGTCGATCACCAAGAGACCGCGACCTCGTTCACTCATGCCAAGTTTTATGACACTCGTCGGCCGGTTGCGCCAGTAAATATTGAGCTTCCATGAGTTTCGAGTAGGGAATCCAACCTGCGTAGCATCGCACGCGCCAGATTGCTCGGGGAAACCTGTTTTTCGCGATTGTTTGCAAGAACTTCATGATCAAACTGCTTCATGTTCTACGTGTAATCCAATACGAGAGCTTTCGTCAATCGAAGCTGAAACTTCAGCGAAGTGGCATCTGAGGTATAATTTGTGTAGGAGCGAAAAATCTTTTGTGTATGTTCGATTGTATTTGTATGTGTGTATGGTGTGTGTGCGTATTTTTTTTCGATATATTAAAGTTGAAAAATCTAAAACATTTTATTTTACTTTGAATTTTCTGACTTTGTCTTTAGAACGCTGTATCTCATCACAAAATTATCTAAAATTAATAATATTTTGGATTTGGAAGCTTTGAAGGATTGTTACTTTATAGGAAATTTTTTTTTCGATATATTAAAGTTGAAAAATTGAATTTTGGACACGAAAACGTGGTCTCTAGACTACTGCGCGACGCGACGGCACGGTGAGCGACCGCGATTATTTCGCGTGAGCACTTAATTAAATTCCTAGCGGATGTATACTCGTCCCGCTGGCCGCGTGATTCTAAGTCACGCCTGGTAATTAGTATTTCGTAGCAGTTCGAGCTTATCGAACGGCGCCGGATCGGCCTCACCGTTTTATCGAACCCCGTCAATCTTTGACCATGCCCTCCACTCGAACTGGAATAAAGGAAGCTGCTGCGCTCGGGGAACACAGAAAGGGAATCGATCGGATCGTCTGCGTTCACGTCCACGTTTTCAGGTCCAACACACTGCACCAGCAGCCGGCCTTTGTGCATCGATGCAAGCGTCCCTTCGATACAGCTCCCCCGTCACCCTGCACCTTGTTTTCTACCGACCAACTTCGGGACCGAGTTAACAACCACTTGCATGTCAAATCTGCATCTTCTGCCTCCCTTCTGGTAATCAGAATTATTCTCGCATCAGTGATTCTTCTAAGAAACTTCCCTCTAAAGGTAACATTTAAAAATAAATTCCGGAAAAAATTTGTCAGACTCGCCACTCCCCTAAACAATTATTAGAGTCGCTTCAATTTATAAAATTTGTTACGGGGTCTTTGAACTGCTTTAACTTCGTGGGAAAAAATCGCACTGTGATCTATCCTGGTTGGCTGTAAAGAGGAGTTTTCCGCCTACAAGATCATCTTAGAAAGAATTGCGGAAAGAATTTGTTTGAGCATGGTAGATTCCTTTAAACTTGCATAATTTGCTAGGACAGACACCTTCAGGCTTCAGTTGTCTAGTTCGTAATTGACTAGGGTCTTTGTAAAAATTCTGTGGAGTTAAAGTAAGAATTATTCTCTTCGGAATGATTCTATGGAAAAATTGTTTATGCTAGATTGTGCCACGATGAGTTTAAGACGACGGCGAGTTTGTCTTTTATTGCGGCGGTCGAAAGTGGGCCGGGAATTTCGGTCAGCGACGGAACCCGCGAACACAGAGTCGATAGACGCTGGCATATTTAAACGGAAATTGACATAATGCCGTCGCCGGAGAATCCGTGGACTCCCCGTCCGGAAATTGCTTAATCGAGTGAAATATTCGACGCGACCCGACGCCGTTTCCGCTCCCGTTCGAATTCGACCGGCTTCATTTCTGTAAAAGAAAAATTTCCAGCTTCTATCGAGGAAACCACCAAATCAAATTCTCATCCGCCAACCCTCCGAAGGCATTAGGAGTCTATTGTGATCCATAGAATCAAAATTGTCATCCGGCATTTTTCGTAACTAAGGGAAGTATTATTTGTGATTTCACCGAATAAACGCCAATAAACGGAATTAAACGGTTTCATTTCGAAATGGTTGCTCCGATTACCCAAAAGCTGGTGCACCGATCGAACTAAAATTTTGCAAATGCAGCACGCACGATTGCTATCGGTACTATAATCAAATAACGTGTAATGAATTCGACTATTTGTCATAGTGATTGTTAGCACGCGATATTGCATTTAGTTTGTAAATACTGTTGCGCCGGATTGTGCTGACTATGAATAATGATTAATAGCATTAACGTGTATTCGTCGGAGTGCTTCAATGATCAAGATGAACAAGGAAATGCTTTGAGGGAGCTCGCGCCAGAGCCTCCGAATTTACGACGCGTTTCACGCCATTATTTCTTCACACCTAAAAGCTCTTCAGAAAACTTGTCTAATTCTTTAATGTTCCGTGAAAACGCGAGTGCGGCCGTAAACTTCCACTGAAATTTACAAGTTAGCCTAATTTATGTAGATTCCCACAGGATTATTCTGTACTCGTAACACCCTCGTGAAAGTGTCACTATAATATTCGATTATGTCCATAAAATTTCAATTCTGTTCTACCAACACGTAAAGTGAGGGGGAATTGGGGATATTAGGGAAATAAACATTTTCGAGGGAAATGAAGAATTCGAGCCGCCCAATTGATTCGTTTCATCGACCGGCAAGTTCATCTGAGGTGAGGAAACACTTATCGACGATCCGTGTTCGGCTGACCGGCTCGGTTTCACTTTACTTTTCGACGATCAGCTACTTGAGCAGAGGGGGTGATCTCGCTAATGGAACCTGGACGCAACGTTCCGGAAAGACATTGGTGTCTGCTAGAAGACTGGGGAGAGTGGCGAGGTATATAATCCATAACCATTCATATAGATTGTTACATGGTCGATATGACTCTTTTGCGCTGGGGAAATATCACTCGAAACAGGAATCATTGCTAGAACGTTTAAAAATGCGCGTGACCACAGCGAAATATCACTAGACCGCGGATTTTATGTGTTTATAAAATCATTTATTATTCCGGGCTTGTTACAATTATTCATTAAGATCCGCGGTCTATTGTGTAACACTATTTTGTCGTCAGTATTTCAGTAAGTAGTAGTGACTATAAACGGTCAGACATACGAGCTCGCTTTCTCGAATTAAAACATACAACGTTGAATCTACTGCAAAAGAATTCCATGCTAGACCAACTGTTTCTGCTCGAAAAAATTTAACAGACACATTAGTCCAAATATTTTAGTTTCTTTTTCGAGCCGCAAAACCCTTCGCATCGGAAACAAACATGTACTGAATCTCCTGTTTGCGGAACATCAAACGCGTTTTCAGATCCTTCGGCAACGGACAGAAAATATTTTGCAAAATATTTTCACCGGTCTACGCTGAATCGAGAAGAATTTCCTACACGCTTTCACACGAGATGAATAAACCGAAGGACATTATAACGATCGTTCAATAAAACAAGACACTCGCAATAAATCGTTCAATCACGGACATTCGTATCGGACATTGTTTATCATCGAACCAGTTAATAATCTATCAAATGTTGCGTAAAATATTTAGCTAAACGCGTCGTGTACACGGACCAGTGCGCCGATGTTGATTCTGTCGACCGATACCCGGCTGACTTTCATAATAATCATAATTTCAATAACACTACACCCAATGGCAAACCAAATTCTGTTATTCGATGCCCAGAAACGGATATTTTCAGGTCACCGATGTATCCGTCCGCAGGGATGAAAATTGAGCATATAAAATGACGGTTCAGCTAATAACACGGGGAGAAATTAATATCGCTGCTCGTTAAGGCAAATAGCAATATGAAATGTTAATATCTGGCCCGTATCCGTTACGGAGAAGCCGCGTTGGGCTCATTTCCGCGGATTATTTTCGGAGTTTTCCGCGGCCGGATCCTTCTATCCGAATCCTCGACCATCGCCGATAAATGGAAGGACTCGGTCTGCGGTGCCGCGTTTTGAATTCCTCGCTCGGGATCAAGGGATTGCGGTCTAATTTCATGTATATATTCTATAACTCGGCACTTCGAATTTTAACGCGGCCGTTCCTCTTCCCTGGATTCCCTTAGACCTCTGGCTACACCTCCGGAGACCCTCTTTGCTGTCGTTAGTGTAGCAATAGCTTTTGGTCTGATCGTTTCGGAAAATTGAAAAGGATTATTGCTTCATTATATCCACCTTCGAGATCTTCTGAATATCATTGTCTACTTTCATCGAATCCCGAGAATTGCATTGCTGCTCTATTTTATCGAATCTGGAGAACTTTTGTACATTGTTGTTCCACTCTATCAATTTCTGGGAGTTTGAGCACAATACTAAATAGTTTCGATAGAGTAGAAAGATTAAGTAGAATAGAATGCTAAATCGTCAGAATTTACTGTACGATAAGTACATACTGAAAACTCCGCGATTGTTTAAAATTACAAGCAAACGTTTCAAATCAAGAGCTGTCAGGAACTCAATTTACATAATGATGCCCGAACCACTTAAAATTCCGTACGAACCGTGAAAACGTTCATGAATAAACGATAAAACTTAATAATAATCATTTGCGCCCGTGAAATTGCTAATTAAACGGATCTTTATGGAAACGTGTATGAATATAGACCGAATGCTCAGTACGTATGTTCGCCGATCATTCGCTAACGATTTCTGCTGGCTCCGGTGGAATTCGAAGCGTTTCGTCGCCGAACAGACGCTGCAGAAATTCCTTTAATAAATATTTAATTAGCCAGCCCGAAACGCCGCGCCGTGAAATATAATTAAATCGCGTGAAGTGAAAATACTTCGCGAAAGTTCTTGAGGAGAATTAAACTACCATTATTAGACTGCATAATTGAGCTTTATGGGTGGTACACTGTAGAGTGGCTGTCGATGAAGTGTTGCGAACTGAAATTAGTTGGAAATTTAATCGACATTAGTTTGTACAGCAACTTATAATCCTCGTGAGTCGCCGTAAGAATTTCTGGTAGTATAGGTCAGCAATGATCAGACCTCTCGAAGTATATACTAGACGTTTCCGTAGTGTCGCTTGTTATAACCGATAAATAAAGTAGTCTAATCTTTATATAATTATATTCAAGCTAATTATTTGAAAAAAAAAATATATATTGCAACTGAACAATTCATTTGCCCGTTTCACAAAGAGACACTACAGAAGCTGAGCAAAGCAATTTCCCATAGAAAAATCCTCGCTTTCGCAACGAGTCTCGCATTTTTGCGAGCAGTTTTCTGAAGGGGATGCAATAATGTGTATCCCTTTGCCGTGTCGAGACCTGGGCAACAGGGTCTCTCGATAAGCGACATTTGTCTTCCGGTTTCCCGCGGAACGAACAGGTGAAATCACAGGAACAGCTGATATTGAATATCCGCGGCGGTACGCGATCGATCCTGATTTAATAACAGCAGTGTAACTATCGGGCCGGGCCGAAACTTTCGTTCTGTTTGTCTTTCGGCGCTCGTTCCTTTCGCCGCGCGGCCGGCGTGTGGAAACAGAGATTTAGGTCAGTGGCGCGGATCGTCCAGGAATATTGCAAGGTGGATGCAATTATCGCGGCAGCTTCTACAGCTATTACGCTCTTACCATCTCGTTCCGCTTCGATTTCGTCTCGAACCTCGCGGATTTTCTGGAAAATCTCATTGTTGGAATCCATCGATAATATTGTACAATATACAGAAACAGGCCATAGAGTGACTCTAGCCGGAGTCGCAGATATCTCGTTGCCTGGCCCAAGTGGTTTATGGAACCCCCACTTGAGAGAAGGAACCGGAGGTTTTTCCAGGGACGAACCAACCCAGTCGTCGTTCCATTACAGAACAAATCACATCGCAGTATCACTCATGTTACAGCATTAGCTTTATCCTATTTCAATGGATGTTCTTTAGGTAATTAAAAACGCAACAAAATTTTTGAAAATTTGACAAGACATAATTCTTATTAAATTAATGCAATTACCAAATTTAATATTTATAGCAACTTAAAGTTTGTACATTTTAACACGTCTTCTTATCTCTTATTACGTCTTATTCTTCTTTTATCTCTGACACTATTTTACCTTTCCAACGGTAAGTTGTCGCTTTTAAAGTATCAGACATTGTAATTCATTTATACTTATTTAAATAAATTAAGACGTTAAAAATCACGATAATTTCCAAACGTACACAATACTACCAACTCTCAAATACAAAAATACAGCTGAGTACAGTGCAGTACACTGTTGTCACGATTTTTGTTATTATCAGAACATAATGTTACGCAAATTTTACATGTTTATTTTCATTAATAACCATGAATATTGCTTCCTGAGGTATTTTCAATTTATTTAAATATTTATTTTTAACTTTCTATTACGTAATTATATATATTGAATATCACAAATTTATTATCTTGAACTTACACTTACACTTCTTGTCACTTACAATTTTTTATAATATGAAGACAATTTGATTAAAAAATAAATATAATATGAAATTCACTAATTAAACGAAAGCTTTTTAAATTAATCTATTTCTTTAATGCAAAATATACTTGTGAATGGCTTTCATTCCCAATATATTGATAGATTTCGAATTTCTTATACTTTTGTTTCCCATTGTGCCTCCAGAACATCCTTAATCCACTTTGTAACTTCGTTTGCATTAAACAAATGAGGTCATCTTGTTTAAGCTAATAAAGTTGTTCAACACTCTTTTGTTTGCGGTTTCCCGTTACTCCGAAAATTATGATGATCCCAGGCTAAGTTTACCGATGGCAGTAGACATCGCGATTACAACTTTCCGCTGTCAATCGGCTCACAACATTTCGCGCGCCGGCTTCGCTCAAATATATTCATAACCAACGGAATCCAAAGCTGCCTCTTGACACCAATCCGTTCTCCCTCGGCCGAAGCAGTTTCTAATGCGTTTAATATGCACTCGCTTCTGCCGAGCGTGTAACTCAAGAACTTCGGAGCGTACCCGAAGCTCCTGGCCGACCGAGACTTGACAAGCACAATCGTAGCTACCAAGATTGAAGTCGGTACTAACTGAATGGGATATTCGGATTCGCAAACATCGAACGATGCAATCTTCGCGTTCGGAAGTTTTATTCAGGATTTTTCAGTTTTCGTCCGTTACTCTTCTTCGATCGCTGAGATCGTGCGACGAGACGAGACGTCTTAAGACAATTTCTCCTGTTTACTCTCGTGTCGAGTATTGTACCTGGACAAAGAGTACGGTCGCTCCGGGAACTTCGTCAAACAGGATCGAATCGATTTTATGCGAGTCGCTCGCAGCATTCATTCGAAAACTTGCTTCAATTTTGTATTCTTTTCAAGGAAGATGGCTAAACATGTTTCTTCCATGTATTGTAGTACAGTGATTTAGAGAAATGAAAATATTTTCTGACGCTTTATGATCGGTTCAATATACTGTCTATCAAGCTATTATCAGTGATGATGCATTGGGGCATTTGTTTCAGTTTTTGAATACGCACGAGCTTTAGTAACATAATATTAATCTGGCTCAATTCTTAACAATGCATGACGGAAAAAATGATTTGTTACAACAATGACGCTTCATAAAAATTTTTTAAAAATATTTCACCAATTATGTAACTATTTTTGGTTCGTAAAATAAGGAAAATATTAGGCAGACTTCGGATGGAATGAGAGAAAGAGCTTTTCATCCCGAAGAAGAGGAATGATAAATAGAGGCGTTGTTCTTTTCCGACTGGTTTTACGCGACTCGCGACGTTTTTGTCGAATACTGTGCCGTGATCTTTTGTCGAATACTGTGATGTGAATTTCCCGCCTCGCGAGGAAATTTATTTTGCCTGGTCTCGTTGCTTCTTATAGTGTTTGAAAAGAACACTGACCGAGGTACAATAATGCCACAATCGTAATTTGATTCCATCTGATGGGAATTCAGGTACAGTGACCCCACTAATATTCGGACACTTTAAAAAAACGATAACTTTTTAAATATTGTACTAAATAATGTAATGGTATTTTTAAAGTCTTTTAATCGTTATGAATACTTCACTTGTCATCACTACTTATTACCAGACTGCGGATCTCTATGCAAAATAAAAATATTCTACTTAAATTGCAATAAACTGGAGCGAAATGGAAATTTAGTTTCTTCCGTAATATATTTGATAAGTTGGAAATAATGTAATGGTATTTTTAAATTCTTCTAATGGTTACAGATGTTTTACTTGCCATCGCTACTTATTACTAGACTGCGGATCTTTATGCAGAATAAAAATATTCTACTTAAATTGCAGCAAACTGGAGCGAAATGGAAATTTAGTTTCTTACTTAATATACAGTGACTCCCACTAATAATCGGACACTCTTAAAAAAACGATAACTTTTTTAATATTGTACTATACCAATTTAACTTTTTTGGGAAACTAGATCAATTAGTTTACTACAGCATATGAAAAAAAATTTTGTCAAAAATTGCAATTGATCGAAATTGTAGAAAAAATACTAAAGTTTGCATTATACAAAATTTTTATGTGGGCCTATATTGAAAATTTAAAAACTACGTTTTGTAGATTTGTGTCAATTATATGCACTGTGAAAGTTTCATCGAAATCGTTGCGGAAAAAACACGACAGGCATTGAAAGTTGTAAGAATCCTCAGCTGTATTGCAGTTACAGGCCGAAAATCGTGAATATCTGCAATTTTTACAATAAAATTTTCAAAATATGTTTAATTGACACAGATAAAATTACAAAACGTACGTAGTTTATAAATGTTCAATATAGGTCCACATAAAAAGTTGTAAAATGCAAGTTTAGTATTTTTTCTACTATTCTGATTAATTACAATTTTGTGACAAATTTTTTTTTCACATCCTGTTGCAAACTAATTGCCCTAGCTTTCCAAACAGTTTAAATCCTATAGTACAAGATTAAAAAAGTAATCGTCTTTTTAAGTGTCCGAATATTAGTGGTAGTCACTGTATATCCGAAAATAGAAAGCTTGTTTTTTTTTATATCGGTTGTCCGATTACAAAACGAAAATATGATGCACACTCTTTCCCTGTGATGCGGGAACCACGGAAAATTGAATGAAATCCCTAGACAGTCTTTAGGGTCTATCGCGTTTGTTCCATCGATATTTCGTTTCCCTCTCATTGCTCTCTGTTTCCCCGAACACTTTTACGGGATCGGTATCGGAATCGTTGAAATTCTACAGGGAAACCCGCGATACTCGTGTTATCTAAATTTACAATACATATTATCCTGTAATCGGCGTCGCTTTCTCCCGTAACGAATGGAACAGCCTCTACCTGGAATAGCGTCGCAGGAATTATGCAAATGAAATTACATCGCCTGGAAATTATTCTGTAACGAGGAAAAACTATCGGTCAAGCTGTAAAGCGAGTCTAGAAAAATTGAATTTGCTCACGATAGCGTCAGCTGCACCCTAAACTGCAACTGGTCTGTGATCCATCATGCCTTAGAGATCTTGCATTTGACGAATTAGCTCATCGTCGCCTTATCGAGCGACTTCTTTACTACACTCCAACTTGATAATCTAATTCAATTCATATTTCATGAAGAGATAACGATACCACCTGTATACCGAGTTAAAAATATTTTTACATAATACGCGGAAAGTTTTACGTAGCATTTTAACGCTTTATGGTCAAGTTTCTTCGGCCTCGTAGAGTAATCCGATGGATATTATCTTAATTTGGTAGGTGAATTAGCGTTTATGAATCTCATTCGATGCACAAAGCTCGTCTCGAAGCGATATTAACGTTATTAAGTGGCTTAAATTAAGTGACCAAACAATTTCATACGGGGATTTATCTGACCACGAAATTCAATTAGAACATCACCGCGATGCGTTCTGTTCCCCACTTTCCTCTCTCGGGTTCTGGCAAGTCAATTCTGTTTAGGCGGTGTACATATTTAATTCATATTTTAGTGGTTTAAGTAGTATTATCCTTCTGTGGTCAGACAATTTCACAAGAAAAACTGCAGAACCACTGTATAATATTTTAACTTGCAACAATCTCTTTACAAAATAATTGCGAAAAACATTCTTTCACTGCATTCCTAAAATTTTACGAATTCGAACAAATTCTTTCTGTGCAGATATTATACAAAACTTGTACCCACAGGAAATACGAAAAGAGAAAATCAATTTTTTGAAAATTCATAACCGTGCACTGTGCATAGCGCGCAACAGTTCATAATCGTTTTATGGCGCAGCTCGTTCCGGCGATTTCGATGCTCATTATTAGACGGTCCTTCAGCCTTATCAGGCCAACTTCAGCATTACGGAGTGTTTTTTCGGCAAGGCGGCCCCTTTTGAGCGGCCGTTGCGCCAGAAGGTGACGGTGCTCGTCGGTTTAATTAAGTTCGCGAGGCGGCGGGTTAATTCGCAGACCGACAAATCGTCTTAATAACTAGCAGCGGCCAATTAAACCGTCGACAGCCCGAGGGACTCGTTCAGGACTGGTTTCCCAGGTCCGAAATCTCCCGACTGCCAAACAGTCGCGCGCGGACGTGTCACATCTGTATTTTCCACGTATTTGCGCGTTCAAACAGCAATTGAAAGGCCGAAAGGAGACAAAAATTCGAGGTAAGAAAATACAAAAGAGGCATCGACGGGAACAATGGCTTTCCCATTCGCAGACGAGGAGGACGCTTCAGTTTGGACTCCGAGGAGAACCTTCCAGGGCAGCTTTTTGTTCGCATCATGCGAAAATAAGTCATCTCGGTTCTTCTTTCTATGCTAGTAACGATTCTCTGAAAATTGTTTACGGAACGATAATAGACCTCGTTTCCCCTGGTAACACGTTTTATCGCGCGTTCGACGAATCGTTCCTTTATACGTGAGTCATGGGGAATTTTTGCGGATAGTGGAAGTTCTGATGAACTCGCGGGGAACATGTTTGCGCGAGCTAGTAGCTTGCAGTTTCGTCGACTTGACACGTTCGCCGCTCTACGGGAGATAACTTGCGGCTGATGTAGCACGAAATTTTATGCTCGGCACGCGAACGTCGGGCTAACGAGAATTTTTGTTTGGAAAAATTTACATTTCCGCCGGCGAAGGAGATGGGAATCGCGTGTGCGTCTGGGTTGATCAAAAAGTAATTTCACGGAATCCGGGAGGATATGCAAAAGTGCTCGAGCAGGATGAATTTCAAACCGCTCGTTGCGATTTCATCCTTTTTTGATTCGACTCAAATTAAAATACTAAAACGTCAATACGTATTTCGTTTTCGCGCCAATAACTACAACGCATGGAAATGATGACATCTCGAATCTCGAACTCCGATCACGAGCGGGGGACAAAAGGAGGATCGCGTCGTGAACGCATTGAATTTCAAAAAACTGGCGCGAAGTCGAGGGAAGAAATTACTCTCGAGAGGAGCGTCTCCTCAAAAGGCGAGACGGAATTAAACGGAAATGGAAACGAAGGCGAGCGGCGAGAGCAGACAAGAAGGAAAGAACGCGAAATAAAAAGATAAAGAGAACACGAGCAGTCAGATCGCAACAGGAAGCCGGCGTAAAAAACAAAAGAAAAACAGAAAGGAAGTCGACAGGGCACAAAGCGAACAAGAATTTAATTAGCGCGATCTCGCGGCAGCGACCGGGCCGAACGTCTGATTATTTGCAGTCATGTCTGCTTTGTCCGACGCGATTTCCCGATTCCTCCCAGGTTTCATCTTGGTCAACAACACCTTTGTAAGCGCGCCGACGACTGGCGCGTGTCGTTTCGACGTTAATTAAATTTCATTGGTCCGGCTGTGGACATTGTAACGCCGCGAAGGAAGCAATTTCCACGTGACCCGATAGCCAAGTTCCGAAAGGAATTCTCGGCTGTGAGTATGCCACTGATGGATTGAAGATCAGCGGTTTCCGTTCTGCAAATTCTCGAGTCAATCCTCTAAATTTCCGGAGGCGGTAATTAGCATACTTCCTGTCTGACGTGGTCGTGTCCGAAGACATTTTTCTCATGACGAAATGGCGAAAAACAAGCCTAATTTTTCCCATGACAAATTTCTTGGCGAACTAACGCTCACAATAAAACGAACAAATTTAATTCCGTAAAAATCGATGACTTTAGAAAACCTGTCCTTTAGGAGCTGGTATTTTATCGTTGATTATTCGGTGCTATACCTAAGCAGGATGCATAGCGTTTGTGTAGCGTGGTCCATAGTCTCGCGATACGAATTGGCGCTCGACTCAAGCCTAAAGAGGGAACCAGGTCTCGTGCCAAGCTTTTTCGCAATTTGCCTAGGTCGCTGCGGCCAGGGCCTGGAGGATCGGTCAGTCCGAGCACGTTCCGTGCGCCTAAGTCGCGAAAACGGAAAGTTTCATGCGCGTCTATGAATCAGACCAACCCTGGGACGTTTTATCATCTCGGTCTCTGCGACAACGGCAACCCGCTCGAGGACGGAGGAGTCGCGAACGAGGTCGCGGAAACAATGTTACGCTTATCGGCGAAGCATCTCGCTGACGATAGTTAGAGAAGTTCCGCGTTAACGCTTCTTGTTCTTATACTTATTCCGGGATTTTCCTCTTTCCTCAACCCCGGAAAATTCCTCGGGTTTCCGCTGATCGTCGCCTGTCAGCTTCTTGGTGCGAAAAATAAGATTTGACGCGTATTTTTACGGACTGCGACCATGTTCGTCGGATAATTGAATAGAGGATCTTTGATCTTTATTATAATACTAGCTGACGCGACAGACGTTGTCCTGTCCAAAGGGTCTTCTAGGATAAGCATAGTCACATTTTTATTGATATTGTGTTAAAAACAATGGTTTTAGGTTGAAAGATAACCCCTTCAAAAATTTTAAGTCGCTAACTTTTCAGATAAGAGTGATATGGGGGTAATTACTCTAAACTATTTCATTATTTTTCTCGCTTATTAATCAAGATGTTCAGATAAAAAATAAACGAAAATACTCGAACTTACCTCCTTTAGAATATATATTTTTTCACAATTGTGATTAAATTATCAAGGGAAAAAAATTATTGAATTTTTAAAATTAGTTTAGAGTATTTACCCTCATATTACTCTTATATGAAGGGTTAGCGACTTAAAATTTTAGGGAGTTATCTTTCAACCTAAAACCATTGTTTTCAACACAATGTCAATAAAAATTGTGGCCGGGGCCGATTGACTATGTTTATCCTGTTAGACCCTTTAAATAAATTTATTTGTGCTCGTTTTAATTATGCACATCCATCGTCCTAATCGTGAGTTATGGTGTTCAGTTCCTAGAAAAATCCCATAGAAAGATCACTTTCATTTGTTCTCGAATGTTCCATTTTTCGGGAAACTTTTCCCATTTTTTTTTAAATTAACCAAATCGGTCCAGCCGTTTTCAAGTGATGCGCTTACCAACGAACAGCATTTAATTTTTATTTATATAGAAGATAGTAGATAGATATTATTCGACGTGATAAGTGTCGCGAATCGTTCGAATTAATACCTAATTACTAGATTGTACAATTTAAGTATACTAAAGATTGACAATGTATTTTAGTGACATTGTGCATTTCATATATTTTTGAAACGCGAAATTTTACAGACCACAACCTGCGGTAAAGTGCGAATGAAGATTTACGCGAAGGTTGAATTAAACGTTCAGGAGGTCTTAATGAAAATGTTAAAGTTGGCTTTGGAACACAACGAGTTGAGCTTTATGGTCCCATTTGCAGAAACATGAACTAAATACAAACTAGTTCGCCGGGTGTGGGTTCTATCGGGTTACAGGTGAAACAAAAACCGCGTGAAACTTTATTCACTGTGCGAGCACGGAGGAGACTCGGAAGCTCTGCTCGGAATTTCTTAAGCCAATTACAGTTTGCCATATTTACTGCAAATCAAGTTTCAATGGTACCGGTTGCTCTAATTTACAGGGTTAGATTACCACGGTGGTTTCTTCTGCGGGAAATGTAAAAACTTTAATACGTAATGAATAACGTACTTGAGGATCCTCGTTGCTTGTTCCAGTATACTCTGCACGTTCGCGTACATTTCGTGTCATTTTTATAAAAGATAAGACATAAAAGACAAATCTTTTATACATCCAGAAAATGTACCACACACACAAAAAAGCTATCAGAGAGACACAATCTATGTCTACCCCCTCATCAAAAATACTGGAACCAGATTTGCCGAGACATTCAGACGTCAAAATAAAATCACATTGCGCATAAGATGGCCGAAAAGTGTCATTCCATAGTCTCTCCAAGGTTCTCCAGTAAATCGAGAATGTTCAGTGAGCAGCAGCTCGACGAGGGGTACCGCAAGAGCCACTTCTCTGGCAAATGGAGAGAGAGTCAGTGAGAGAAAGCAAGCAAGGGAAAGAGAAGGATAGAAGAGCTCGGGAGAGAGAGAATCAGCAGGACGCGCGGTTCTTCTTCTTATTTACCTTTTTCGCTGCTTTCCAGGCTAACGGATTTCATTCGTATGCAGATTAGAGCCGCGCAATATGGCGGAGCACAATGGCCGCGTCGGAACCTGGCTTAGCCGATTGTGTTACGTCCGCGGCGGGGCAGCTCGACTGGAAAAAAGTCGGCCCCCCGGAAAAATGCCGTGGAATAGTAATTCCTATTTCGGGCGACACGGAAGAAAGAATGCTTTCCCCTGGTTAGTTTCGCACACCCGCATTCCCGGCGCTACAGCGCGCTGGTTTATACCTCGAACAAAGAAAACGCTTTTCTTCCCGCTCGCGAAACGCGTTTGTCACGCACGGTCCTGCGAATCGTCGATTTAGCCCGGCGATTTTATCATGATTTTCAACATTGTCACGTCCCCACGTTTCGTACACCATTTGCAGCCCACGGTTCTAGCATGATTTCTCTTTTCCATTTTCATCCAGGGAATTCGCGGCTTAAAGATGGAAATGTCTCTATCATTTCACAAGGCGTTTTAGAATAATATTTCGAATAAAACTGTCAGTATAGGGGGAAGATTGATAACAAACTTCTCCCATTGATAGGGCAATTACCATTCATTACCGTAACTAGAACACCAGGAGCCGCACGCTTAACGAAATTATATAGTAATAACGCAACTATTTATGGTCCCCGCTGAAATTTACTTCATTAACTACTTCCAATTGTTCTCCTCACAAACCTGCTAGTCGAAGTGCCTCTCCATCCAAAGTTAATTAATGAACCCTTCAAATTATTCTCATCATAAATCTGGTATGTATTCAAAACGCCTCATCATCCTGTTATTCAGAGTATTAGACAGGCAAATAACCCGAACAATTACTGTGCAACAAAGGCGTTCGCTTTATCTATCCCCAGCAACCCTCATCGTTGAAAATTAATTTATCAACCCGTCATAGGGTTCTTGTCGTAAATCTGATATCTATTCAAAATCTGCCGTGTTCAATCCTGTATAGTCAGGAATACAATATACCGTGAACGACTAGACTAAAAATATTCGCAGAATTCAGCTGTACCAAAAACTGATTGATCGATCCTTGAAATAATTCCCCACCTCCCCAAAGTGAAATACTTGATGAACGTCAGCCCAACGAGCTGATTCGCAGAGATTCCAGGTGTACCAACCTTCTCAGTGACATTTACGCCTGTTCTGCTCCCTCCTCAAGTCAGATCCGCCGAGCCGGGGTTGTCGGTGGCACTGTTTCGCAACTCTGTTTGTTTATCGCCGGGATGCACTTCACTAAACGTACCGCGTTCCGTCAGCTGCATCGTGGCGCGTAATCGTTTCTCAGGGTTCACTGATTCACTCATGTTTAAGGGTGCGTTCTCACCGTTCATCGTTCGAACGAACGCGCGGAGGATCTGTATTAAGGTACTACACCGATTTTTCTGAACAACGCGGGAAACAGCAGCAGCAGCAACAAGGAGCTGCAGTTGCGAATTCTTCTTCTCGTTGCTCGCACTCCGCGCTAATTGATAATTGCACGCCGACGCATCGGCGCGGATCGACGGTTCCACAGGTGGATTTCAATCCACCGGACAGGTGTTTTGTAACAGGTGTTAACGATCGCGAGATCCGCGTAACTTCCGGCTGGACGGCACGATTCGATCTCGGCTCGTGCCGCTACCAACCCTCATCGCCGTTTTGGATTCTGCATCGCGATTCCTGCTGATCAGATGCACTTCCGCTCGACGATCCCCGGTGGATAGCACAGGTATCCAACGGTGGATAGAACACCGCTCGGTGATGTGCACTGCGATTACGCGATTATATACACCCCCTTGCGACCCGGCCCCTTCGCCCCAGACACGACGCGCGGGGCTCGTTAATGTTTCAAGATTCTATCGATTCGCGGCGCGACAAGAAACGACCTTCGCGAATCCGCGAGCGGATCGACGGCTTTCCGAGATTGCGAACCTTCCCCAGGCCCCAACCCGGTCTCTGAAAGCGGGGGTGTCGTTGATACAGTGGCGGCTCGAGGGGAACGAGATTCCTATTCTTTTCTCGGAATCTTTTACTGGAGTTTCAGGCTGGATTTGGATTGAAGACAGTGATCACGGTTTGTTTTACTTTCTGCAACATTTTATTCGATTCTTTAGAGAAACCATCTGGTTTGCTAAAATCAGTAAATGATATTTATCGACGGAGACATTTATTTCTTTATGTGTACGATGTATATATATAGATGTTTTACTAGTTTGTTTTACTTATATATATATTAAATAATTAATATTAATTATTATTCAAAAATATTGAATTCATAGTTTCTTTTATTGATTATCAATTTCGTAATGGTTGGACCACCGGACGTGACACCATTACGATGATTTTTCTGCATTGTATCGGATTCGGACAATTCTTGGGGCTTTTAATATACAATCGCGTCACGTTAGTATCAGAAAATTAAAACAGAATCGTCGGTCCATTTTTGGGGGAAACATTCCTTTGTCTGAACTCGATTGGAAACTTGTTAGGAGGACGAAGTTAGGAGATCAAATCTGGACCTTATGTTTATTAAATGTTTTTTTTAATCTCCACTGCACTCATGGAATCAACGTGTATCAGTTATGAATTGAAATTGTTTGCACATAACACAATGCAACACTTTATTATTGCTACATTGAATTTGAACTACACCAAATGATCTGATAAAAAAGAGAGGAGGCCTGAGCTGTGGCTGGCTCGGAACAGCAACGCTCGAAGTGCAATAAACTTCAGGTCAAGAAAAACCCTTTGCTCCTCCGTGTGTTTCGTGCATTTCGTTATACACTCCAACAAAACTAAATATTTTTATCGCGTGTATGGCATGATGAGCGAAGACACTACTTTTTCACCGCAAACAAATTGAATCAAGATGAAAATTGGCTTTTCTTTGTTTTGTCGAAGAGTGATGCGAGAACGATTCTTGTTTTCTCTGAGCCATTGCTGTGACAAGCCATGACTGTTTGATCAGTCAATTTAGACGATCTCGACGAGTTTATCAATAGACCGACAGAGGCAATCAAATCTGAACGAGACTGTCAACGCGTTCCGCGATTCACACAGACGCGTGATTTATGGCAGCGGATGTCGTACGAGAGACGGATCCGAGAGAGGAGAATCTTTATCATAGTCAATCCCAATCATATTACTACACTTTTAGGAAATACGTTTTCCGAATTTGAAGTTCTTGCGTGTATTTCGCACGCAATTTTTAATTCATATTTCGTAGTTATATGAAATGGAAAATCGTT
Source organism: Lasioglossum zephyrum (assembly GCA_028455615.1). Lineage (NCBI taxonomy): Eukaryota > Metazoa > Arthropoda > Insecta > Hymenoptera > Halictidae > Lasioglossum > Lasioglossum zephyrum. The sequence goes on along the minus strand of CM052327.1, from coordinate 1,882,711 downwards.
ATTATTCATGGTACGTCGATACGCGTCGCAACATTATTCAACGTCATGGAGCGATTGGAAAAGTGAAATTGTAAATACCGGTATCGGTGTCGGAACCAATTAATTGATATACGTAACAAGTTACAGATGGATATTTAAAGATGAAACTCAAGAGAATTTTGTTCCTGAATATATCTTCAGGAAATCATAGGATGATTGAAATTGCATTTTATTCCGTTATTGTACTTTATTATTTTTATACTAATTTTATCTCGTTTGCTGTTGATCTTAAAACGCAATTGCGACAAACAACGAGAAATATTTATTTTAGATTGTAGTTTGATTCGTCCGGATCGCCCCAAAGTTATTTATACCCAGAACAGGATGTAATAGGCCACGGTACTCAAACTGGCCGCAATTTCACTGTGTTTTACGGCGAGCACGTCCGTCGAAGCACAATTCGTCGCACTCGCTCGGCGATAAATAAACGACTTCATTGGCGATAAGTAATACAGCGAATGTGAATGAATTCCCGTGAAAAATTAACCGTGGTCCGGAATTAAAAGAGCCGACACCAGAAAAATCGATCGGTTCTGTGCGTCGATGCTTGTGCCTGTCTATTCGCCAACATTCGGAAAACATTATTGAGAATAACAATGAAATCCGAGTTCGAACGAGCGCGCGGAATTTACGGGAAAGCAACTGGCGCACTCTATTGTTCGCTTCTCATCGGCTGCCATGGAATTAATTTTCGGGACCAAAAAAACGGAAGGAATTTTCAATGTATGTACATGATCATCCAAAAATATTTGGTTTCTGTACCTTGGATTTCCAATCAGATGACTTGCAATACAAACAGGGTGGATGCAGGAATGTATAATCCAATGTCATTCTTTGATCCTGATTACTCCGCAATATTAAATACAATGAACCTAGAACCATTATCTGCTCGAAGAATAATATCCGACCAGAGCTTTATTTTTAATTTAATTAATAATCATATTTATTGTTCTTCTCTACTTGCGCACATCAATGTATGTATCACGGAACGTGAACTCAGAACAAGAGCTGGTTTTCAAACACTTAAAGCGAAATCTAGTTATGAATTAATTGATCCAATGAATCGCATTATGGCAAAATCATGCACTATGTATAATAGTATTGATTTTTTCATTGAATCGTTGCAAAATTTTAAAATGCAACTACGCAGGATTATATGATAATACCTACCGATTGTACCAGTATTATTTTGTTTTATTGGTTGTTTTTTTTCTTTGTCTTTTTGTATCTTTCTCTTTTTTTCTTTGCTTTGTAAATACTTATGTAAAAGGGCTTAGGTCCGTCCATAATAAATGATAATAATAATCTTTAAAGAAGCTAATGAGTGAATTAGACTGTCGGAAAGGTTTTTCGTTCTTTCGACTCCTCGATAATATTTCACAGTGATGACGAAATCTCGACGACAAATAATGGATGGTAAGGGGACGATCAATTTTTCGTTCGTCGCCGAAACGACGTCTGGTATTGGCGATGGCCGACGCGCCCGCAAAAAAGCGTCTTTCTGAATTTTTGATCAGGAAGTTTAGCGACAACAGTCATTTGCTAGTTTCGCCACCAGCTGAAGCTAAACATTTTTACTCGAAGCAGTTTGCATAAATATTTCCAAGGTCCCTTCTTCGGAAACAGATCCAAGTTACAACGTCCTGCGAGTAACCCAAATCCGAAAATTTCTCCGGCGAGTTCGAGCAATTAATCAATTCCAGCGCGGCATATAAATCTCGGTGGAATCAAGATTCGCGTAACTTCCGAGCGAATATCCTCGCAACAACGGAGATGGAAGTTTGTCGGGAGCTTAAAAATTGATTTGATCGGACGGGCTACATAGAAATCTTTACGACAATGGCGCGAGTGTAACCCAAATTCAAAAATGTGTGCCGCGCGTTAAATGTGTTTTAGGGGAAACTGTCGCGAGCAAACACCGTTAACTCAGCCCTTAAACGTAGATCGACGTCCCGACTGTTACACCGATCGTAGAAATTTTACTGCGAGCCGATGAATCAGTTCGCTTCCGATAACGCTCGTAAACTCGCTCGAGTTTTGGGTCCCGATGCATTTGAACAGTTTCGCTTCCGGTGCATCGGATTTCAGCGGTTACCTTCTGGAGAAAACAGCAACAACGTCGCTATCGATCCATTCAGAACCGTTTAAGAAGCTTTCAACCCTGAATAGACTCTCGGCAACATAACCATATTATAGTTTCTTTCTTTTCAAGTTCATCGACGGTATTTAGAGACGAGAACTTGCACTGTTGTGATAGAAAATACGAACTTTCTAACTGAAAGTTTCCCCGTGATTCAATTTCTACTTTCACTTCATTGTCAGAAGATTTAGTATTAAAGAACCGGAACATAAAAATTATATATCTTTGAACATTTTGAATTCTACCAAAACTTTCATTGAGAATATAATGAAAGGTGTAAGTAAAACTAAAAGTTTCCCCGTGATTCAATTTCTATTTTCACTGATTGTCAGAAGAGTTATTATTAAAGTATTTAGTATTTTAGTATTAGTATTATTACTATACTATAATTAGTATTTAGTATTAAAAAACTTTCATTGAGAATATAAAGAGAAATGTAAGTAAAACTGAAAGTTTTCTACTTTCACTCATTGTCAGAAGATTTAGTATTAAAGAACCGAAACATAAAATTATCTATCCTTGAACATCTTGAATTCTACCGAAACTTTCATTGAGAATATAAAGAGTGATGTTCGAGCACGTCTGTAAAAAAAATTGTGCTTTCCACATCTCGATCAGCTATTACGTTGCCCTAATTTCTGCAGCGAAGTAATAAGAAAGTATCGATACAGGAGAACAGCTATATCTCGTCTTCAGCATGCTGTCAAGAACCGATTCACGGGATTACGATCCGAATGGGCCAAGGAGGAAGATACCGACGGAATTTCCCAAGACACGACCACTCGTTTTTATTCCAAGGGAAGTTCTTGTCCCTCTTGGCTGAACTACTCTTCCGAGGAACCTCAAGAACCAATGTGTCGTGGCACTAGCTCTCCCGGTATTATTCTCAAATCGTATCGAAGTATCCCTGTCAGGTTGAGATCATTGCTTGGGGAGGCCCGTTTGTTATCGAGTCTTTAGAGGGATTCCTTGTCGGTGGAACTCTGATTCTAGAACCATCAATAATTTCCTTGCCGTTCCGACAACGACGGTAATTCCTCGCTAATTTATTTGTATTCTGTTCAGTCTTTCAACTACTTTAACTCGCAGTAGCACACATTTTTTAAATATTCACATTGGCAGTAGCCAGATAAAGTAGTTGTGTTGTTTTTCTTAACGATACTCTTTGCTAATAATTGAAGTACTAGTCTTTATCTCAATCATTGTAAGAATTCCAGAAACAATTCCCAACAACGTTATAAAAAAAATTCTAAACAATGTCTTACAAATTTTTATTCGCGGCGCAAAAGTTTGATCATTTACAACAACAATTAGCTATTTTTGTGAATACTAAACAAAAATAGCTAATTGTTGTTGTAAATGATCGAATCTTTGCGCCGCGAATAAAAATTTGTAATATCCTGAAGATAAATTATGATCAATAACCATACACACAATTAATTAATTATTAAATCTCTTACAACCTTTGCTACTAATTTAAAATACTAGTATTAATCCTTTCATTAACACAATCATAGTCTTTATTTCAATTATTGTGGAAATTCAAGAAACAACTTCGTCAGAAGTTGTAACATAATTCTAAACGTAGATAATAATCGTCGTTACTACTGCAACTGTATATCGTACAAGGCATCACGAAGTACAAGAAAAATGGTGGAACCTGTAGAAGATTATAACAGAATTTAGAAAATCGAACCCGTGCCATTTTGGTGGCGTTGTCGGCGATGTTACTAACTATGCCATCCAGCATTTAATATTATAGCAGTACTTTCCGCCTATAAATACTAAATACAGAGTACGATCACGTTTCCCGGTTTACAGAGGAGGCTCAAAGCCGGCTGGAAGTGTCTACCTTTAATACACCCCCGAAGCCAGGGCCGTATCTCTGCAATCTAGTTAAGTAATGAAAGAAAAACCGTTCCTCCTATCCTAATAGAAACACTGCGACTAATGGAGGGTTAACGAGATCATGTTGGCTCTGTCTTGAGAAAACTAGGTCACCGATTAGAATACGTGCTTTTAAATTCGCGTGGACGATGTTAATCGGCGTTCCAAGTTCAGGGAACACTCACGAACGTTAGAGAACGATTTTTACTTATCAGATCGGGGGAAGCTGATCAATGCAGATCTGTTAAAACAATCGACAATTATATCGACACTCGATAGACGTGATCAGTGCATTTGCACTTAATTAGAGAACCTGGATCTCGGATGCAATCTAAGGAAAACTCAAACTATTACATTCCTGCTCTATTTTTATATTAAATTACCAACACTAACTTCATCAGATTGGGGGCACTTTAACGGCAAGGATAAACGAAGTTTCTACCTTATTCTTGTAATGCGGTAGAATTGCGGAGTTGCGGAATAAATTAGCTAGTTTCGTAGCTTTCGTCAGGCGTAATTTATTAGTAAAATTCCAGTGATCCCGCGGATCATTATATAAAATAACGTACACCTGTTACAAGGGACTGGAGTCGCTTAGGAATTTCTACCTTTCTTCAACAGTTTTGGTGATAAATGAGTTAGGATAATAAGTTGATGTAAGGTCGGAAATTGAGCCGGACAATAACGAATGACGCAACACGGAGATGACAGGCACGGGCCCCTTAGCTTCGCTGTCGTTTTAAAAATGTCGAAACAAATTGTCACGCGATCAGGGACACGGGGTGCTCGAATCGTTACTTGCGGCCAGTGGTTCATTAAAGTTAATGTATCCTCGATACATCGATATCGGCCGGCCGCACGAGAGAGGCAGCTAGACCCGACTCTACCCTCCCCATCCCCGCGCCATTACCAATCACGGTGAATTTTATTAAAATCCTCGGATAAACATACGACGGAAATTCCTTCGAAGGCCGAGGGCACGGCTCGCCACACGGTTTACGTAACGAAACGACGCGACGCGTCTTAATTCCACGTGAATTACGGTCCGACGCCTTTCTTTCGACCGACGGACCTAGATATTCGTTTGCCTGGACACGAAACGGAAAACTGTCCTTTGTTGCAGGCCGAACTCGTTCGACTTTCATAAATTTTAGCTGACTCTTCGCTGGAAACTAATATTAGAACTACCATGCGAGGCAGGATCGTGCATTTGTCATTTGTTCGTCGAAAAATCTCTGACTTCTGCTGGAATTTATACGACTCTGATCAATTCGATTTTATTTATTTTGGAAATTTGAGTAGGTGAGAGTGAATTATTTCGTGGTTCTTCTGAAAAATTTTAAAGTTTAATCAGTTCGTTCTACTTTGAAATTATCAAGTCAGAACTATTCATTTTTGGTATCTTTATTAAGAAATTCGTTTTTTTTATAAATTTCTTGGATTAACATGCTTGGAAACGATTTGCTTCAATAATTGAGTTTTCGCATTGCATTTCGACAGTAATTTTTAACATTGTTTTTGACGATACCGTGGTCAAATAGAGATAAAGTGCGAAGAGAGCTAGAAAAATGCAAGCAGCTTTAGTGAATCGTAAGAGTGCGATCCTATTACTCGACAATGCTAGACCTCATTTTGCACAGGAAATGGCATGCAACTGCACTAGAAAATTTTTATTTCTAGTTTTTCATATAAAAGACCAAGGCAGTCATTTTTACCGTAAAATATAGTATTACCAGCATGATTTAGAATAAGAAAATATCACGAAAGGTGAATTTATAGAGAGACGAATGCCAAGCGGTATTTATTTAAACTGAAATTTAATCGAGGCTGAAACAGCAAACCGACGATAATTATAATCACGATCGTTCAGAAACGGATTGAGGGACAGTAAGATAAGAGACCAGCGGTGGGAAATTTGAATAAAGAGCCCGCAACCATCGAAATAGTGGACAAATCGGATGCAGTGATTCTTTATCCAATTTTCCTATAGAATTTCTACTATTGAATCAGCAATTCGTTAGCAAACAAATCCGTACAACCAGAATCATCGTGACGTATGTAAATAAACTTTATAACCGGATGTTCACTCGCGTTTAATAAATAATCACTTTACGCAGATGATTCAGACGTAAACGAATTTTTTGGATTCGCGCTCAAGTGCGCGGCGCTCGCGATTATAATAATTATAGCGTGGGGGCTATTCATTTCGGCGGGAAACATAACTTTAATGAGACATTCTCGCGCGGTGTATAATTTTAATTACTGCAGAAATTACGCGAAACAATTATTTTCTCCATAGCCGTTCCGGGGACGGGGTGATTAATTTAATCATATCATATTTCCGAAATAACAACGGCTGAACTCGAAATCCTCAGGAATTTAATCAACGCGCGCGTACGGCCCGGCCGCCGGGATAATCGTCTTGCCGGCTTCGCCGCAGGAGCAATTCTAACTGTTTGAGCGGGAACAGAGAAAGAACGACCGCCAATTATCGAATACTAATTGAATAAACGGCGTCTGGTCCCCGGGGATAGTCATTAATTAAAATTTCCCAGGAGGGTAGAGCGCCGGGAACGGCCGGATAAAAATCCAACGACACGTCCTCCGATCCGCCATTCAACCGCGTGTCCTTGATTCGAATCTAATTAACGGAACTGACGACTTATTTACGAATTTCCTCGAACGGCCCTCTACCAATTATTCCCGGGGCAGAGAAGATCAAGGCTTCGATGGCCAGCGTCAGGATTAAACATTCGCTCAGTGCGCGGTGTGTTTCCACACTTTCGATGGATCCGAAACAGTCCGAATCCGTCCCCACGAATAATTGATCGAGCTCTGACCACCACTTTCTTCGACTGAACTTTTAATTGTCGCGCGGGACCGTTTATACTCGCCACCGGGGACACCGCGAGCCTGAATTAATAAGCGGTTCAGGGTTTCACCGAGTCCCCGGCCATTTATCCCCCCGAAATCCTCCGAAATCTCTGATAAATCCTCCCGTCATTGAGAAATTTTATAGTCGCATTTTTCAACGCGACTATCAGGATCCCGGAAATCATGCCTGTCTCTCTCAGCCAGTCCAAATTAAATATCTCCCATTTTTCTGTATTTAATATGCCCAGCGACCGAATTTTCAGCTCTAAACACGTGGAAAAACCTAGCTGGTGATAAATACATTTTTTTATATGAACAATTTTTAATTTCTACACGTTCACGAGAACGAAATACAATACAATAGACATTTGTCTAATTTTTAGTTCTTTTTTCATTCCAAACTGGACAATTTTTTAATTCCGAACACTCGCAAAAACATAATACCATACAAATTTTAAGAGGAGATGTAAAATTAATGGAACTAGAATTGTGAGATTTATGATACCATAAATGATTACTAAAATTCTCACTTTTATAGACAAATTCAAAGCACAAACGTAATGTTTGTTCTTTTCAGTAGAGTATTCGAGAATGGTATTACAGTATACTTTATCGACGTTTATAGATTTTCATTACCTATAAATGCATAATCATATGCAATTTGGTGATTATTACACTTTTAAGCATGTTGCATCTTGCCGAGGCCAATAAAATTTTATGTTCTGACGTATGTTCGTGTTCCAGTCTGGCAAAATAATTACATTTTCTATTGAAACGTCCCAACTCCATTTTAAAAAAACAATTTTATTTTATAAATTCGATCAGAATACCCGTTGCACAATTTACCGCTTTCGAGTGTTTGATTTTCACAGTTGCTGACCAGTCTATTCAACAATTCTTTGACGAACTGAATTATTCAAAAATTTGGTTTACTCTTTCAATAACAATGGTAAAACGGATACACGAGCGGGAAGCTGATTCCTTTCACAAAAAAAAAACAAAAAAATGTTTCTACGTTTCCATTTGCCGTAGTTAAACTAAAACTTAAACAATTCCACCACCACCACAGAATCCCCCAATTCCAAAATGCAAATGCTGCACGTTTACTCATGTTCCACGTGAAAAACCCGATGTTTACGGAGGTCGCCTGGAAGAAGTGCGACACTTAGGAAGGGCGCACGGCTTCTTTCCCTCAAGATCCAACCCTGACTCACCCTTCCTCATCATATCGCACCCCTAATCTTCCCTCGTACAGTATCTACGACGCGATCACGATGTCGAGATGGCCGACAGAACGAAACGATCACCGTTACGTAGCACTTCAAATTCACCGGGGTGGTTCTCCGATACTTTTCTCGGGCGACGAGAACGATCCCGCGGAGACTGTGAGATGCGATAAGATCACCAATCCCCGACAGTATTCCGTATTTCGCGTGGCATCGAAAACTCCGTGCAGAAGCATCTGTCCGTCGAATTAGCACGCGCCTGGGAACCGATGATCCGCTTGATCATCAATCAACATCGGAGATCTTCGCGACACGACCACCGAAGCACTATATACGTGTATATGTGTGTGTGTAATTCGATCACTGTCCCCATGGGAAGGTAGAAGGACACACGAAGGGAGCAAATTTTCCCTCGAACCGCCACTCTCTGGCAACCAGGATGATTGGGCTTTTACCGAAGGCGGACGATCTTAATTTCCGATGATCTCTATTCGCGATCGTTCTACCTCGCGCGCGAAGGCAGTGGTTGATACGGTGCTCCCTCGCTGCCAGTTTGTCAGAGGACTTTTAGACCTCGAGTGAACCGGTAGAGTCCCGGTAGCAATCGCAGCATGGGCTCCGATGTACGGTGGAGATCTTCATCCGTGGGTTTTGTCACAGGTCCGCGGTCACAAGTTCACTGGCAACGGTAGTCGACGGTAGTCACGGGGCCACCGGCAGCGGCTTTGACCGCGCATCTTCGCTCGGCGATCAAGACACACGTGATAGAGAACCAGGGAGGAATAGAACACAGAGTGTGACGACGTAACACGACGATGAGAAAGAGGACACGCCGCGTCGAACCCCTATGGAAAACAATCGTAGAACCGAGGCGATGAACGACAGCGAGGTGGAGAGACAGAGACAGATAGACAGACCCGTACGCGATCGAGATGATCCCGGACGAAAACAAGGAGACAGGACACAACAGGGAAGAACTGAAAGAGAGGCTCTGTGGATCAGGACGCGAAAAGGAGGCTCAGACGACTGGCCAGTATCCGAGCAACCGACAGGGTGAGGCTGTGATGGTCCGTCTCGCGACTCGACTGTTGCTGGATGGAGATGACGGCGAGAGAGAGAGAGAGAGAGAGTGTGTGTGAGGAACAGATATGGAGAGCGAGTGTGTGAGTGAGACAGAGAAAGATGATACGCTGCTGGCTATGATAGCGAGGAGGGGTGCTGGGGGTGGGGGCAGGGAGGGAGAGAGAGAATGAGCGAGGCGAGGCGAGGCGAGCGAGAGAAGCGTCGGTGGTGAGCGTCCGCCCGCTGTGACGCTCCCGACAGGACTGCGTCGGTCCCCATTTAGTCCTCCCACCCCTCCTACGACCCTCTCTCACCACCGCCGAACGAACCAGCCACCCTCGCGCACACCCCCCTCCCCAATAGATGACTCGCCCCTGCCACCTCCTTCTCCTCCTCCTCCCGCCCCTTCCTCTTCAGCTACCCCTCTTTGTGTTCCTGCCCTCTGTATACCGCACGCACACGCTACCAACCCCTTTCAACCCCCCGACAGGCACAGTCTCTTTCTCGCGCCGCTTGTGTTTCCACGCTTCCCCACGACCATACTCCGCAACCCCCTATCCACTCTTCTCCCGGTTTCTACAGGTTCCCGGTTCTCGGTGCACTATATACTTATTGCCAAAATGATTGGGCACGTGTGGACCGAATTAGGCAAGCTTCAGCTGCTGCTTCTTTGAAAATTTAATACTTTGACTACCGACTACAGCGAATCAGAATAATATTCGGACATATCATTAGTATTAAAGCGACAATTATGTGTTTTCATAGAAAAATGTAAAGAAACTCGAAGGGTAGTAAACCCTTAAGCACTACTAACAATTGCTATACCATTACTTGAAATATTTTTTACTTTATTTTTTGTTTATGTAGAATGGATATATCCTAGGTCAGAAGAAATGTCTGGTTTTAGTGTTAAAACAGTTCCAAGTACAAGGGGTTAATCGATTTGTGTATTACGGATGACAAAAAATGAATTTGTCGTATTGTTGCTTTAGTGTATGAATATGTCAATCGATCTTTCTTGCTGGGAGTGTACCTCGGTCTCTACGCCCACCCTCTGAGCCAGGGGGTGATTCCTACCCCCACTTCTCTAGGGTTGCTCGTCTCCTTGCCAGAGCGGCGTGCCCGCGTGTAAACACATCTGCGTGCCGGCTAATTTTGGTTATCGCTCTAAGTGGCCGGTGAAAGCTCGAATACCACCGGTCTAATGGGCTAATAAACGCCTCGACTGTTTCTTTCACTTTCCCACGGTTTCTTCGCGTGGTAGATAGCGTGGTGGGAAATGATGTGAAGGGTCTATGGCATGCATGATGGAGAAGTTGCCGGAGTCGTGATTGAAGAGACCTGAATGAAGTAGTAGGTCATTAATAGCGACACTAATACGTAGACTGCGGACTTTATGAATTTATCACAGAAATTGAGAGGTGTCATTTCAAACGATGAAGACATTAGAAAAATTCAAAAATACTATTCTACTATTTTCGACCTATTAAATACAGTAATTCCCATTAATATTCGGACACTCTCAAAAAGACTATAACTTTTTAAATATTGTACTATACGATTTGAACTTTTTTGGGAAGTTAGAGCAATTAGTTTCCTACAGGATGTGAAAAAGAAATTGTCAAAAATTGCAATTGATCGGAATTGTAGAAAAAATACTAAAAAGTTGCATTTTACAACTTTTTTATGTAAGCCTACATTGAAAATTTAAAAACTACGTTCTGTAGATCTGTGTCTTAGATTTATTGCAGTTATAAGCCGAAAACCGTGAAAATCTTTAATTTTTACCATCTTTAAACGTTTGTAGATCATTGCAACGTCGCCCGATTTTGACGAAATTTTCCGAATATGTTTAATTGACACAGATCTACAATACGTAGTTTATAATTTTCAATCTAAGCTAACATGGAAAAGTTGTAAAATGTAACTTTTAGTATTTCTTTTACAATTTCGATCAATTGCAATTTTTTACAAAATTTTTTTCACATCCTGTAACAAACTAATATCTTTAGCTTCCCAAAAAAGTTCAAATCGTATAGTACAATATTAAAAAAGTTATCGTCTTTTTAAGAGTGTCCGAATATTAGTGGGAGTTACTGTATATTGAGGAAGAAACTAAATTTCCATTTCGCTCCAGTTTGTTGCAATTTAAGTAGAATATTTTTATTCTGCATAAAGATCCGCAGTCTAGTAATAAGAAGCGATGGCAAGTGAAGTATCTATAACCATTAGAAGACTTAAAAAATATCATTACATTATTTCCAACTTATTAAATATATTAAGGAATAAACTAAATTTCCATTTCGCTTCAGTTTACTGCAATTTAAGTAGAATATTATTGTGCATAGAGATCCGCAGTCTAGTAATAAGTAGTGATGGCAAGTGAAGTATTCGTAACAATTAGAAGACTTTAAAAATACCATTACATTACTTCCAACTTATTAAATATATTAAGGAAGGAACTAAATTATCATTTCGCTCCATTTTATTGCAATTTAAGTAGAATATATTTATTCTGCATAGAGATCCGTACTCTAATGATAAGCAGTGATGACAAGTGAAATATCTATAACAAAGAAATGAGTTTCTTGTACAAAAATCCGCAATGTTATACCGCTGTGTCAAATAATCGAATTTTCCTCGGATAGAATTTCTGACAGTGTGCACAGTCGAATGGAATTCGATATCCATCGGCATCATAAATATGAAATTAAATCTCATCGTTTCCCTAAGCCACTCGAACATTCAAGATCCCCCGAATGAAAATTAATTTTTCATTGGATACGAATCCAGGCTCGGTATTAAGTACTCAACGGTCCTCGGCTCCCTCTCGGTTGTCTTCGAATCTATTCCACGCTCTCTCCATAAATTAACATATAAACTTGCACACGCCATCTTCATCGCGGTCGGTTCTCTCGCAAACCAGCGAAAACTTTTCGTGCCCGGATTCCGAGTCGAGTCACGGAGCGATTCGGTGGTGGGTATAGAGAACAAGGAAAAAACGGGACATCGATCGGTGACAGGATCAACATTCCGATCAGGATGCTGTTCATTTAATACTCGTCGCAGTTAACTCTGACGTGCTCCAACTTCCTTCATCGATCGCAAAACGTCTGATGATAGGGGAGAGAATTTCGTCCATTCAAACGCTTCTAATCGCGTTTGAGGGAGGAGTCGACGATCAGCTTAGAGAATTTAAATGACCGTCGAATTTGTTCTGGGGGACACCATGGGACCATTTAAATATTTAACGAAACGAAATCAATTTCATTTTATTGCCCAGTTAATGAACGAGGTGTCAAACTTCATTGAACAATCACAAAATGTGCATTCAGGTCGTAAATTATTCCTAGAAAATGTAATTTCTTAAAGAACATCACGAATAGACTTTTAGTGTCTTTGAGATGAGAGAAGTTTATGTTAGTTTTTAAGATCGAACATGTACCTAAATTAAATTATTCTGGTCGTAAGTTATTTCTAGAAAAAGTAATTTTTGAGAGGACGTCGTGAACAGAAACTTTATGTAACTATTACTATCCGTAATCTTTAAGAATGTAAATTAATACCTTTTTTTATAAGCATGTGAGTCTTTACACATTTTTTGAGTCCAACTCCTTTTTTATTCTCTATTTGTGTGAAAACACGTTTGCCTAAGCGTTCTATAATTTATACAAAACAATATCTTTGATTAATTCTTACAGACGCAATAATGAAATTTTTTATTCTTGAAAATGGTCTAGATTGAGACCGAAACGTTGAATTAAATTTCATGTGATATTTTTGCAAATTTGCTTATGTTCCAATGGATCGAACCAGTGCGCCGATAACATTAATTGTAGTTTAAAACAATTGTCGATCGAGATTCAGAGAACTGTAACTATTACTATGTGCGTCTTCGAGATCGAACATGTACGTAATGAAATGATTCTAGTTGTAAGTTATGTCTAGAGAATGTAATTTCTAATGGGACATCAAGAATAGACACTTTATGCGACTACTTGCAGATTCGAAAAGTTTATGTTGGTTCAGGCTGTATAAAAAGCTCTTTATCGTCGAGACTCCGCCCACGCTGTGCCCTTAGGGTTAAAATAAGCACGACTCGGTTTCAGGTTCAATATTTAGAAGGGCAGAATTTCGGGTATTGGCTGGTGGAAGTCGGGTTCTTTTGTTTGCGTCGACCTCCTTCGAAACTTTTCTCTCAATCCCCGTCGACAAGATCATCCTTTGTCCCTTTCGGACCCATTGTCCGGCTGATCTTCGACAGCCCAAAACCATCGGAACTACAGTCTGGCTCGTAAACATGCCCCGATACCGACGCAATTTCGGTTAACCGTCCGGCCTGTTTGTCTATTAGATGTCTACCGAGCTCACAGTTTGTTTATCGTAAAGCCCTATATGTTCACCGGAACTACTTACAGGCTTTGTGTGCGTGTGTGTCGTGACACGCGTGAGTCATAAATGTCAGTGAATGTTTGAACAGACCACTGATAAATGGGGATCAGGATTTGATTAACACATCTCCACCCGTAATCATTTCACAATTTTTGGAAATTATAAAATAAATATTGCTCCTTTCACTCGTGTAATCGTACCCGTTCATATCTGCTCATTTTAAATTTCAGTTTATTCCACATGTTTATTAAACAAAAATAAAAACGTTCGAGTAGAGGAATGAAATTCGTATTTTTTTCGGCAAACCTTATTCCAATCTGATCGAAATGAACAAATAACGCAAATAAAATGAAATGCAAAAATTTAGCCTGGGAATCAATTATCCTTTGCACACATCAGTTGGGATTATGTAAAGTCAGATTTTATGTTTCCGCAGTTCCAACGGAAATTGGTTTCGAGGTATTAAAACTATACACGCGCTTTTAATTTTGACAGAAATCGAAAATTCCGGATGTGTTCAGGGTTGCCTGTTACTGACACCGACACGTTTCACGTTTACTCGTTTCTACTTGTTATGTAAAGTTTCCGGCAGAATGCGTTGGAGTTTACTGTTTGCTCGTTATTTCTACCAATAAAGACAATGCACATAACCTTTGAACAACTGTATCTGGGTCTCCTTTGAATCGGAAAATATCAATATCGTTACTTGGATAACAAAGCTCATTTTACGTGGAATTACAAAGCTTCTGAACGGTTCGCAATTAGTTAAATTAGAGACATATTAGCTGAGTGCAATCAAGAAAATTAACGAAAACGTATTGACAATTGCGCCAGCGATCTCGTCCACCTATAGATTTAAGAAAATCACTGAGAACAAAATTCACCATTATAAATATTCCCTTTTGTCGATCGTACGAATTAATAGTAATTAATGATATCGGCGCACAGGTTCGATCGAAAAATCAAAACAAAGCAATTTTGCAATTTATAAAATTTTCCTTAACGTTTCGAACCGATTCTGGATCATCTTCAAGAGAAGTTTTGCGTCTGAAAAATACTGAA
>CM052327.1:1855376-1867929 GCA_028455615.1 Lasioglossum zephyrum | reverse complement strand
ACGTTTCGAACGTATTCTGAATCATCCGCAAGAGAAGTTTTGCGTCTGAAAAATACTGAACGTTGTACTACGTGTTTCACAAGATTAATAATAACGTTGTACTAAGTGTTTCACAAGATTAATAATAACTATAAAATAATTTTTCACCGTAATTACTCTGTGTAAATTATCAACATTTATGTGTGTCACTGTACTCCATGATATTAAGAATTAAACTGAACCATGTGAGCGTTGGGAGAGAACGTCATTTAGTATGTAATTTATTTAAATCTCTGGTTCTCTGAAAATCGCATTAGTTATCTTCAATGCAGTTTAAACAATGAGCTTTCGTACAATAAAATTTATGTACTTTCCTCTTTTGATTGAATAAATCTATTGTGTGTTGCATCAGTTTTTCCTCGTAAACCGTCAAGGTTTGACGCCGATGCAAGAGTTTATGTTTAATCGGGAAATGGTTTATTTTTATTTTTAGTATAAGTTCGAACGTTGTTCAATTTTCAATTTCGTTTCTATGTTACGAACTCTACTTTACTGAACTGTTAAAGTGATTAAAAACGGAATCAGAACAAAAACATTTCATATCTAATTTCGTGATTCAGCTTGTGCCATTTACAAGACAGTGCGCGTCGTCGAGCGTCATTTATCCGCCAAAAAGAGGATTCGCCGCGCGTGAATAATGACTGCGAAACTATTGTGTTCGAACTGTAGCAGAATCTGGATCTAGGATCGCGCGAAGAAAAGGAGGATTCGGGTACGGGGAGGGGGATGCGAGGATGCATTTGGCTATGGAAGGCAGACAGGAAGGAAGGAAGGAAGGAAATAAATGGGATCAGGACAAGCGTTATCGGGGCGTGCGTTAATCTGGCATCAGCTGTCTCGCAGAAGTTGCCCGCGAGCGTCTTTGTTGAATGCGCAGCTACGGGGGTTGCAACGTATGCAGCCGGCGTATAGCGGCGTGTTCCGGAAACAACGTTCGAGGCGATAAAAGTATTCGCGGTGACAGTCAGCCGAGTCATATTTCACCGGGTCCACCGTTCCCGAAGATAGATTCCCGGGCGCTTCGTCAATGCCCATAATGGCCACCTATTCCGCGAGGATATTCCCGACGATAGGGGCTGTTTGCTCGCCGGTTTTCCCGATGACGAATCCGTTTTCTTGCGATTCCCGGCCGGAAATAAGTGGCGCGACGCCACCGACGAGCCGACGACAAAAAGAAATTAGAAACCGGCTTAACACGGGACGAAAACAGGATTGCAACGGCTCGGTGTACCACGTCACACCAATTCTGATATCGTACGTAGTTATTATTCTCCGCGGGGAGACCCGTCGCGGTGTAGATTACGTATGTCGTCCGCAAGGACTCGTGACGCGACAATAGCGTATTCAGGATGGGGAAGTCGATAATTAGAGTTTGACGTTTTCTTGTCTACGGTCGGAATTACCAAAATGGCATTAGGCTCACGTCGCTCTTCGTTAACTCGCCAACGAGATTTACGTGTTCGACTAGCGCCCACTCGGTTTGATTTCGAATCAGCATTCTCGAGTAAATTTTAGTGAAACGAGTAGCTTTTGTTGTTGCCGAGATTCTCTTGAAAGTAATTGTACATGAAGAGTTATGGGAAGCGTTTTTAATATCTACGAAAATATATTTATTGATATCTTTAACAATAACTTCGTACTATACAATGATGTGTGTTGTCGATACGACCTTTCTCTACAGTGTTTCATGAGCTACTGACGAGAAATGCAAACAGGCATGTGCTAAGGAAGGTCTCTCAAGTACTTAGAATTTTTGTGTATATTTAAGAGATGTCGTTACCGATAATTTAACTGTTACCTTCCTTAACACTACATTCAGTAGAGTTTTATTTTCATTAAATTTTCCTCGAATTTTAATTGAAAATATTAATTTGATAGTATGGGAAGGAATTTCAATTGTGTGAAACAATAAGGCAGAGTTGTTAGCAAGAAGAATACATCAGCAAGGTCAATTTCGGTGTGAAATAAGTAGAAAAGTCAGTAATTGGTCGGACAAGTGGAGCGTGCAAATATTCAGTAGGACACGTGAGACATAGCATGTCCCCACTCAGGCAAGTGTAACGGACGGTAGAAGAACAATAGAGCCAAGCCACACGAGTGGAAGACTGGTGTCTCTAGTTACACAAGGGGAATAAGATCTGTGTCAGCCAAAGACAAGTGGTTTGGGACGAGTGCCCGGACAAGTAGAATAGGGCGGCTGCCAGTAGAATAGGAGTCGGACAACTAGAGTATGGTAGTACCTCATACGAGTGGCATGGGATCACAGATTCGACAGGCGAACTGGAATTCGCGTCAACTCCAGAAAGTAGAGTATGACGGCGCCTGGTCGGACATATGAATTTTTCCTACGAATGAAATTTCTGGTTTACTTGAATAAATCAACTGTATGCGCGAAAGGTTCGTCAAGTAATCTACAAGTAGTACAAGCCAGCCTTAATTAGATACTTAACAAATTCTCAAGTATGATTGCATGCCGTAACATATAAATAAAAAATTTACGACTGACCGTGTAAGTAGTACAGATCAATCATGGATTGGACAGCCATGGAAAATTCGCCGGGATTGAATTCGCCCGTAATTGGGAGCACTTCGGCGGCGATTTGCGAGGGGAATAATTGCCGGGCATCTGCACTAAACGTTTTACAGCTGGCGAATAAAGCCCCGGGGAGTACGTTCAAGATAGTGGCGGCGAGATTTATGCCTGCTGATAACTCGTTGACGGTCGTTCGACGTTTCCAGGTCCGAGGAAAAGTGCAATCTCGGCGTGGAAGTAGTAATTCGAGGCTACCACCGACGATCGCAAAAATCTTTTCCGCTCGGTTGCGTGACGTAACCCTAACCGTGAATTACCATTTCCCGTGTGAACCGCGAGAACGTAGGGGGAGATCGAGGAGATCGATCGTAGAAGGGAGGCCTGGTAACTTCGCGTCGACCAGGAAATCTCTTCCCCTTTGGCGCGCGTGACTTTTTCACCCATAAATTCTTCCGGTTTAGCTTCCCGAATCGATAAAATCTACGAAACGCTCAATGAACAGTTTCCCTAGCGAATTATAAGCACAAGTTGGAAATCATGGACTGCGCTTTATTACACTAATTCGTTGGTTCGCACCACATCTGTTAAAACTGCGGGAAAATGAATTTCACTTTATGATCCAGTAGCGTGTCCGACCATTGCTCCATGCTTCTACTTGGATTAAATATTGATCCGGGCGCGGCGGTTGGATTTTAACAATTTCAGTATCATGTTGTACACGTCAATTTAAAGTGAATTATTGTGGAAAGTATACGGTGCATCATGTTGGTATTTATTAAAAATATTTTCCTGGAGGTAAGGGCGTTTTCAGGGCATTGTAGGTGCGATATTTTATTTTTTTCTTGATCACGGTGCAGATTATGGTTTGCAGTGGTTGTTGGGGGATTTTTGGGAAACGTCAGCGCGACGCGTGACCACGAATCGACGGTGAAATCCGGACAGTTTTAGGGGTCTATTCGCGAATGAAGTGTTTGATGGGATTCGATAAATCGGCGGCCACGCGTTGACGACTGTTGGACGAGTGCAAAAAGTGATCGAGGCACACGCGATTTCTGTAATATAAACGTCCTTGATGGACGGGTGCTCAGGTTCGGTGCACGACTCGGAAAGATGGAAAGATAAATCGTTGAGGCTCGGATAATTGATTTAACTTCCATCGTGTTGAATATTCGAACTATACAGCGTCGCTCACTACATTATTCATACCCGTGTCGCGTCTATAACAATAAAATACACACACACGCGCGCGCGACATTATCAATGAATTTCTTATCACGACTGTAATGCAATAATCAATTTAATTAAAATCTACCAGTATACGATCTCAGGCTAAACGACTGCTTCACCCTAGTTGCTTCCATTAAATCTTGCAATTAATCATTGATCAAGTAATAATTCTATAATAAAACCTGTTGAAACACTCGAGCAGGAAGAAGTAATTAAATCACTAACAAGTTTTCTTATATCCGTCCAATCTTTGTCGAGGCGCCCACACTTTCTCCGCTGACCAGAGAAAAAAAAGAAGGGAGCTCGTTCTCGTAAAACCAATTCGAACTTAACACTATTACTAAAGTTAAAACTCTCAATCTTCATAAAACTTTAAGCAGCGAGTTTCGTTGCTACTCGGAGAATGCTATTACAGGCGAGGGAGCTTCTGTAGCCGAGAAAAAAATATTTAACCTTAACGAAGAATTATTCGAAAGCAGGATTAACTGTTCAAGAAACATTTAAAAGATTCAGGCATCTGTGATTGATAACAGCATTTGATAAGAAGTTGGGCTATAAGAGTCCCTTGAAGGGGTAGAAGGGCTAAAGGGTTTGGCTTTTGTTTAGACAAAAAGTACTCTAGAAGATGTTCCGCTATAGCTCACGGAAATTCACGTTCCAGCATGAATAGCCTCGTGGACCGTTGTTCGGCAGATGTTCGATATTCTTCTATTGGGTGCTGGCAGCGCTCAAAGCGGGATATCGTCGAGCATCAGTCACAATTTCGTACACAATGGATTATAGTACTCGCATAGTGCACGCTCCGCGAGGTCCGCCTTCCGCGCGACAAACTCCAGTTTCCCGTTTATTCACTATACTACCCTTTCTTGCGCCAAGGATCTACGACGGTACTCTAATCCATCCCGACTCATATGTTGACCGTGTTACGCTTCGCCATAAACTCGGAATCGCGGGAGCACAATATGGAACACGGAATCAGAAGAGACGATAGGAAGATGCTGCTCTGCTACTCTACCCATCTCGAATTCTCTGTGTGCTCCCTACTTTATTTATTGACGTATGAAGATATAAGCGCGCCTCCGGGCTCATTCAATCACGTGTAACGACGAAGCCTTTCTACAATTTATATGTGAGCCGTTCTAATTTTATTTATATTCCAAAAAGAATCTAACATCTGTTTGACGAAATGTCTGCATTCAAATGCAGTTTTTGCTGGCTCTGTAAGCCCGTATTCGAGAGCGATAGATTGGAAAGGAAATGGAGTAAAATGACAAATATATTGCACACACGTTTTGCATTGTGGATTGAACAATCACCTGTTGATTACACGCGAGACACCATTGTTTTAATAATACCTGTGTATGGGAAATACCGATTATATTTTTCCTTATAGAATCAACTGCGGAACAAAAGCACATGTAACAAATGAAATACTGTTGAAAATTTATCGTTTAACCGATTGGTGTAATATGTTACTTGGATTTATTACGACCATCGTGGTTCTATATTACTAGTACGAATCAAACATTATTAAATCTAGCAAACGAGCTACGAGAACGTCATTATTACAGAGCGGACCTTTACGCAAAATGAAAATTTTTATAACTTTGTTAAATGATTAGAGTCCGTACAAACACCATATTTCCACTTGCTCCTCAAGCGACTCTTTCACAGCCTGTGCTTCTCTCTGGGAGGCTCGTTACACACTCAAGGATGCTTCTGGCAACTAATTGACTACGTTCGCGACTCTCTTTCGAACTTTGACATCTCATCTCTCGGCTCACATGCACACGGCACACACTCGCGAAGAGGTCAGCCAGGCCTCCACGTGTGATCCTTGAACTCTGACAATCTGCGGGACTTGTTCATCCCCCTCGAACCATGTTTGGAAACAGACGAATCGACGGGATCTATTATCGTCCCGCAACTAAACTGCGGATTCGGCGAATAACTATCATACTCCCGGGGTTCGCGAGAGCCGCGACGTTAACGTAATCGGAGACTGTTGTGCTAAGCATTTTGGTAATAGAGTGCACCAGTTATAGCAATAACACTCGCCTTATTGCTCAATTTATGCACATAAACGTGAAGTTGCGCCGTTACGCGCGATTAGGTAGATTGTGTAATTAGTGTGCCCGTGCAGAAGCCCAGAACCTTGGCAAGGACTATAGCGCGAAGGATCAAGACTGCGTTTTCAACCTAATCTCTGTAGAATGTTTCATGAACAGATCATGAATGAACCAGCAGTAAAGACTGCACTAGAATTTCCTTATTATTATACAATAATCCCTATAATTCCTGTTTTCTCACGAAATGAACATTTACTGAGCCGTTTGCAATTAATTTCCATGTTCGGTTTCGTCAAAGTGGATTTATACGATTAATGTTTAGTGTACCGAGATCTATTCGTTATAAGTAATTAAATGCGTGTTCAGAGTTTATTTGTTTTGTTTAATTTTAATCACCGGCAATTGAGGAATGTAGACAAATCGATTCGACAAAATTACGTGGCCCCGACGAGATTTAATATTAAACTGAAATTAAATGTACACACGACTACGAGCGTGTCTGAAAAGATAAACACGGTGAACGAAAGGTCGGTGCGCCCCGAAAATTCGGAATATATTTTTTAACTGAACCGGGAACTCGATCAACGATTTATCAATCTGAAATTGTTGAACAATGATCACGGCGGTGACTCATTGCTTTTTAAACCTTTTTTAAGCAACTGCTGCTGAACAATATTTAGTAGAGGTATAAATTCAAGGAAAACATAAAAAATTAATTGAGATACGAAGGATTCTAGAAATTACATGAAATAGAGTATTATTTGTTCCATTTATTAATTATCGCGGTACAGTATTTTATCCATAAATGTCCCAATATTCTGACCTGTGAATGTCCCAGACGTATCCCCTCTACTGCGGGGTGTACCCACTTGAGAGGCCGTGAAGCTCAATAAGCCTCGGTTGCCGAGAAATGTAAATATAGCTGATCCAAATTTCCAACTTCATTATTTTCCATTATTCTTTTATGGAACTTCGATGATCATATTTGTGGCATCTTTCTAATAAAAATCATACCGAATATGATATAATTCCGATGATATTTACTTGTGTGATAGACAATTAAAGTTTCAGGAGCAAGGAAGAGACTGCGGCTCTCTGCGTCTCTTTCTTTCCCATCCGCTATCCTTCCACGCGCCCGAAACTTTAATTGTCCATTACGCAAGTAAATATTATCGCAATTATATCATATTTGGTATGGTTTTAATTAGAAAAATGTCAGAAATATTGTCATCGAAGTCCCATAAAGAAAATAATGAAAAATGAAGAAGTTGGAAATTTAGATCAGCTATGTTTACATTTCTCGGCGACCGAGGCTAAGAAAGAATACTGTCCCTGGCGCATAAATGTCCCTCGGCAAACCCGTGCTGGGGACTTATATGGATAAAATACTGTATACTGCATATGTAAAAATTTTCATGCCGTCAATTTGCACGCGCAATTCGCTGTCGAATAGAAACGTAAATAAATCTCCTTCACCAAGGAATGATTTTAAGCCGTTAATGAAAGACAGCGTTTCCATCGGGCGAACGACTCGGCAATCAAAGTGTTGAAATAACAACGGTGCGGCTTGCAAACGAAGCAACCGTGGACCATAGGATGGTTGCCGTGTCGTTCTATGGTGTTTCGGCGCATTGCAACGGGCACAGACAGACGCAATACAGGGCAGCTCGGGTCAGGAGCCGTTTAAATGTCGCGTCTCGTCGGTCCGGAGCTACAATTTCGCGAAACAAATTGGAAAGTGTCGTGTCTGGGGCCCTTCACCCTCTAACGAACGAGCCCCGACGTTTCGCACGCCCACGCGCCGCTAAGATAATTGGCTATTTACTCCGGCGACGTGGCTTAATAACTGAGCATCTCTCTCTCTCCAAAAATTTGGAAAAATCACCCGGAGAAATTGTCCCCTCGATTTAACTCGGCCTTGCTACATATTAGTTTATTTGTCTGCAATCTTGCAATATTACACTCGGCAAACATTTTATTAAGATCTCTTTGAAATATCAAGCTCTCGCACCAGTTTGGAGATATATTTTTACGATTTTCCGTGCGGCTAAAGTGTCATCCGAGTCGAATAAAACGGATAGATAAAGAAGGCATGAAAAATAAAACCATTGCTATACTATTTCAGAAATGATTGAACGAAGATATTATAAACATTTCGGCGATATCGAGCAATAGAAATCTATCGAATGATATTACGGAATTTATCGAACTTTTATTCGATCTATATTTCTCTTCGTGATGGGTATACTGTATCGCCAATATGAAATGCAAAAGAATGTGTTTTGAAGCTGGAACGAAAATTGTCTCTCTCGCGAGAACAATTTTAGCTGGTGTGTGAATCTTAGTGGTTCGAAAGAACGAAAGTGGCACGGACACGATCGACTGTATTACAAAAGATTTTATTCGTGAAAAAGATTATGTAAACATACAAGCAGATTTAAAAACAATTCTCGAAGGGCCAATGTAAAATCGTAGTGCCTCGAGGAGCTCGGCGGGAATAAAAATCGCGATACTTAGGGCGACGTAGATAAGAGAACGCGCGACGGTGTGAAACACTAGACAGGAAAAATTTTCATTCGATTTACCTTCGGCAACTCGTTCCCGGTGTCCAGATCAGGGATGAACGAGTCTGCACGGGCTCGCACTAAGCCAAATTTCTTCCTGGGGGGTCGTTTAACGATCGCCGAGCGGCAGATGTTCCGGCAGGACATAATTTTCTACGCTCTGCGGCTGGCGTACGCCGCGATAACATCGCGCGCCACCGAATTACACGTGCAATTGCGTTAAAATGGCCGTGTCCGCCGACGACGGATTCGTTCGCGGTGTCCCGTGCCGTTGAGGACAGTTTAAACGCAATCTGCGTCCTGTTCCGCGGCTGGAAACGGCCAGAATTTAATGCCGACTGGCTTCGATGGAAATTAATTTGTCAGGAACGCGGAACATTCCCTTAACTTACCACCCTACTAACACCCTACGCGGTTCTTACGTACCTCTGGCAAACGGTTCGTTAATTCTTCATTGAATGTCAGCATACTTTTACGTACAGGGTGTATACAAAATAATATCACGCGATACAACTTTCAGTCTTAATTTCCAGGTCGAATTCGAACGTTTTCTATTCAAATGGAATGGTAATCGAGTTGCACGTCGAGGCTGCCCGAAGATTTAATTAGAAATTCGATCCGGTGAGAGTTCAAGCGTTCTACTTGATTCTACATTTCCAAGGAGGTTTCTTTATGCTGTTACGTTCGATTCACAAACCGAAGAGTACTGTACACAAATTTATAATTGGCCATATTCACAGTTAAGAAAACAGTTGTAAAAAACTAAATCTCATTTAATACGTTCGTCTCGATAGAGATAACTCTGTAACCAGCGAAACGACGTTATAGGCAGCTTGTTAAGCGTGAGGAGCCGAGCAAAACCGAACTGACGACAACCACTATGGTACATTCCGGTCTGTAATGAAGCGCGACATCCGTTCACATTACCCGCATCGAGTTCAATGGAGCAACGTCGCTAAAAAGCACGGCTAAGTTTGCCGGCGAGCTATCGCGAAACTTTCCGAAATTCTCGGCATTCCTGGCACGATCTGATTTGCGATAAACCCACGTGCATTCCCAGCAGGGGGACATCCGAATATCCAAATTTGATTCTCTCTTGGAACGTAACCTTATACAGACGATATATATATATATATATATATATATATATATATATATATATATATATTTCTCTTTTTTTTCGCGAGAGAACCTTATTTTCCAGTGAAGGATCATCCTCGAGCATGCAGGTTCCCATTGTGCCTCGAGTTTGTCCCGGTCCAGTGTTTGCTGGGACAACTCTTTTCATCAGCGCCCAAATGAAACTCAAAAGAATAGTTCTTTTTAGCGGCGAGGCCTTTTTTCAAGGCCACTAGCGGACCCGTTTGACATTGCCCGGAATACTTTTACACGTGTGTTCTTGCCGGTCGCGCTATTGTTATTTTTTAATTAGGAATCACGCTAATTGGGCGGCCGCCATCTCAACATCGGCTCTAATTAAGGCTAGAGCTGTGGATTTATTTTCGGAGTGAACACGGCGATATATTACTGTACCAAGAAGAAGGAAAATAGAGAGTTGGAGAGTAACTGTAACCCTCTGTCAGGTGCGTTGGGCGTCAAAAATTGTTACAATTACACGGTCCAACATCAAAAAATCTTTTCGATTCTCACTGTGTGATTCTTATAGTGTTTTATTCGCTGATGCCGAATCTGGCCTCAATTTTTCTGCTGCACTTACAGATTTGAGAAATTTGAATTTGAATTACAGTAACTTCCCTATAAAATCGGGAAGTTAAAACGACGTATTTTTCGACTTTGAACAAATGTTGTGATGTTATTATACAAGTTATTGTATTGTTCTTTACAGCAAAAGATTCTCTAGACTTTTCCGAATCCAGAGAAAAACACTATAAGAATCGCATAGTGAGAATGGATAGATAAAAAAAAGTTTGAATTTGTTGGACAGTGTTATCAAATAGAACGTGTTCACATTACAAGTGTTATTTATTCGTTTTGAAATTCTAGCGTACCGTCCCTATCGTCTTAATAGAACCATCCTTACAAAGAAAAGGGTTTTCTCCCACCAGGACGGTCGTAAATACTCATTCCCAGACATCCCGTTCTCCTTATATCCCCCGAGCTAACTTTCCACGACGCCGTTGCGATACACAACAGCCAAAAATTTCGCGCGAAACTAACCTCTCGTTCCGTACGGAAAAAAGAGCAACCGATAAATTTTCGAAATCTACGAGACGTGCCGTCGAGCACTCGCAACCCCAATAAAAACAATACCGCACTCTCGTTTCAGCCGTATTTGCGCGCAATAAAGAGGTATACACTGGCCCTGGAACCGTAAATTACGGTCCGGTATCTTCTGACTACGAAACAGCATCATTTCCATAAACAACCGGCTTTATTAGCGCTTAAACGACCGCAAACTATTTTCTATGGCTTCCCTCCAAACTGATGATTTCCTTGTTTCCGCGAGCAAGAGCCACCGGGGAAACGATTCCTTGAGAAAACGGCGAGGTAGAGCGCGCTTCTGTCGAACAAACGAGAAAAAGAGCAAGAAAGATCCTATCTCTTTCCAAGATAATATTTCTCGTTTAATGATCTCGTTGCTATATTTCTCGATACACTCGATACGATTATTTTTGTCGAATAAATGAAGGGGAAATTGTTTTCTTTATTTATTTAATTAAATCATCTTTTTACGTTTTCACATAACAGAGACATACCAACGAAATAAGGGCCAACTAATAAAAGAAGGAAAAGATCTGCCAACATTAATAAGGGCTGCAATAATGCCACTTAATATCACTTGCCAGATCCCGGACGGAAAGCCGAGGAAGGCCGACCGGAAATTGGGCAGAAATTAATTCCAGAAATCTTTTACGATCCTTCGGGACGTTTGTTTCGACGGAACGAGGGTTGCCGAACCCCTATCATCGCTACAGCGCGTTCGGCGAATGGTGGAAGCTGGTGTCAAACTGGTAACGAACCGTGCAGCAGCACAATTCAGATAAGTGCCTTTGTGTTCCACAAAATTGCTGAATTTGATTGCGTATTTAGCATGGGAATCGAAATGGAAAAAGATCTTGGTAAGAAATCCCAGAATTCTAGAATCGAAGTAGCTTCGAGAGCAGAATGTTCGAAGGCGAAAGATCACATGACTCTTCATTTCTCCTGACCCTTTCAGTGTTTCCCAGGTAACTCCCACGGAAGAGCATTACGCAATTGGCAATTTCGCATGTAGGAAGCTAACGGAACTGTTAGTACCTTAGGTCGGAGCAGAGGGTGCCAATAGCAGTGTTCGCGTATCCCCATGCTAGGCCCCATGATAATCAGCGGAATTACTCTTCAAAGAGAAAGCATTGTTCGCGAAGGCAAGATGCGTGGCAGCGGTGGCAGGGGTGGAAACGAGATTTAAGAAGGAAACGAGCTCTGTCCAGAGGGAGAGGGAACGAGAGAATACAAGAGAGAAGAGAGGCAGATGCTGAAGGAGAGGAGAGAACGTCTGGATCGCTGAAACGGCGGAACTCTACTCCATAAAGTTTCCACGGTTTTCTTGTGAGCTGCGTGCAAAAAGGCGTTACGATCAAGCGGCCCTGGCGAAATGGGAGAGGCTGCTAGGATCGTTGAAAAACCAGGGGATGGAAAGCTCGTCGACAGGCCGGTTCACTCCCCTGTTATTCCTGCCACGGTCGTTTTCGAACGCGAAAAAAGACCAGGCTAAAGAAAGAACCCATCGGAGGAAACACTATTCTGGAATCGGTCTTCGAGGAGCCATAAAACTTTCTTGGCTTTCCGACGTCGAGGATTGCTACCCCTCCGAAATATAATTGTTCTGTATCGACCTGCATAAGTTCGCTATTCGAGCCTCCGAGCTACGTTGTTCAACCTGTTAACGGAACACCGGCGAGCTGCAAGTCAACATAAGTACGCAATTCGTCTTACTATCGGCTTCTTCAGCTTTTTTATGGGGTACACGTTGCACAACGGAGTATTTGCCTCGAAAAGTTGGGTGAAACACGATTTTTAGTTAATCGATATTCAATCATCTATAAATCACAATACAAAAAATAATCATTACAGTTGTTTCGTTTCAACTTTATCTATCCGCCAAATTAATTTTGGATAGT
>CM052327.1:1766542-1855276 GCA_028455615.1 Lasioglossum zephyrum | reverse complement strand
ATCCAGTCGTACGAGGTCATTCTCGAGTCGACGTGTCCGCAGTTTTCATAACCGGGCTCAAGCCTTACAACCTTGAGTAGGAATACGTCCGCTCGTCACTTGAGAGTGTCCTCGGGAAACTACGATTAAACAATCTCGTTAACTACTAGATTTAGGACATATGGAATTCAATACTTTTTCACCACCAATTCGATGGTCTATCGATTCGAGATACAAAAAGTATGTGTTTCCATTAAAAAAAATCAAGGTGACCTTGAAATATCCTCTATGCCTCCACCCTCGCAGAAAATGTTTCTGTCACGACATGTACCATTCTGTACCGTGCAAATTTTGTTCATAAAATTTTTCCATATTGAAGGAAGAAGTCGTCTCCGAGCAGCGAGAATTCCGTCGAATGTCGCGTCGCTAGTAACTTCAACGACGCGACGATTCGATATTTGTTATTTATTGATTTATTTGCGTTCTTCATATTTTGCAATTTGCGATTTTTGATTATTCTGGTTCGACGTGTTTCATCTCAGACGGAGATTTAAACGAGAAAATTTTATTAATTGTAATTGTTATATTTGAAATTAAACGTTAAAATGTTGTGTTTACAGACGTGTTATTCTATTTACGACTTAAATCCTACAATATTATTACAAATAACGGAGATATTCAAGGTGGACATAGTTATTGCTCCACCCTGTATATAAACAAGATCCTAATTTAAAATGTAACATTTTAGTAAGTCCTGAATGAATGAAGAATTATTAATCGATACGATACATTCAATGTAGCACATGATTTTAAACAATTGCTATTTCTACATATTAAAACATTATCGTGTTCGAACTTATTAACTGTACCAGATGAAAAATATTGATTTTCTTTGTTTGGAGAATTTTAAAAATTAAATATTCTCTTATTGGAAAGACTAGGAGTATCAAACAACTGGTTTCTTTAAATACCAAACGAAAATGTGAGAATTTTCAGTGGTTCAATTGACGAGTGAAGGCAGCTACCATTTCAGTGGGCCGGTAAATATTAATTAGGGTAACGGAGTGGGCTGTTATCGGCGAGATGCAGGGGGTCACGATAACTTGCCACATCGTGGAACTTTGATGTCACGTTTCAATAAGACCACTTAGTCGACGGAAAGAAATTGGTTTCCCCAGGATCCCATGGGCCGCCGCCGTCGGAGGAACCAACCGCGGCCTTCGTCAACCGCACAATGGAGAAACTTTTTTAATGGAGGAACTTCGGGACCGACTCGCATCCATACAGAACCAGGATCAAGTAAATTGTCGGGGATTATAACGACACGTGGAGATGCCTTCGAAGTTCCGCCTTCGAAGCTATTTAATACAGACAACGTTGTATCCTATTCTTCCTGCGACACTGCATCTTCAGAGAATTCTAAGTAGTACGAGTCAACGAATAGTCAAACTTCAATTATATGCTCTTATTAAATTCTTTGAGTAACGATCCTGAAGGCAATTTGCTTTCATTCGATCATTGTTGGAGGAGTTTTAGAACGCGTAGAAAAATAAAAGTGCGTTTGGCTTATAATTAGTTTGCGGATATTTATGCAAAATGAAAATTGTTCTTATCGATTGTATGAAACACAAGTCAAATAAAATGATTCCTTTAATAATTTTGACACGGTAAAAATAATAGATAAACATTCTTATATTCATTTAATCCTTTTATTGGTTAAATTGCAACTATCAATTTTTTTGATAAATGCATTCGCAGTCTACTTATAATATCGATCACTTAAACTAACCCTCAATGATGCTACAAATTCTGATCACCCAACAAAAAGTGTGGAAACAGCTCTTCAATCATTCAAACACGTTCGAAAGAGAAGAAAAACGCTTCTGTTCCATTTAATGCTATAATTTCTTCGCAGCGCTGGCAGGAATTCCCAGGCGATCTGTCGTTACCGGTGAAGAAAAACTGAACAAATGCGAGCGGAAAGGTAAGGAGACGTTAACCAGGTTCCGCAGTGGATGTTCGCCAGTACCGTTAAAACCAAGCTAAATTAAAAAGACCGGCCTTTGTTTCGTGCGGCTAGACGGCGGCTGCGCAACGGGGGAAAACGGCCGGGGAAAAAACAATTACAGCCGAGCAAGGGG
This sequence comes from Lasioglossum zephyrum, assembly GCA_028455615.1. Classification (NCBI taxonomy): domain Eukaryota; kingdom Metazoa; phylum Arthropoda; class Insecta; order Hymenoptera; family Halictidae; genus Lasioglossum; species Lasioglossum zephyrum. The sequence continues at coordinate 1,853,156 of CM052327.1, read as the reverse complement.
GCAACAACGTTATCTCAAAGCGTGGCATTCCGCATTCCGAAAGGGAATCACGAAAGAGGGTCGCTTCCGCGCTTTCACCGGTGACGCGGAAAGACCTCATCATCCCCATTCAGAGTAGTTCATCATTCTCAGTCCGGCGAAAGAGAATTAAAAACAGAAAGCCCGTGACCCGACACTCGTCCAGAAACGGTGCAACACGTGGCAGAGAAAATCTCTCGGGTGGGGGAGAATTATATTCGGCTTCGTGGACTTCAAATTTCGCGGTCAGCGTCACGGAAAAAAATTACTGCTACCCAGAGATGCAGCAGTCACACTGGAAAATTTTTCTCTTCTTCTGTTTCGCTTAATTTTACTGTACACCTTGGACCTTCGCAAGAAACTTTTTAGAAACATTACAGCGGTCAAATTTTCATAATGAATTTACCAAAATTTCATTTTAACTTGATCCAATTTTTTATGTTAGAGAATATCGAAGTAGTAGGTGCTTGACGTTTTGAACTGACGAATTTTACAGTACACCTTGGACCTTTGCAAGAAACATTTTAGAAACATTACAGCGGCCAAATTTTCATAATGAATTTACGAAAATTTCATTTTAACTATATCCAATTTATTATGTTAGAGAATGTCGAAGTAGTAGGTGCTTGACGTTTTGAACTTGTTGAAGAATAATTCTCATAGAGGTGGAGTAGCGGAGAAATTATTCGAATGGCTCGGTACGTGGAGATTAGCGTTCGCACACAGGTGGGTCGAGATTTTCGTGGAATCGAAGCCGCTGAATAATTTCCGTCGGCACGGTACGTCACGTTTCGATTATAAGAACCCGAGAGGGAGAGGGGGAAGGAAGGTAGCGATCTTCTTCATCGATTCTATCGTTGAATATTTCACGGCGAGTATACCGGCCACTTTGTTGAATTCTCATCGATCAGCCTCGTCCAGCTGGTATTTAAGGAAACGCGGACTTTAAGAAACATCCAGTTACTAATTCAACGGGTAGCAGCCTTTCGACGGACGACACATCCATACGTAGTTTCCAACGGATCGCAACCGGTGCTAGGAAAATAAAGTCCACTGGAAAGATCGGAGGTGTCGAAGCTTTTTCCATTGAGCTTATTCTTAGACCGACTACACTCCTGTGTAAACCGGTCTTTCCTATACGGTAACTACGTCCGTTGAAGTAGACATTAATGTGGATCCTGTTTTTTACGTGTTTGTTCAATAATTAAAGAAGAATGCGCTATAATGACTATAATCGAAAAACGAATGACTATAATCATCTATAAGTTATAATGAGAAATTAAATACAAATGTATTGTTGCTTCAAATAATTTTAATAAGCTGAGTATAGGGTGATGGTGCTCGGAAATTCTTCTCGCGTCATCAAATTTTTGTATCTTGTCGATCCGGCTGTGTCATAAACGCATTAATTCCGGATTCTAATTATAATACAAAGGAGGAATTCATTTGCGCGTGCTAAAGGCTCAAACACGAAGAATATGTTTGAAACGGTCTTCTCTGACAATTTGCTTAATTAAACTCGGAACGGAAACTAGTTCTGTCGACTCTGAAGGGTCGAAAATATAGCATACGTTCAAGATTATCTTCTCTGATTAATAATTAAATTGAAACAAAGAGGATGACTGCTTTTGTAAATACTAAGGAAATGAAAATGTGGGTGGGGATTGTCTTCTCTGATTAAATATTTAATTAAAATCTAACGGAAGACTGCTCCTGTAATTATTACAGTGTTAGAAGTGCTGAACACCATTGAGCTACTTCTCCATTGTAATTAATTACATTTATAAATGAAATAAATTTTGCTGGAGGCGAACTAGCAAAACGATTCGTTTATAATTTCAGAGAAAGAAGACACTAACGATTGATGTAAAAATATCTCTGCGTCGAAACGTAATTTTCCACTTAACGTCAGGGTATAAATAAATTCGATTTATTATATAAGAGGACAATGTCTGCTGAATCATAGATTGTGGGCAGTAGTATAAGGTCACTGAAATCGAACCAGTTCAATAATTACTGGTTATAATTCGCCAATTTTTTAGATTGTTCAGAACACGATAAAAAAAAGAATTATGGTAACCGGTGTGATATACAGGTGCAATTAGAACGCAGCGAACTCAGAGTTTTAAATTTTAATGCTCAGTAAGTCCGAAGAATGATACCGAGCTGAAGAGGATACGAACGAGTTGAATTGTGTCGTTTCTGTTCGGACCGTAATGCATGACCCGTTATATTTGATGGATGTCGGCGCAGTCGATTGGAGAACGTAGCAGGGATTCCATAAATTCTCGTTGTCGCGGATGTGTCGAGTTACTGGCGGGGTTGCGTTGTAATTTTCAATGTAAGAAGACAAAAGAAAACCTCGGCGAGTGGATACACCAGCGTTTGGTCGGACATTGACGAGGAGACACCGAGCCGATTCGTATCCATTTATCTTATCGAAATATATGTGTGTGCTCAACAAATATATTATAATATCCCCCACGTTACGTGCACGCGTATGAAACATATTGTGCAGGTGTCGATAAAATGTATGCTTCGCTGATTAAGAAATATATCAGACCTCTCGGATAACTCCAACACATTGTACAGATTGGTTCAAAAATTGTGGTACAATGGAAGAAAAAACGATGACTGTACAAAAAAAATAAAAACAAATCTACCAGTCCTCAATGGACCAGTGATCCATACTGATCCCCTAGCTCAGTTTTTTCTACGGGGAAGTAAATGCGAAACGAAACGAGATTAAATGGGGCACTTTCTTTCATCAGGAGCTGATCTACTTGTCATCTGTTTCGAAATGAAATTCCGGTGTGAAAGAAGGGGGTCGTGATCGATGCGTGAGGCGAACGACGACGGAATGCAGGCGCAGTAGACGCGGTATATTTTCCGGTCGACCAGTAGTATATCAGTGGACGTGTCAGACGCAGCCCGGTTTGGTATCACGGCCGAAACAATGATGTGAGCAGCCGAACAATAATAATGCGCCTCGATCGTGCCCGCACGGCTTCCTATTACTCACGTGAAACGACTAACAATTCCGGCGTACGCGCGTCCTTAGCGCCGGCACGTTTTCGTTTAGCGACTCTGCCATTCTGTAATCGAAATTGCACGGTACGGAGGATGATTCTTTGGAAAACAAGCCTGAAGCATGTGAGAATGTATAGTCGTGAGAGACTTCCGAGAAAATCCATCTCGGATGTATTCATAAGTAGAATTGGATGGTCGTGCTCCGACATCATAAATATCTTCTCGGATTGAAATATTTTAAATATCTTTTTATTTTGGAATTATTTATTCGAAAGAAGGGACTATAGTTAAGTATTTTAAATTTTATAGAAGCGCAGTTAGCAACTTATTTTGCTTTAACATTTAACGAAGCGATGTTTAAACAAACGAACGAAGAATAAAATCAAAAATGCTATGGAAATAGTAATAAATATCTAGAAGAACCTGAAGAAGTGTGATTTCCTTTAGTACTTATGTTGAGAGTTGTGCAGAATTACAATTGAATTACTCCAGAATTATAATTACGAAGTAATTGAATTACCTTGTAATTTATAATTCAGATCTTTATTCAATTAAATTACAATATAATTCGTGATTGTAATGGAATACAATTATAAAATGCATTGTAATCCAATGATGAAAAATGAAGTAATAGGCAAGGAGAGGTTGAAAAATCCATGTGAAGGTTTCAAGCAGAAGGAATTTATTATTTATAAATTTACTAGCTGCTGTACACTTACATTGTCTTTCAATTATGCATTGTATTTCAATTTGACTTAGCATAACTCAGCTTATGTTTTCCTTTTTCAAATTTATAAGTTATTATAAATAAAAAGAAATTAAAAACTTCTATTTTAAGTTGTAAATAGGTCTTGTGTTTTTATCTGTAAAAATTCGAAACCGGTTTCATAGAAAAATTAAAATCCGAAAACAGGTTTTTGGAAAATTCCTACGCGCAAGGATCTTAATTGTACAAAGGCCGTGCTTGTTTCCCGGACATAATGCGAGTTATAAAATCCCGGCTGGCGCGTTCGACGTTAAAAATTAAGTGGAACGTCCCGCGATCGTCTAAAGTGCTTGCAATACATCGCCGGTTCGGCGATGCGAGCACCTATGTGCATGTAAAGCGCAGGGGCACGAGCATAACGTCGGCTGCATCACGTTCCATTACACGCACGCCAGGAAATACTGGGCCAGCTACACGCTGCATTCCGAGGCGTACGTGACACTTGTAGTCCGGCTGCAACGGCCCGCATAAATCGAATAAATCTGCCGTGTCCCGGCGAACGCGTTTACACCGCTCATTTTTAATGGGCCATTTGAAATTCTTATTTCGCGAGCGTGCGAAACACGCCCCACCCTTGGACCCTATGCAACTTGTTGTTGAACTTTCGGCCGGCTCCTTGTTGCGCGCCGGATTTCCTTCATTTATGCAGCAAGGAAGTACAATCGTTCTTTTCAACACGTTGATTACCGTGCTGGTCGCATATGGACGGTGTAAATCTTTCTTCTACTGTACGAATATTGGATTTTAATAAATGGGTAGGTGAAACTGAATCGTTCGCACTCTAGTGTCGATTAGGATGCTCTACTAAAAATTGCTGTGCCATTAATCAAAACTTTGTTTACTCTATTAAATATGTTGGTATCTAATCAGCTGCTAAACATTTAAGTATTGGAGGAGGTGTTACATCAATTTCGTATCCATAAAACGAAAAGAAAAGTGATATAGAATGGAATTATTCTAGGTAGGAAGAAATGTTTAATTTTCAAGTTAAAATAGTTGCGAATGCAAACGGGTAAAACAATAGAGAAATCAGAAAAATGTAAAAATATGGAGTCGTTATTCCTAAAATATTGAAATGATTTTCATAAGAAATCAACAAGATTTTCCCAAAGGCTGTACGAAGAATTTAATTGTCCATCACAGCTGCTCATTTTTAAACGGTGTCGCGTCACTTTCTAGCGGATGAAATTGACACGACACCGAGGCGTTGAATTTCCCAAAAAAGTCAGCAGGGTAAATGGAGCCAAGTTGGAAGCCGTTTGCGACAGAGCGAGTGGTGGGCGGGTCTGGTACAGTGTCTCGACAGAAACGTTCCCTTTGTCCCGAGTTAAAAATCTTCGAGTCTCGATGGTACCTCTGGAGATCGTTTCCACGGATCTTTTGTCGTCGCGGCGCGGCGTCGTTCACCGAGATAATAATCGCAGAGTAACTGCAGCGGCGTGGTGAAAAAAAAAAGAAATGAAGATGGTCCGCGAGCCAAGAGATTAAGAATGTCAGAGAGCCACGTGGATGGCTAGAATTACAGCAGATAGATGGTGGAATGAGAATACTCGGGCGCCATTCGACGGAGTGAAGTTTCACCTCGACTCCGATACAGAGAAGAATCACAACGGGCCAACCAGTCGCAGGCAATAAGGTGAAAGTGGAATTGCTCGTCCATCTCGGGACCTGCTATCGGAATAACATCTATCGTTTTAGATTAGCGTACGATTAAATCTGCTGCTTCAAGACTCTCTTTCTTTAATCATCTTGATAAATTGAACATGGTATATACACATTAACTTGCAGCATCTTGTTATGAATGCATGACATCCACAATTTGGGGATTATAATTTCAAAGGAATTCTGTTCATTTGATCACCTTTTTGAAAGTAACAAAAGGTGGATAACGAGGATGAATATTGTTAAAACAGGATTTCTATTCCCTGGAAACACGTATTACAAAACATGCTCGTGAAAAATTGTTTCGATCTGAAAAAACATTGTACGAATTCAAATGAGAATTTTGAATGTATAAAACCGTTCAGGAGAACCGCATGTACAATTCATCATTTAGCTAAAACAACCAGAGCACCGTCGTTCAATAAAATTAACGAACACGAGTAACAATTAGACTCGATTCCGAGTATCCGCAAGAAGTAATTCCAAAAAATCGCGATTAAAGCGAAATTGCGGGGCTTAATCATCCTTTTGTCCCCTTTCTTTGGATCCATGAGCTTTAAAATTCATTCGGAAAACAATAAAAATAAAAAACCCATTCTCCGTGGGAGCCTTTGTCGCTCATCTCACAGACAGCGTGTGCAGTCCTCGCCTTCGCGTCCCACCCCCATCAAGCAACCCCTGCCTCACCCTTCGCTCCGCTCGAAACCGCGGGTGCGTCTGAAAAGTCTTTTATTTCGCTGCAGAACCTGGAATACCGGATTTTTCAGCCATCGTGAAACTGCTCCATTCTCTGCAGCGAAAGCATCGCCACGAGCCTTTCTTCTTCATCTCGGCCGCTTTGGCTTTCTTTTCTCTTTTCTTCTTCTCTAGATTTTCTATTTCTGCGCACGGAGTCGTCCTCGAAAATTTGTCCGGCGTGAAATCGTACGTCAAAGTGGCCCCCTCTGGCATTTGGGAATGCTGAATTGTTTAGAATTATAGTGCAATGATTAGACTGAGGATCTCTAAACAAAATAAAAATATCTTGCACCCCTTAATAGATTTTTTACAATGAAAACATCATAACAATACTTCTAGATTTTTCCAATCATTTATTGTTTTATATTTTACCCAGTCAATTTCTTTATAAATGCATAAAAATCCGCAGCCTAGTAATGATCGTTATGTAAACGATAAAGTATGAAAACTTTTAAATATACATCCGAGCAGAGTTGGGCATTAATCGATTACAATTTTAATCATGATTGATTGATTAATGTGTATAATTAAAAAAAGAAATCGTCGAAAAATCGATGGTTGATTCAATCGATTGGTGAAGTCAATCATCAATCGTTGATTAAACGGAGAAATCGTCGAAAAATCGGAGATTGATTCAATCGATTGATGAACTCAATCGTCAATCGTTGATTAAACGGAGAAATCATCGAAAAATCGGAGACTGACTTAATCAATTGTTGAAGTTAATCACCATATGGTTTATTCATAAATTGTAATATAGAGAGAGAGGAAGCAGAGAGTGGATGGAGAATTGACAGTTAATCATTATTTAATTATTCGATTGACGATTGATAATCGTTAATTGTAATTAACGACTAAAGTAAAAATTCAATCTTTAATCGCAATTAACGATTAATAAGTATTTAATCGTTAATTGCGATCAACGATTGAAGTAGAAAAGTCGTCGATCGGCGATTAATTTTTTACCCAACTCTGCATCCGTGTCAAAATTTCAGAATGTTATCTCCGATGTCGTCTCTGAAGGATTAATTACGGGTTGCTAAAGAAGTAGAAGTTTCCATTGACCTCGATCCAGAAAATTAGTCGTCACCATTTGACTCCTTGAACCGCACGAAAATCGTTGTGGTTTTCCCAGAATGCTATGAAGCATTTTATGTGGTTTTCATTTGTCTAAGGAATCTTGTTCATTTTCTTTGGCAATCTAGTTTCCGAAAAATTACATTGAAAGTGGCCCCTTAAGGGGTTTCAAGGATACGACAGTGTCTCCGGTCTCCATTATTAGAGGGGGCCACCAGTGTCAGGAGTTAGTTCCCGTGAAATTCTAATGAGCCGCGGTGTATTACCGGGCCCAGTCTAATGCATCACCCAGGCTCTCCGCTGTTTATTATGCGCCCCGTGGCTCGCCTGCAGTTTCGGTAATAGACTCCGCACAGATTTTATCGGCAAGTAATTCCAGCCGACTCAGGCACGCTGGGATATTGTTCCTGTGTCACCCCGAATCACTGGATGGGAAAACTTTCGCGGAAACGACACGGCGAATAAACGTTCCCCAAGCTCCGAAAAGACGGCTTCACGTTGAAATGAACGCGTCGGTGATGAAGAAAGCCAGATTCACGGCACTGATTTTCACTATGAATATGGGTAGGTCCTAACTCTATTCCAGAAACACTTGTTCAAGAAACTTGTCTGTCAAAACGAATGGTTATCCGTGTGTCCTTACTGCTTTTACAGATAAATACAGCTTTTCCTTACATTATACAGAGTTTTTTCATTTTCAGAAACATAGAAATCACGAATTTATTGCAGAATCTCTCAAAATTGATTTTGTTTCTTCTTTTCTTGGCAACGCTACGAATAATCTTTTCAGCCTACAAGTGATTCAAATATCGAATATGCTACGTCTTTAAAAAGTAAACCTACAATCTTAAAGAACATCTACCATCGCGCACAAGGGTTTGAAGACAAAAGGTTTCGGCCGTCGATTAAAACCAGCGAAGGATAGCGCTTAAAATCAGCAGTCCGTGAAATCGCGAATATAAAGATCTTATCGGTTCTTCTGGTCGCGATAAATTTTTCTTCGAGGCGTTCCCTGGATAAATGGACTCTCCGGACTAGTCGGTAATGGTTCCCGATTGTTCGCGGACGAACGGCGAAAAACGATCGCCGCCGAAAACGAACTGTAGTCGTGATTGGCGGAGAATTAATCGCGTTTTATCTCGCCAAGTATCTGGCTCTCTGCGCTTGTCGTATATCGAGGGCAAACGCGACAAGGACAAAGCGCCACGGGAGCCCTTTGTCCCACGGTTTTGGAAATTAATTAGGAGCAGCGCGTCCAGGGACACCCGAGAAAATTTCGTTTTGATAAATTGGTTCGCCGGGGAGGCGGTGAACGTTCGCTGGAAAATTACAAGATTAACGGTTCCATGAATTTATTCATCTACGCATGCTGGGCGATATTTACGGTTTTGTCTTGTCACGTGTGTCCACGAAACCGATTACCAAATTTCTATCGTAAATGTTTACGCTGAAATATCGTCGATGAAACTAGTGAGAATTTTCCGAACGTCCGGTTTCCGTCAGGTTGTTGAAAAACTTTGATTTTCCACCAGACTGTACAGTTTTAATAATATAGTTGCACGGTAGAATAAAAAGGTTCGAACATCGCAGCGGCGCGGACAAAAAATACCGATAGACCGACGAACGTTATTAACATTGTAGGACATTCGATTGGACCGATTAAAACGTCCATAAAGCGCGCGCTGATGTGCAGTTTTTGGGTGGAGCTTGTCGAAAACCCGGCGAAAAATCTCCGGCACGGTGAAACGGCTGCGTTTACGCTGCTCATTCGAGCCGACGTCAGCCGGCCGTGAAATTTTGTTTCGCGACCGAATCGTCGATCAAAATTAACTGCGCCATTAAGTCGCGGAACTGCGTCAATTACGATCCAGACAAACGGAACGGATTCGAGTGTTAATTACGGGATCATGGTGTTCTCTGAATGGATTTTTATGTAGAATATAAATTTTTAGCAATCCAGTTATAAGATACATGAACCACTGAGGAACGATCCGATTATTTTAATCATTTTACTAGGTAGAGTATAATTGTAATTTTTCTCATTCTTTTTTTCATGAATACATAAAATCATAATGACCCTGTTTTGTTAAAAACAAGATCGTATCGCGGTGGAGAAAGATGTACGAGTACGATATCCGCGAGCTTAAGTCCGACGCAGCTGCGTGGAATATTAATTACAAGTGGTGCACAGCACTCGTGCGAATTAACAGGGACACATCGATCAATTTCGACGATCTCCGACATCGGTTGATCCTTCGCGAGCCCTAACGCAAGCTTGTACACCTATCGATCCGAATACGAGGCAGAAAATCCTGCCTGTGCGAGAGACTGATAACAAGGTGTCAATCTTCGGACTCGGCGAAAATTCAGTATAGACGGTTCATTTGCTTTGATAATTATTGAACTGTGAATTTCCAGCTAGAATCACTAACTACAATATTTTATCCATAGATGTCCCAAAAGTCTGACCTGTAAATGTCCCAGATCTATCCCCACTACACTAAAGATCGATGCGCGCCGAATATATTTTTTAACTGAACCGGGAACTCGATCAACGATTTATTAATCTGAAAATGTAGAACCATGATCATAGCGGCGATTCGTTGCTTTTTTTAACTTTTTTTAAGCAACTGCTTAGAACAATATTTAATAGACGTATAAATTCAAGGAAAACATCAAAAATTAATTGAGATACGAAGGATTCAAGAAATTACATGAAATAGTATTATTTATTCCATTTATCAATGATCGATGTACAGTATTTTATCCATAAATGTTCCAAAAGGTTCCGATATATCGGTGAGCCCACCTAATCAGAATTACCAACTTCTCTATTTTCCATTTTTTTTTTCGATGATCATATTTGTGGCATTTTCTAATTAAAATCATACTAAAAATGATATAATCCCGATGGTATTTACTTGTGTAATAGACAATTAAAGTTTCGGGCGCAACGAAGTCTTCGACGCGATTGCGATTCTCTGCGTCTCTGTCTATCCCATGCGCTATCCTTTCTCGCGCCCAACTTTAATTGTCTATTACACAAGTAAATATCATCAGAATTATGTCATATTTGGTTTGATTTTTATTAGAAAAATGCCACAAATACGATCATCGAAGTCCTATAAAAAAATAATGAAAAATAAAGAAGTTGGAAATTTGGTTTGGCTATGTTTACATTTCTCTGCGGCCACGGCTGTCCTTCTCTATGTTCGGCAAAAGTCAAAGAATACTGTCCCTGGCGCATAAATGTCTCTCGGCAGACCCGTGCTGGGGCTTACATGGATAAGATACTGTATACTGTAAGAACAAACGAGAATAACAGAACTTGGTTCGCCTGGTTCCGCAGAAAATCGTCTCGGATTCCCTCGAAACAGAGTTAGCGCTTTCATTTCATCAAAAATATCCTGTAACTGGAAGAAGTTTCGCAGGCTCCAAGTATGTTAAGATTCCTGCGAAGTTCGGCGAAGACTTCCGGTTTACGGCGCGCATCTAACGCATCTAACGACCTGAGACGTGTTCGAAATTCCATCCGCGTTCCTCCTCTTGAGCACACAGTTATAAAATTTTGGAAACCGGAAACTGCTAGAAGGAATACAGTAAAGTTTTTCGAGTTGTTTGATCGCTTTCGAAATTTCGCGAACGAACACCGAACACCGATGAATCCGCGAACTGAAGATAAATTTGACGTCGAAGTTGCAGAACGGTGCTCGTAACTGTGCAGCCTTTTGGGAGCATTCTAGCAGAGAGATGTAGTTTATCGAATGCAGCTACCTCCACAGCTGTTCCTCGATAATCGAGGTGTTCGGTACTATGGTTTTTGGTCGGAATTGCACGCGTAAATGTTGCGACTAGTTCGTTTCCGGGAGACGAAATTGTAATCTGCGACTCGCGGTCATTTTCATATTGCTGTTCCGAAGAAGCGACGAGATGTTGCTCGGAAAGCCGGCTTCCCATTCCCAAATGAATTCATTTAACTTTGACATTTATTTAGGAAATACACTTTGTGGGATAATATGTTTGGAAATGAGAAATTGTAGACTGGTTTCTCATCTCCGGCTCGTTTGATTTGGGAACGAGCGATTCGTGAGCTGACATCATCTGAAAATGCTGAACTCCACAGTGGAATACGAAGCGTCTAAATTATGCAATTTTTTGAAAACATTCACGTGAAAATATATGGTCGGTGTAGGTGTTTGAAAGTAATGAATTATATATGGAATTTGTTTTCAGCTCCTGTGGAAGAATTTCGTAGAAGCGCAAAATTCTACAATTTCGAGTGTCTAAATGGTGCACATTTTTGTATAAAAAATTTCCCCGCGTAGAAATATTTTTGTGAAAGTGGGATTAAATTTGAAAAAAATAATTATGTGAAAAAGAGGATTTAAAAATGTATGAATAAATTTTCTAGAAAGCTCGGTTCTGAATTTAAAATAGTATAAGTATATAATACATATACGTATAATAAAGGCATACATTAATGGTAATGAATAGACTGCGGATTTTATGCATTTATGGGATAAAGGTGCCATTTAAAACAGTGAAAAAGATTACAATGATCTAATAATGCCAATCTAATGTTTTCAGCTTGTTAAAATGATTAAATGTTTATCTGGCTCCAGTGCCTTGCGTATGCTCCATACAATTTTTATTTTGCATAAAAATCCGCAGTCTAGTCATGAGTAATACAGGTACAGAGAAATCAGATTTGCAGACTCTGGAAAATTTAATTTAGATAATAAATTTAAATATTAACGATCTCTGAAAAATTGCCCGTACATTTAGAAGCTGATGTATGTACATTTAGTACATCAGGTTTCGAGTAGGTCTGGTTCCCCAGGCATAAGATCGGTCCAGGGGAAGCGACCTTGAACGAGCCAGGGGATCTCGTCGCGACTATAGCTCGTAATTAGTTGTACAGACAGACCGGCATGCTCTCCCGACGGAGAATGGTAACACACCTGTCTGTGTTTCTCGCGAGCGCGAGATTTAATGCCGCGCTTGCTCGCACACGTTCCCTTTGTTGCCCGCAGTTTTCCAGGCGCTTTGTGTGTCGCGGATTTACGAGCCGGAATTTTTATTCCACCAGCCGGCAAAGGGACATCGTAAAGTTCCAGCCGGAGTAACGAGGGATTACTTTTTCGCATGCTCCTCGGCTACTTCGACGATGACCGAAGACGGATCCATCCTTGGCTGACCTAATGTAAACTTGACTCCTCCCGCAATTTAGCGAACCCATTAACTCTCAGCCCAAGTAAAAGTTCCCCCGCGAATAATATCATTTTTATCGTTCGCGTTTCGCAATTGTTTAACACTCGGAAATGTCGTTGTTTACCGAGGCGATAAAAGCGAAATTGGAGCGACCCAGATACGAATTCGGGGAATTAGTTTGTAATGCAATTACTGGTGGCGAATTCGTAGACCGACAATTTCATGTGAAAATTAATGGAAACATTAAAAATTGAAGTTTACGTAGGATTGAGCTTTGTATTCGTGAAAGTATTGAAATCTAGAAAATAAAACTGGAAAAATGTGGATCACATGGAGACGTTCGATTTCTCTGGATCTGGGTGCAATAAATAGCGGGTCCCATAGAAATCACCGACACAAATTTCCCCGAAACGGTTTTCACCGACACCAGATTTGACCGGCAACGCCTTTAACCGATAACGATTTTGACCGACAACGAATCCAAAATTGTTATCGGTCAAGTTCGTGTCGGCCAAAGTACTTGTCGGCCAAAGTACTTGTCGTCCAAAGTAGTTGTCGGTCAAATCTGGTGTCGGTCAAAATCGTGTCGGGGAAATTTGTATCGGTGATTTACATGGAACCCTAAATAGCAAACTGTATAATAATATACGACATTAGCCGTCGAATCCACGTAAAATAAAATTTCCAGCAGGTTCGGAGGATCGGTTCTACATCGAGTGGCAGGGAGAAGCCAATCGATGGGGGAAAAATCGCTTTGCAAAATTGTCTTACCTTTCGGCGTTGGGCTGACTCGTTCTCACGGAACTTTAATAAAGAACGAACGTGAACGCGAAATTTTATCGACGCTCCTTTCGATATATCGGTCGTTCGAGAATGCAGGTCATGGTTGGGTGAGAGAAGTCAGTTGCTGGATTGGCGGCAATACTTCATAGCATGGTTGGTGAACAGTGGGTGAGATGGAGAAGGCATACTCTATAGGTCAGTGACGCTAACTACGTTGCCGGGGACATAACCGCACGTACGCACGATAAAATGCATGCTGCATTAATATTGCACGTACGAGTGTCGGAGGGTAAGGTCGAAACCGCGATACCATCTCGAAACGATCTTCCTCCACGAAGAACTTTAAAGTAGATCGATGTCTGCCTATTAGTCTCCGAGAATCTTCTCATTAGCCCACGCCCACGTACCCTTAACCGAGCTTCGAAAACTTGTTGAACAAAGCCCCCGGTTCTCGCTCGAGAAAAATTTGTTTCATTTTTCAGTCACCCTTTCCCCTCTACCGGGTAACTGAAATTTTATTATTGAAACGCGTTAGCGCCGCGTGTGATTTATCGCGAGTTATACTCAGATATTTGCGACGAGAAAATTTGGTACGTGGAATTTATGACAGCGGTATTACGTTTCTGCAGAAATTGATATCAATAATATGTGCGAGAAGAAACATGAATGGTAACATTAGAATAAAGTTGAGGAAAAATTGTATAAATTGTGCAACACATGTTCGTACATTTATCGTAAACGCTACACGAAACAGTGTATCAAAAAACAAATTTTAAACAGAAATATTTGTCGATATGATTCTTCAGAAATCAAGAGAATTAATGCACAGATCAAATCGATTTTTTTTAAAGTCTTCGGGAAGAAACGAGAGTGGGTGCACCATTGATTCCGACTTACCGTAAATGTTTTCTTTTGGAACTTTTTCAGATGTGCTTACAATGTTCGGTGATTCTAAGATTAGAACTATATGTATGTGTAACGTAACAGAAAGGTGAAACTAAGACATAAATTATTAAAATGTAAATGAATCGAAAAATTCCTGTCGATTGATAATCTATGCTAGTCTATTGTTGTCTGAATCTATTGAATGTTATACAAACCTTTTTCAGTACTTATGAAAAAATGAGGAATGTAACTTCGAATGAAATTAAAATGGAAATCAGGTTAGCTGTAATATAAAGATAAATTGATTAAAATCTAACTAAACGAACGGAACTAATTTTCTAATTATCTTTAACGTAAAACATCTAAGAGTTTCTATTTCGTATTACTAAACAAACCAGAACAGAAAGGAGTAAATAAATCTAAGGGACTATCTTTAACTCGCTATTCAATTGTTTCATGCTTGGACCATTTAGTATCTTCTTCACTTCTTTTTTATTCCCTTGCTTAGAAGACTATAAATTAAAAATTAAAAAATGTTTCGCTCGTCCAAAAGTGTGAGACCAGGTTTTTCTATGAATAGACAATCATTTGTAACTTAACAATAAATTTATTGAATACAATATCCTCTCAACTAATAATAAACCTAGTATCATACTTCTGACGAGTCGGAGAACAAAACTTAAAGTTCCAAAAGATCATTGAGCAGACTGGATGGTCCGGCTCGTGCGTCGGTGGATACGATGCAGTAAAAAACAAAGGCACAGTATAGTACCGTGTGTGGATGTGTTGGCAAGAAGGTAAGTATGCATATAGTATATACTATAAATAATACATTCGATACAGGCAATGTTATGGGAATTGAATCTAGTGCCCACCGTCTTGACGTAGCTGACGGTCTCGGCGGTCGCTTCGGTGAGGGCCCTTCGCAGCCTTGATCGCCGCACCTGCGACAGCGTACGTGGACAGAGAACGACGCCTTGCGCACCGGAACCGGACCCAGAACCGGAAACCATGGTCATAGGCGGCGGAGGCGTGGTCGGCATTGTCGTCGACGACGATTTGCACCACCACGGGAACTGGACGTGTTTTTATCACGTTGTTAGTCGTTGTTAGCACAACAGAAAGACTCTTTTTCATAGGCACAACAGTGACGGTGGTGGTAGTGACGGTGGTTTGGTGGTAGTGGTGGTGGCTAGTGGTTTGTGGTTGTTACAGGTGCAGTGGCTCAAACGAGTGACAAAAGACAATATGCTCAACTGTGGATCACATATGAGAAGAGACAGGGTGTACACCCGTCGCACGACGCGTCGAAGCTGGTCGATACCTCGCGAATACGAACGTGTCGACTGCGTCTAATTCTGAATGGATGAGGAAAGCAGGATCTGTGAGGTGGTGCCTCTTTGTACGAACTATGAGCAGAAAAGACTCTCCGGTGAGTAGTCTCTGGATTTTTATGAATATTTTAAGCGATTTTTAAAAATTTGTAGCAGCATGGATACTCACAACAAATTAAATAATAATAAAAAAGTAAAAATGAATTCCAAATATAATGTATAGACTGCGGTTTTTATGTACTTATAAAAAAATAATCGGTTGAAACTTCAAACGGTAAATGGATGAAAAGAAACTAAGAACACCTGTTTATTATTTTTGTCTTATTGGAACGATTGAAGCAAGAATAATCGAAGATGAAGCCTAGTCGAAGAGTCTAGTAACGAATAATATCCATAAGCGTTTATAGTCCATCAGAGCCGTCAAACTACGATGGAACTGGTACTCGAACACAGATGAAATTTCTATATCCACGAATTGTTCCATAAAACAGCACTCACAAGAGACACGGCAACTTTCCCGTTCAAGTTAATAAGTTTTATTATAGCGGCGCTTTAGAAACTGCTGTCTGGGCTTACTGCTACTTACTCTTATTAAGAAATTAATTGTTCGAAATAAATGGAGAGAAATGCAGCGCTCGTAAAGCGCGGGCGCGCGCCCCTGCACCGAGTCTGTTGAAAATTTTACGATTGCAATGAAACTTTACAACTCGCCCCATGATTAATGGAGCCCTTTAATGTTTTATAATGAATGGAGCCCATAGAATGCGACTTTTCCTGTGTGAACTCTATCGACAGATATAACTATGATCAGAAAAATCGGATGATGGAAGAAAATGGAATTAAGTGCTCGGGGAATTCGAGTGGCTTCGACGGGGTATTATTCAGAGTTAGACACGCGTTCCATTCAGGTGTCAACACTATCGTCTTCCGAAGTATCGACAGTCTGAGCACTGCTTGACGATTCGTGGCGACTTTGAGTTACTCGGCGACTGTTCGTTGCGAGGGATATATTCTCTTGATATTCTCCAGAAATTGCAAAATCAGATATAGTACGGATATTGTGGAAAATTACCGAGATGTAGTAAATACTGACAATATTATGCAAAATCTTTCGGTCGCATTAAGTGCAAGACATCATTATGCAAAATCTTTCCGACGTAATTGGGCTAAAGTGATCTTCAAAGTGCTCTCCAAGCCCTGCAAGGAGTACACTGTGTAATTTCGAAGTGTAGAAACGGAACGAAAGTAAAAGAGAAATGGAAACACAAGTAGCGACAGTACCGAGGAGCGGCAGTGTCCATCCGGAAGAGGACCCGAAGAAGAAAGAAGGTCGAAGTGCTAGCAGACGTTACAAGTCCCAGAGGCCACTCGATCATCGTGCCGTCCGCGTAACGAGCAGTTGACGAGTAAGTCAAGGCCGGCAGTTTCCATCGAATCACCTTGTACGATCATCCGCGAAACCCCGTGCCGTACGAGCAGATAGACAGACGAACAGACGGACGGACGGACGGACGAACAGTTAGACAGAGACAGCAGCGGTGGAGAATGTTCATAGAGAGAAAGCGAGCGCGGGCGTGTGTGCTAGTCGGACGCGTGATCGTTTCGCTATCGATTCCGCCTCGTCCCTCGTCAATCCTTCTCTAGGCCTGTCTTTCTTTACTCTTCGATCGCACGGGATTGGACAAAGAGATAGAGAGTGATGAGTGAAAGAGAGAGTGAGAGCAGTGTTAGCAACGTTGGCGGTGGTAGTGGTTGGCGGCAGGGGTGGGGCTGGTGTGAGAGAGAGACAGATAAAGAGAGAGAGATAGAATAGTGAACGAAGGCTCGACAAGCGTGGAACTCAATGATCCTCTATTATTATCTAAAGCTGACCACTACTAGTTCAGCGCTACCGCTAGACTAAGGACACGCTTCGAAACTAAAGATTTCTCGGGGGTTCACTTTCCGCTATGCAGGGCGGGGCCAACGGGGGGCGGTAGGGGGTGGCGGTGTGTGCTGGTTGTAGCAGAGGGTGAAGTGGGGGTGGTTCTACAATCGAATGGGCAAGCTCCCTTGCTTCCGGGGTGATGTGAATCCTGGCCGAGCCGCGGGATTAACGATGCAAAAGAACGCTAATGGATGGTAAGAGCGGGACGCCGAGCGATCTACTACGCGACGACGACGTGTTTAGCTAGGCTCTAGGGTAAGGGAGGATAAGCGAACCTCTACGATCCTCCGGCTAGGGTAGATGACTTTCGCGGACTACCGAGAGACGATCGCCTGGGGCCTGCGGTTATGCTCGAGCTGCGATAAACTATTGCATTGGTGCGCACCGTGTTTCCAGGGATTGCCGCTTGCTCGACGATACTCTGTATTTTCTTGTTTCTCGTTTGTTTCTTTTTGCTAACTCTTCGCGGTCCGAGTTAATCTGCCTCCGAATATTTTCGAAAAGGGCGGTTCTACATGAATAAATAAGCCGGGAATGTCGAATAAAATGAAGTCTTAGATTAAACTGTCCCATGAAGAATTCAGGCACAGAGTTTCGTCCAGCTAGCATGTTTTCCGCGAGACACCGTGCGATGAATGCGCGAAACGTAGAAATATATTCTACTGTCTCATTATGTGTTCACGAAGAGGTACTCTCCGCCATGATTGGAAATGATTCTGGAATAGATTGCGAAGCTGTATCGTATTCCGACATCATCTAAATCAAGGCAGCCTACCTCTTTCTCAATGGTTACTTTATAATGAGTCTGTCTACATTGAAGCAGCGAGCGCAGCAACGTTGAATGATGTTGCAGCGATGCAAGCGTTTACGATCAAAAACCATTAGCTCGTGTAATATGAAATGTAAAGAACAATTTGCAATTTGATCGTTGGAAAAATGTTGAGAGATACAACCTCTTAGCATTCGATCAGAAATCATTCGAACGATCAAATTCAAAATTCTCACCGCTTCGCTACCACAGCAAAGCAATATTCTTAGGGTGCGGTTACAGTGAAGCGGCAAGCATCGATGATAACGGCGCGGCGAAAACAAACCAATGTAATGAAATGCAATTGTATATATACATATAGTGGAGCGGTTCATTACATTGGTCTTTTTTTCGCTGTGTTGCTCACCGCGCCGTTATCATCGATGCTCGCCGCTCCACTATAACCACGCACTTAAGCAGCCACTCTGATCAACGCTCCAATATCGCAGCTCTAGCATGCTTCGAGCTCAAAGACAGCTCGAGAACGATTTCTCATAGAACGGTTTGTAGCGCGAAGATTTGTATCGTTTTAGAAATTTCGTCGTCCCGATAGCGGAAACGGATCGGCAGCCTAATCTAGCGGGGGCGGAGGGGCCCAGGCTTGTTAGCCTACCGGCTGAAGCGGATCTGCAGTTAAGCCGATCCGCTTGCCAGCCAGAGATAGCTTAATGATCGTCGCTCAGCCTCGCGACCTAGGAACCCAGCCACTATTTACTAGCGGGATTTAGCGGCAGCCACCTCTCTCCCACCAATTGTTCGATCAGCCGCGGAAGAAACACGCCGCGGATTCGCTTGCTAGCTTGCGGGTAGCCTCCGGAGACGTCGATGGAATACTTGCCGATCTTACCGGCGACGTTTCGCAAACACCACCGGGTCTGGCGGAAAGTCAGGCTACTCATTATATTCCTGCACTGCCGTTAGGCTCAAAGAGAAGCTGTGGGTGTTCAACGAATTCGTTTTTGTTTAGAAATGTTGAATGTAATAACGAGAAGTCTGTCGATAATGAAGAACAAACTGCCTATGCTGACACCTACTGTGTGCTTGTATGTAATTAGGATATTTGTTGACGCAGTTAGAACGTTCTGATACTTGAACAGTGTATGTACGTCCAGTCGTATAGAACCTTTATACTGTTCGTGTATTATAATAAATCAGTTTACGTGTATAACAAGTGTTCAATAAATATAGCTCGTTTCCCATAAGCGAACCTCATATCTCAACAAGAAAACCATCTTGAAACACCTCCAGCTCCTCTAACGATAAGCAAAATGCGAGAGCGAAATATTGGTGTACCTTAAACGTGTGTTTCTAGATTACTGTGGCAGATATTCGAGCGAAATAAAGTGGATATTGTAGGCACGCGTTTGGCCCATTTTGTAGAGTTTTTTCAAAATTTTTGATTAGATATTGTGAGCAGGAGAAATTATTTACTGATGACGGTGCTTGAACTCGACTCTGTGCATCAGAACAAAAATGCCATATTGAAAGTTCGAAGTGTTTAATTCCATTCAGAAGACGAACGTTTGAAAAAGCAACGAGACTATCAAGAGAGGTGTCTGTTTCTGAACAAAATTCTGGATCCTGCACGTGGCCACCGGGATTCCTCTAAAAATAGTGGTGCCGCGCCATTGGGTGCCCAGAACTTTTCGCTAGACCCAATAAAAGTTCGAAGACGCAGCGAAAGTTCCACGAGCGGATCTTGTATGTTGCATTGCTTGGAAAAGAGACAGAGTAGTAACACGGACCAGCGCGAGGTATTCGTCGCTGAAGAAGATCCCTCGGCGAGAGATTGCAAAGGCGCAGCCGCCTCCGGGATCTGAGATTTCGATAATGGCACGGCCACTGTATCCGGCGAATTTGCAAAACTGCGGGCTCTCCTTATAGAGCGACCCGGTTCTAACGAGAAATTCATTCAAATACCGACCGTAAGTTTCCACGGATTTCCATTGTTAACTTAACTTTAGAGGCTGGGACGTCTCTAGCCGCGCGAGGGCGTCGAATTGTTTCGCCTGTTACGACCCGGAGATTGGTTAGGCGACTGTAATTGAATCGTACTGTTCATGTGTCTGTTCGATCGTTATGCATAATCAACTTGGATGCAGTCTCTTGGTTCCCTTGTTTACTTTTCAAATCTTATAGCGGGAGCGTTTTAATTTTGGTCTTGTGAGTCTTGTAAGTCGCAGATTTTTATGCAAAATAAATATTGTTCGTTCGAAAGTTGTATGGCAGCTTCCTTTATTGCGTTCGTGAACGAAAAATGTTGTGATTACAAAGGGAAAAGAGCCATTTTAAAAAGAAGGTTGACAATAATGAATTTCCGAAATTACCGAAATGTTTCAGTTCGCCGGGAATTGATGTCAGGAGAAAGTACCACAATCTAGTTCAGACTCTTTTGGATTCTAGACGATCGAACTTTCTCAAACTCCCGAGACAAACGATACACTTCCGGGAACAATCCACCAACTATAATCCCCAAATTTGCCGGATTGACTCCGACCCGAGAACAATCGTCCGAAGATAAAGCATAATCGTCCCGCGTCGTCGTGACAGAGCGTTGAAGATGAAGAATCGGGCGGTTCAACGAGAGTTCGTCGAGAGGGTCTCGGTCGACGAATTACTCATAAGATATACAGGGGAGAGAATCGTTTCAGCTTTGAACGATCCAACTTCTTTTCCGTCCACGATTAGAAGTCAGGCAATCTTAGATTGAGGGTGCTGGAATGATAGCGGTTGGCGCGATTAGTTAACCTTTTTGCTTATAATCCTGTATAATCTACGGGGGTCATCAGGGTAATGTCAGAAAATGACCTATTCCGAGATGATTTCTACTTTCTGATTGAGGGTTGAACTACTTCAACGAAACTGTGATGCCTTCGAAAGGGCAATCTAAAGATGCACGAAACAGTCAAGAATTTTTCCATTGTCGGCACGACGAATGTCTATAAAATTGAGACAGTCCCCCAGCAAGCAGATCATTTCGAGAACGAAAACTGCTTCCCCGGGAACACTGTAACATGCTCAGGACGTCGAGCACACATGGCAACGATTCTTGTGAAACTTTTCGTCCGAGACAGTAAGACGTGCCTGAGCGTACTATGTGTCTATCCGAACCGGGTCGGGTGACGAGGCCTGCCTCTAAATATTTGATAGAGAAAGCCGTCTGTTCCCGAAAGTGCGATGCACCGCGAGAAGATCGGAAGTTTCGTATCCCAACGACGACGACGACGGTTACCAATGATTTCCGCGGCGAAATTGCCAGGGGAACTTTCAGTACATGCCACTAAGACGTGTCAGTTTCGTGCTGCGAATTAGTCCTCTCTTCCAAATCCTCGCAAACCAGCAAATATTTGTAGAACAACAAATATTTGTTGCAGCTCGCGTCTTTTACTCTTGCACAGAACGTGTTTTAGCGACTCTTCTATTTCTAAGACTCTCTTTGGGTTTCTCAATATTTATTCTTTAGTGGATTCAAACGAATTTTGTTTCAGCGAGCCAGCAATGAACCAGCCATGTTTAGTGCTCGGTAGGTTTAGTGTCAAGATTTGTCATTGGGATTTTAGTATTATAATTTGAATTGTTTGGTTGCTCATGAAACAGAAGTTTCTGAATGAGGACTCTTGGAAGCCTTTCGTAACTACTTCGGTGTCTCCTGATGCTTTGAATCATTGAGATTCCCAGTCTTGTGTTTCTCCTGTCAGAACCCGTGAGGCTCACAATATAATTGCAGTATGAAACAACACAGTTATATCTCATTGCTGCACGGCGACCACCGGGACAATGGAGTCCAATAATCTAAGCAGCGTTTGCAGAAGCAATTAAACGCCGGGAAACGTTCTTCGTGGCGAGCGGGACACCAACAATTCTATCAGTCGCAGGTGACGTGCCATTCGCAGAACTGATTCATAAATTAATTTGCCAAACAAAAATACTTAAACAAACTAAACAACCTCCGCAATAAATACATCAATTGTAATTCCGAATTAATTCACATCAAACTTGAACATTAAGACGACACGGTTAACACCGATAACTGTTCGACATTAAGACGACACACGGGTTCAACATGGCCTATCGTACACAGCATCAATCCAAATAATGATACAAATCTGGAAACAATTGAACAAGACAAAAATTCCGAACAAAGAGCACAAATTCCTATTGCGATCGAAGCTGATCCGAAAAGGTCGGATCCAACAAGCATACTCTAATCCACGCGGAACAACGGACGGATTAGTCATTCAAGTGGCATGATGGCGGAACACGATATCGATGCAACTCAAAATCGTTCGGCGAACCGGTGAATCATTCCAGGAATGAAGAATTTGTTATGGCGCATCGTTATCTAATTAATGAAAGCCGGCTGGATCGAGAAATTTAATGACATTTCGCAAAAAAGCAGACTTCTCATATCGATTTCTAATAAAGTATGTATTGCTTCCTAAATGTCCATCAACACAGAAGCTGAAAAAATTAATGTTTATCCACAACAATTGTAGTTAATATAAATTCACAAAGATAGACGTTTGGGATCAGTATTTTTCAGTCAAAAATTGCTTCCCTTCATCGAGGTGTCCTGATTATCCTATTCAATATTTCTTCTACTTCTTTTGTGCACATGAAAAACAGTCCTTTGGGGTAACAATTAACGCTCTTAGTTGAGAATGTTTGCTCGCAATGTATTAAAAATTAATATTTAATGAAATGAATAAAGTCTATATACTTTCTTAAACTTTGCAAGGTATATCTTTTAATGGACGCAATGGACGTCGTCGGAAAAATTAGATCATTTTCATTAGACCTTCCTCTACATATCCTTACAAAGATCACATCCGTTGAGTGTTCCTAGTATTGAGTATTGAGTATTGAGTGTTCCTATTGACGTTTGCGTTATTAATATATACAGACAAAATATAAATACATATACATAATTATATAAATTCGTCAATTTGGTAAGTACAGTGATGCTTTAGCATTTGATATGTTGTACTTATTAGTTATTTTCTGCATTTAACATCGTGTCTTTATCATTTAGATATTAATTATGAAAAATGAAAAATTCTTGTAAAAATAAAAATTTACGTATTCCCTAAAACATTACATGTATGAAATGTAAATATAAAATACATATTTAATAAGTCAAAAATAGTTTGAAAGATTGCACTTGAACAATTTTATTTTAATAAAACATATCAATGAAAATTAATTAAAAATTACTGTTTGACAAAATAAAAAGAATTGATTTGTCTGCAGTTAAAATTAACTACTTAATTTTATTTAATTAACAATGAATTTTAATGAAAATTTCATCCCGATATCTCTCATGGTTCAAGAGTTATAACAAAATGTCACTAAATATTTGGATCCAGCCAACTGTCGCTACAGAGCGATAAACTTTTGACCAATTCCTTCGGGCATTGAACGCGTTGCATTAAACACGACTGTTGCACGTGTCGTTCGAAACGGCAATAGGCTAGTGTAGAAAAAATATGGAAGAAGGACAATGGATACGACAAACGGAATTTTCATCCGTTTCTTTTCAATGAAAAGAGGCCACCGATAGAAAGGGAAATTAGTATTGACCTTCGCTGATCGAGGGACTCTTTGATCAGCTTTTAATTCTCCGCTCGCAAACGGGAAACGGATCCATTGATGATATTGTTAATAGGAACTCGACCGGAGAATCGATAACAGACGGTGCAGCTTGGGACTTTAAACTGTTTCGATTGGATCGGAGCTTGTCGGCCGCTGCGTGGGTTCCTGGAGATCCAGGCAATTCTGAATATAATCGATTCGTCTGGTCCAGTGGTTGTTTCAATCAATAAATATTACATTTGAATAATTAATAATTATATGTGACAGGGGTATGAGTTCAGTTATAAATTAATACGTTTTTTTAGATGTTGTCTAATTCTATTAGAATGATCCGTTTCTGGAGGACAGAAACCTGCAGGCTGAGAATCAGACCTGTCAAAGCAGATGGCTGAAATGACTCATGATTATTCCATACACGAGACACGCGCCTGAATAACCCAATTCATGATGTTGCTACCAATTAACCGAATGGTTAGCCAGCATTGTCTTCATGTGTCTAATTAGGGCTTCAATAACCCTAAATTAGTTTGGATTACTAAAGCTTGAACGGTGTTTGACCAGTGACTGGTTTATACTACTGGTTTATACTATTTAGCTGATGTATTCGTTTAATAACTAAAACAAATTATTATTGAATTTCGATTATGCATTATTCTTGTTCTACATGATAATACCATTCTCTTTCCTTGAAAGTAACATTCAGTTGACACAGTTTTCATGATTTATGGAACATTTATTCATATCGTAACCTAATGAAATATATTGAAAGTTAGTCTCCTGTGCATTTCAAGGATTCAACCTCTCTCGGACGCTTGGGATACCCTGAAGACCATCGTCATACTTTATAATCAATTAGATCAGTAAAATATGTCGACGAGGTTACCCTAAACGCCTCGGGAACGTGTTCCGTGTAGAGAACGTTCCAAAATAAATGGTAGGAGTTAGATGAACAAAATTTTATATTCATACAACCTACATTATTCCTTCCTTTAAATACATATTTAATGTTTAGAACATATTTCATGCTTTAAATTGTTGATAAGAATTTCCCCTAATTGTTTTCTATAGAGAAGAAATTACTAAAAGAACTGCTGTGATTATCTAAGATTAAAAAGGTACAAACGGAGACAGTTTTTTCGGACCACCGGCTTTAAAACACATTGCAACGCGTGCAATCAGTGAACGGACACTGCCGCAATGTCTTCGGCGAAGCCTCGCTGGCATAATAGCTAGAACGCCCAATCCAGGGATTAAGTCGCGCGACTCAGACACCGCAATTGATTGAATCTGTCATGGCGTCGGGATCTAAGCGAGTTGGTGCTTCAACAGACCCGAAAATTGATGACAACCGCTTCTGGATAGCTATCCCACGCACTATAATTGCTCTGCTGCAATATGAAACGTCGACGATAACCTCGTAGCTCATTTATTCTTATTAAATGTTCGCTTCTCTGTCGTGTAAAAAATGTAGGAATGCTAAGACTATTGTAGCGTGTTTACCTTTTCGTTCATCACCCACTGGAGCTGTTAGTGTGTTCAGTGTATCCGGGAAGCACGCAAAATGAAGTAATCGAGATTAGAATAGTATTGTTTGATTAATAGAAATTTCAACATCGAATTGGAACAACTATTGGAAACAACGATTCAATTTGTATATACATGGAATGGAGGAATATTCTTCTAAATATAAACATCGAAATTGAGAGATTTAAAGTACTGTGCAGTTTGGTAGAAAAAATAAATGTTGGATATACAATATTCTTTCTCGAATGTATGTAAGTGTTCGTGTTTGTTGTATGGGGTTTGGAATGTGTATTTTCCAAAGGGAGGGTCGTGTTTTCTAGGTAAAAGTGTGACAAATTTTAAAGAACATCCAGTACACAGAAAGTAAATATAACAATTGTAACCAGGTTATATAAAATTATATTTTATCTGTCGTCATTTTTACTGGTCTAGTGTTAAATTCTTGCGAGTGTCTAGAATAGCATCCAGTTTACTAGGTAGTGTTGTTTCAAGAAGAAATTCTGTCAGTTTGGTTTCGCGTCACGTTCCCGCGAGTGTTCCGAATTCAAAGATCAGCGTCTTCACACTGAAGTATAATTTGTCGAATAACAATATAGCATTCAGTGACAGTTTCATTGTCACGCATGATAAAAATTCGTGACGCTAGCTGCATATGAATGGTTTCAAAGGGAGCCCGATAGATTTTCCGCGAGAGACGAAAGAAATTCCCCGGCGCTGGTCGTGCTTAAGATCGTGCGCACGCGATAAAAACATAAAAACGTTGTGTCCTTGTCGGCCCCGTCTCCCATTCGGCTTATTTCCCAGGATGCGCTCGCACGGACGGGAAACAAGTATACCGTTTCAGATTTATAACGAACCGCATTATTATAGCTACGCGACACGAACCTGACTTCGGGGTCCTGCTGGCTTATGCATCAACAGCTCTCTAGCGACTTCATGCAACTTTACAATTAAACTTTCTTATTTATAGGCGGTATTAACGAAGCAGAAGTATCATTCCACCTTCCTATACCGGAAAGGTATTTTCGTTTGCCAAGAAAAGCATCGTTCTACAATTCCTTCCACCCGGTTCTTCGAATTATGGTCTCAGGGCACGAGAACTGCAAGATCAGGTAATTCACGGCTGTGTCCTGTTAATGATCTACTTCTCTCACCCGGGGTGCCGTATATTTTAATTAAAAACAGATGAATTTTCTCCAATAAATTCAAACAATATTTTTATGCTTCCAGCACACTGGTTCGATAAATTATTATTTCAAACACTATTTGCACATTACCACAATAATTTTTTTCTGACGTTTTGATCTTACTTCAGATCATTTTCAAGAAAAACAGAAGAATTGCGTCTGCAAATTATTAAATTTAATTATGATTTTTTATGCGGTAATTTAAAGAAAATTCAAACTCACGTTTAAAACTTGCCGTTCAATTTTAGTTAAAGTCAAATTGGAACATTTTCTTGTATAAATAATAGTAAACTAATTTCTTAAATAAAATAACAATAAAGTAGACAAGGCTTCCGACTCTGCATCTCAATTTTCTACGATACCGGCGAAATTCGATTTTTCTACGACAAGTAGTATGCGTCGTCCATAATTCAGACAACCCGAAAAATTTCACTGCCTCTCATAAAACTAAGACATGAAAATACCCCTAATAAAAGCTGTCTAGCGGTGAACCATGGAAAATTTCACTCTTATTCGCGAAATAGTGCGAGTCGGTCATAATCCGGACAAGCCTTGAATAAATTCAAATCAAGCCCGTAAAACTAAAGCATGAAAACACTACACAATAAAATATAGCCGGAGTAATGAAATCTCGAAAATTTCATTTCTGCAACGAAAGACAATTCCCTAAAATTTCCTGTCGACTCGCGAAGCAGGGGGTATAAAACTTCTAACGAACGGAAGACACCGACCCGTAAAGCTTCCGTTTCGACGCTGCTGATATTCCAACATGCCTAACCTGAGATTAATAATTTCCGGGAGCATGAACGCGTCCCTTGGATCCCGCGCGATGCTCCGTGCAGTTTTATTCGCTCGTAACGCCGGCGAAGGCCATTTTTCGTCGCGCGAAAACCGGAGTATAACCTCGGCACCGTTAATTCGAACGCAAAACAAAATGGTCGTCGGCTCGAAGGGAACGGGATGGGGAAAACAGTCCATCGCGTAGGAGAAAGGGGCCCAATTACCCCTCGTGTCACGGTTGCACATCGCGAGCCTTGATTCCATGCACGACAACCAGGAGCATGCTTATAATCCGTTGGCTTCCGGCCAAAATCACGTACAAAGCACGTCCCCCGCCTCCTTTCCGCTCGAGGTATCCATACGATACGAGGCGTTTCGACACGCCAAGGAGAGATAATTAAACTAACAATGTCGTGTGGTCCTCCCCTCACCAGCCCCTCAACCAACCCCCCACAAACCCGTCACGCTCCTTCTTCCGCGAACACTCCCACGCTTTTTTTGGTTCCAGTTTAATGACGACGCTCGTATTCGTTACGGCCTTGTCAGAACTTCGGAATAAGGAAATTGATCCTTCTGTCAGGCTCTGCATGAAGGCAAATTGTTATCCTTCGTGGTTCCAGTACGTGCACTTCCCCGAACAAGTACTTCAGAAAATGGAAATTTGTGTTGACGTCTGTCGTTGATTTTATATTTTTATTATCAATGTATAACAGTGGTCAATAAATTTTACCACAAGCACAACAACTCTCAATAAGCGTCAGCTATACACCGGTATCTATCGGCACGGCTACTAATTCGAACAGGCTGTACAACATCCTAGTAAATAAACAAAACGACCGGGAGCAATCTAGACACAATTAACTTTCCATATCGTTTTACGGGCTGCGAACGGAGCGCTACGTGTTGCCAGGTGATTAATCACGCGTGCTGTTCTGTATACGAACACGTGGGGAGCCTCCGCAATCAACGGGGGTGCGTTTCCACGTGATGTTATCCAGCGGATCAGAAGCGGGCTCTGCAATTTTCGTTTTGCGCACGAGGGGTGCCATCTACGACGAGAAACGGTACCAGTGCTTTTTATCAGCCGACTAGGATAAGCTTCTTATCGCAGGTCGGCTTTTTCATCCCCTTAGGACGGTTCCTGTCGGTACAGTGGCTTTTCTAGCTCGGGGCTGACTTTATCCTGGTATCTCGACCCTTGGATAGGTGGCGGCACTCGCGGTTCACTCGGTAATGTCGGACGGTTTGAAAACTACCCTCGAACAAGCGAATTTTTTCCTCGTGCCGAAGAATTCGCACGATCTTCCTTAATCGTGTAGCTTCCGCTTTGGTGAAGAGGAAGCCTGACAGAATTTTGTAGAATTGATCGAGTTCGATCGAAGGAGAAATTTCAGATGAATTGGAGATTGAAGTGTCTCCTTTTTTGTACAAGTCTTCATGGATTGAAAATATTAATATTGAATCGTGCTGTTTCATGAACATAGACGAAATGTCCTTCGAAGTGAACAGTTTCGATTCGCGTTTTGGGAATATAATTTCGCCCGACTCTCGTCGCGCGATTCTGTTTACGATTCTGAAATAACTCCGAAGTCAAAGGAAAGCAGAGAGCCCGAGGAATTCCGGGACTTTACCAGGTGAATGGAAATCATAGTCTCGAGGGGTAGGGTGGGTAAGCCTTGAAATATTTCCCAGTAGAAGAGCGTCGTCGTTCGATAGAATTGGCTTTCATCAGGAATAGCTGCTGCTCCGGTGGCATTCAGTTATTTAATTGAATACCAAGAGACCTACCCTTGGATCATCAATGGGGCTCAATTAAGGGAGGAAAGAGTTCAACGCGATCGAGGTCGAGTGGCATCAACGGAACGCCACGGCAACAGTGAAATCGTAAACAACACGAATCTGGAAGAAGGAGACAAAGCTGTCGAGACACCGCCGTTATTGACGCTGCACGAGCTCGTTCGATATAGGCCAGCTTGATCACAATGAACGTTAAACATTGTCCGACGGTAAACGTCTTACCTACTAATACCTACACAAGTTTGCGGCCGGTCACGTAATACTACGTTCTTTTATGTCTTCGATCTTAATTAATGTTTACCGCGATCCACTACGCCGCCGCGGCGTCTTCCGGAATTTCAAAATCAACGGAGTATGAAACTCTGGGTTTCTGAA
This sequence comes from Lasioglossum zephyrum, assembly GCA_028455615.1. Classification (NCBI taxonomy): domain Eukaryota; kingdom Metazoa; phylum Arthropoda; class Insecta; order Hymenoptera; family Halictidae; genus Lasioglossum; species Lasioglossum zephyrum. The sequence goes on along the minus strand of CM052327.1, from coordinate 1,823,662 downwards.
AAGCTGCTTCAACGTTGCGTCTCAATTACATTCTGGCTCAGATGCGTGAAATTAAAAATCTGCATGAACACTCTGGCAACTCCGAGCGGCAAACCTAGCAACTGAAGGCGCGCTCGAAAAACGAAATCCCAGCCCGAACAAATTGCATCTCTCGCGTCTGGCTGGCGTAGCAGTCACCGTGCATTCAGCGATTCTCCCGGGCCCGTTGATGCTGTCTCAAGAGAGGTTGCTCAGTTTCGCGTAACGAGCGTGGAACGCAAGAGAGTAAAGAAAGGGACGACAAGAAAGACCGCGCGCGGGCAAGCTCGGGCGGGTATTCGCGCGTGCGAAAACCGGGGAATTCAGACTCCCCAGGGGTGGTTGTTAACAGGGTTACGACCAGGGTAGTCCAAACACGAAGGGAGACACGTTTGTGAGCTGGTGCGCGGCCCGGGCCAACAAAAGTGCAGCGACGAGCGCGCGAACGCGAAAAGAGACGGAAGAAGAAGATCAAGGAGACGTCGAACAACGTTGCAAATACAAGGAACAATGACATAACGAAGACAAAGATACAACGTTGTTACAGAAACGTTTCGCGATCCCCTCCTCACGTTCGTTCGAGTCACGTGCGCCGGATCGACGCGATCGCGCGAAAAGATCTACTGGATGCTGATCATCGCCATTCCGCTCGCGTTCCTGATCCCTCTTCTAGAGAATTATTTATTTACCGATACGTGATGTAATTCGCTACGAGACTTCCTGCTTCCAAGTACTGTGCTCTTTCTGCTGAACGGAGACTGTCGCAATATCATTCTGCAAGTGGAGGATCACGCTAGTACGTCACGTGCCGTTACTTGATTTCAGGTGGAACTAGGAGACTCGAACTTGTCCTCTTGTTAAAAGAATTATGTGCACACAAAACTAATGCACACAACTCAACGGAAAAAGAAACTTTTTGGCCAGCATGGTGCATTATACAGATTGTTTAGATTTCTGTTTTCTCGTGTTCAAAAATTCTTCACACAGTCATTGAATAGTACCACGTGAACGCGCGGAGGACGGTATTCTCTTTGCGTGGAGAACATTTGCGGTTACGAAACTTTTCGACATTGTTACCAATCGGAAATTAGTTTTGTTCTACAGAAACTTTCCTTGTCAGAGAATTTATTGATTGAGCTAATAATACACCGAATGAATCGATCCGAATTTTCTACAGGCCTCGAATTCCGTAGAATAATTTGCTGTAATCCGTTCAGCCATTGTTCCAAGAACCATTAAATGTAGAGACGTATCATTTCGTGTTCGTTCGTAGGGTAGAATTAACTCTTTTATGTAGCACAGTAGAAGGAAATTAGTGTGTCAAATCGTTCTTATAGAAAATAGCTCCTAACGGTTTATAGGATGCACCATTGTTTCGGTTCACTTCGTCCTCTGTTTACTATACCACTCATTCTCGCTGACAATAAGTCTGGAACGAGGTCCGAGTGCTAGTTAGACTGCTGTTATGGCGTAGATGACGACGCGATTCTAAAGAGGACGACAAACGCGACTATAACGACGGGACACTGCACTCTGCTTGTAATCCACCGGAGTTACAAAATTTTTCACTAAAATTACTTTAACTGCCCGTCATAGTCTGGATTATGCCGCTATATTTCATCCTGCTATCTTTAGTATACTTCTTCGAGCATCAAATGTAATTATACAACGATACACATTATTGACTTTACTGAAAATCCAATTTTTGTAAATTTCGATACGTCTGATTTATAGCAGCATTTACTACTAAAAATTTCAAATTAAGTCTGCACTTTTAATTGCCTTCAATTTTCCCACATCTTCTTAACAAAAATGATTCGACTAAAGCAATGAGGTCTCACTTTAACTTGCTGTCGCATTATACTTGCTAGCGTCTAACAAGCCCAGCGTCTCAAAGATCCCCGTACCAAAATATTGCACGCGAAAACAGCAGGAAAGCTTCATCAGAACTGAAAATCGGGACCAGAGCAGCTCTGAGACCGAGAAGCCTGAACCAGGAAGCTTTTCAGCAGCGAAAGGGACAAAAGAAAAACTGAAATTAACAGCGTTCATTAGGAACTTGAAAGTCGCCCTACATTCTGTCTCGACAAAGGTCCCCGGGCGACCAAGGGACGGCATTCACGCGGCAAGAAGAAGAAGGGTAGCAGCTAGGTTTGGCGGTAGCATCCAGTTTCTCGTCGCGCGTCGCGATGAAAGCATGAAGGTACATACACACACATACATATAAACACACACATATAGAGAAACGCAAAGAAAAGGCGAGTGGCATCGAACAGTCAAGGGGTTGTTGATGGTGTGAACGGTTTTGTTGGTGATAGTGAGGGTGAGACTGAAGGTGGTGGTGGTGGTGGTAGTGGATGTATGCGTGAGGGGTTGGTGCACACAGGGTTGGTTTGGGGTGCATGGCAAACCCATTGTTTGATCGGTAGCTGGGCCGAGGTTTACCTGTCGGAATTGTCGAATGCCGCCATTGATCCGCAACGAATCCGCAGCGATGCCAGCGATTCCGTCGCCGGGTTCTCGCAGCTGCCGCAACGAGGCGGCGCTTGGAGCTGTACCAGCGTGCAGCGGGCAACAACATCCGGAACAACAGCACGCCGACGCTTCCGGTTGCGAGCTCTGACGTATTATACGCGCGTTCGGCGATGTTGTTACCAGCACTGGCGGAGGAGGCACCTGGCACGGGCAGCAGTGGTGCCCGCTTTTCACGCTCTCTCTGAAACAGGAAAATCGTTGTTACACTTTGTTCATCGTTGTTATTGCGCGGGCTTAAATAAAAATATTTTTATGAACTGTTGATTAAATCCATAAATCGGTCATGAGCATCATTAACCCCTTGCCTTATGATTTATTTTACGGTTTCAGTGATTAGAACATTTTCTGTAGTTCGTAATTTTCTAGAAAATCTATATCTATTGTGCGCCTACGTGTTCTCCAATAACTATACATATATTAATTATAAAATAAATATATAAATTATACATATATTTATATTTATTAGGCTCTGTTTAGGGGTTAATTGCACCGAGCATCCAAAATGGTATATCATGAGCACCGTGTGCTTCTACACCCTCGGTTTGGTGGATATTTGTGTAATAAAAACTTGACGCAAAATTGACCTTGAGCTTGGAAATTCAAGGTGAAAAACGAATTTGGGTGAGACAGTGAACATACGTATTGGTTTCGAAAATTTCCGAAATCCTTATGGAAGAGTCTTGCATGCACCAATAAATAAAACATGGTCTCAGCGGTTTGACTCTGAATTCTGCAATACTTCGCATCCACCAAGCTTCTGCACATGTATCACGAAACTGCACACTTCGCACGGGTCATACAAATAGCATGATCGTGCTTTAACGATCTTTTACGAGCCATTTCACCGGACCACCACGTTTCTACGTCTTTGTCGGGCGTTAGTTTACGACGGAACAAACATCGCCGTAATATTGGCATAATTAAGGGAATTATGCCGTCAAGTTTCCCCCGACGTCGAACTTCTCTCCGAAGTGGTCCGGAGGAAGTTTCCCTTAAATCCCCGGACAGCGATTTTGATAGTATTCGATCGACCGGGACCAAGTTTGCAGAATATCCGTGTGACGGGTGCTCCTGTCGAATGTAAATTCCAGAAAATCTTGGTCGAAAGCGTGTCGAGATCGTACCATCAACTCAACAAACAACGGTTTAAAAAAAATACTCGTCAACGAGGCGAATGTGTTCGCAGAACGAAGAGACAGAGAGAGGTTAACATAGTTGTCCCTTAATTACGTTATTACATTATCACGTATCGATCGCCGCGCACGCATCGCGCGTACCAGCTAATGAAATTTCGCCTAATGAACACGAGACGCCATTGTCAACTTCGACACTGGCAGTTAATTATCTTATACAACTGGTAAACACGCCGCGTATATCAATAGAACTATCGCGGACAATACCGCCGCGTCTGAACACGCGGAATTGCCAACATGTGACCCTACCGTCGATGGAACACCATCGTAATCGGGCTTCGGCATAATAACTGGGACACCGTGTACGTCCAGAAGAATTTGAATATGCAAATCGTGATACAAGTAAACGTCTGCCGGACGGCTATTAGGCGGACACGTTCACGAATTAATCGGATCATTGTTCCTAGACGGAATTACACGAATTCGCTGTACACGGAACCTCCGTACACCGGGTGTCCCTTCTGGAAACCATTCCACTGTAGCTGTGATTCGAAACAGACTGAAAACACGTCAAGCAAAATTTATCACGAAGTATTTGAATGTTTTGTGGGAGTTGTATTGGTGTACTAAATGATTAAGTGATTACAACTTCTTCTTGATCGACAACTAAATTGATTGATGAATTTGAAGATGTGAAGAAGAAGAATTAAGATGAAGAAGAAGAAAATGAAAAAATATTGATGACAACTAAATGATACAACAACGTGTCTGATAAAATCTTTGAAAAATCTGCAAATAAATAGTAATAGAGAAACCTCTGTTTCGCGGACCGCGAAGAAAAGAATTTCTGATTGTTTTTCAATAGAACAAAAATCTGAATTCCGTTCCATGATTGATGCAAACCCTTATCATGGTTCGCCAACGTGGTAGTGAGTTTTCTATCAGGCTGTCGAGTAATACAGTGACGCTGTTATGTGTATCGTCGGCGGTTCACCCTTCACTTGTTCACGTTCCGGATCAATAACCACTGGCCAGATATTTTAATCCCCGAATTAATCCTCTATTGGTCAGCTGAACAATTAAAATCTCTTGCTGGTGATTATTGATCCGAAACATGAACTGGGTACGCTTTCATGGTGAACCACTGGAGGATATACGCTGCCGATGAAGTGGAGCTGCAACGTTAGAGAAACCTTAGGATAACATTTCCAAAAGGACGATGCCGGCGCCCCGGGAACCTCAACAACGAACATTATACGATACTAATCTCGAATCTCTAAACCATTTCGGTTCTGTATGCTACGTTTGGCGGTGCACACAACACGATTGTAACTCTGTTCACGAATCATGATCCATGACAAACCCTTAAAAAATTTATTAAATTCTGGCTATAAAAATGCGATTATGTACATGTTCATTTTTTAAATATAAAACGTCTGCGTGATGTCTAACGAACTGGAAGTTTTCCCAGTGAATTTTGAAATAAAATTTTGTAGGATTTAAGTCGCCAGTAGAATAACATTCAATTTTAAATATAACAGACACAACAAGAAGTATTGATGATCTCGGCGCAAAGGTTCGATCAGAAAATAAATTAAAGCTTATATAATACATATATTCCTGTCTCTAATTTTTTTATAAAGCATGTTGGTAATTCATTACCGTTATTTTGAATTTTGTATTTAAATCTGTTTTTCAGTATACATTAATATTGAAAACTCTTTTAAAAATTTACAGACGCAGTTGTTTCCTCTTTCTTGAAAAGGATCCATATTAGGATCAAAACGTAGAAAGTTTAATCAAGCTAGCAAAATTGCTTTAATTTAATTTCTGATCGAACCTTTGCGCCGAGATCATCAATACTTCTTGTTATAAACTGCCTTACGATCGATAATCAACAAACACATTTATAACAGATACAATTAATAAAATTTTCTCGTTTAAATATCCTGAGATCAAACACGGCTTTACTTTTTCAAACGTTATACCAGAATCATAAAAACAAACATTGAATCGTCGCGTCGTTACAGTTACCAACGATGCGACATTTGGCGGAATTCTAGCCGCTCGGAGATAGCATCTCCCTACAATTGTATAATCCTAAAAAACACCTTTAGAGCCGTACGTATATTGAAGTCCACTTGTTGCCAACGAAACTGAATTAAGGGGATAGGCATACCTATTCTAGGTAAAAACTTTCTTTTTCAATTTTGCTATGATTCCACGTTTTTTTTCTTTTTCATTAATATCTTTATTGCTATTAATAGATCCTAGTGGATTTAAGCACTATATTTTTTGTTGTTGTTACGTTTCCCCGTTGACAGTCCTGACTAGGTGCCATCGAGTCTAAATAGCTGAACGAAAATTGTCTCTAGACTTGCTCTAGACTCTGCCTGTATGAACGAAATATGGGGAAATTGAATGCAATCACAGAGATCAATTGTTTGAACTTGTACGAGCACATTTTGAGCTGCACAAAGGTTCATTTGATAGAGGAAGGTTAACTGCACCACACTGAGTCCCATCATATCAGTCAAAAATGTCTAGTTGTGACAGAAAAATACATCGGAATCTGCTGGTGTTTTCCACGATTATTGCTCTACTTTGGACTTATTTTTCTGTCACAAATAGACTTTTTTGGTGAACCTTCCTCTATCAAATGAATGTATAAGGACAAATAACGGAAGCCCGTAAACCCATGTTTCGACATAAAATCGTAAGTAAGTATAATCGTAATAGTAAGAGTCTAGTTACTTGCTAGTTATGTCATGTCATGTGCTTACCCCCTTAACTCGTAGAATACATTTTGCACCGAGTTCTCGTGGTAAATATATCGCAGAAAGTCCGTCAGTTTTGGCGTGGGCCACCCCGTATACGTCCAGCTCGTCCAAATACTTGGCCTTCGCAGGGGTTAATTTGCAAGGTGCACCACGCACAGCAAATATTGTCTTACAAATAAGGCGGTTAACTGCCACGAGCGTGGAAAGTGCTGGTTTTGTAGGAAACCATGCGAGAATATGGTAATTAGAAATGTCTGTTTGCATCTGATTATGAACATCTGCAGTACTTCATCGCGCTTCTGTTGGACTAGAAAGTTTCACGGGATGCAATGATCTTAGGTAATCCCTTATTTATCGTTCACACGTCGTACGTCAGACTCCTGGGAAGCTTGTGCGTGCCAAACTAGAATGAGACACGTGCTCTACATATTTCTTCTTGGGGATGCTTTTGCATGCAGTTTCACAATTTAGATGTGCTCGCGGTGGGACGTACTTGACACGGGTCGGGAATAGTACTCGTGTTTATCAGATGCTTCTATTAAAATTATTTGAAATATTTTTTCGTAGAAATGGAGATTTCTACTGAGGCTTTATTTTGAGTCCCGTTTCGCACAGTGGGAAGCAGTCGGAGTTGCCATAAACTTATCGATGATGGAGAAGAACGTATCCAGCAGATGCTCCGGTATCGTAATCGTAATTTATATGGTCCTTAATTAGAATCGTGAATCACGGTGGCTCCATTCGAGGCACAGCACCATGCGCGTCGGGTGTATGAAACGGGAATTGCAAAACAGTCAGCCCGCGTTACTGCTAAACGGGATCGCAGCATCGCACAGTGGGCCAGGATGGCTCGGTAGCTGATCGTGAGCTACAAAATGAAAGTCCTCGTATCGATTTTTAACCAATACACAGTGATTCTTAAATGTCCATTACATTCGAAAACGATAATAGTGTTACGACGGGACGAGATGAAATTGCCTCCCCCGGTAATATTCTGAAGATATCGCAGAGATCGAGAGAAGTTTCCTGTCAGATCGATATTGCGGTATCCAGACAACAAGGTTGTTGATAAGAAGAAAGAAGAGATTAGATCCTCTCGAGCCATTTAAACGATCACACATTTATCTGCTGTTAACTTATTTATCCGGAAAATTTTTCGTCCCGAATCTCCCTCTCTCTCTCTCGTGCCGGTTCGGAAATTATGATGGTTTACGTAGCGTGACACGCAATTCCGCGGCGAATCGCGTTGCACGAGACACATGACGACCACTCAGCGGCTCACAAGAGTGTAAAGACCTAATCCAAACCTATGTTATGAATTTTTTATATTATTCGACCATTAATAAACATTCGAATTTCCTGCTAGCTCAGTTAAATCATTTGTATTTGATAGCATCGCAGCATATTTTGCATATTGAAAGACCTGTATTTTACCTTTGTTAAAAGGAATTATAGTATAGATTTTTGTTTATTAATAGATAAATACAATTATATATAAGTCGAAAATCCGTACGATGAATTGATTATAGTCAGTAACTTTGTAAAATACAATACTTATATAATCCTGTATATGTCCTTGAATATTTGTAATTCTTTAAATAAGACAGTAATAACACAGTTTCGTTATTTCATTAACCGTAATAAACTTAATTCATTAAAAAATTATGGATTACTCGTGTTTGAAAGCCCAAACATCCAGTTTTCAATTATTATTCATTATTCACACGATTTTTCGTCAGTAATCTGTATTCTACAAATCTCAATATAAAAAATTTAAAGAATTATATTTCTTTAATAGCAAAATTGTGGTCACTTTGATTGTTTGTTTATAACTATAAGTTTTTTATTGAACAATGTTATAGCTGACGCCAAGACGAATCCAACGACTTATTTAATGTGGTCGTTAAGTTTTTAAATAATGGTGCAATAGGCGTGAACACACAGCTACCGAGCCATTCTAGATCACTGTGCACCGGAACGCAATTGCCTCGACTTGAATTGCATTATTATCGCTCATGAAGATAGCCACGGAGAGGAACAGCTGCGATTCTATGCGAGTCTATGCGTAACGATCAAACCTATTGTCGGCCGTGCCTCAAAATCGCGGTATCTCTTTGCAACGGGAACAGACAGCACTCAACCAACGGCGAAGGACAAAGAGACCGTGTCAACGCTAGAACCGAGCACGTTCTACCGGGAAAATCGAATTAGCCGCCTCCCGACGAAGCTCACCTTAGGTCACTTCCCATCAGGAGCCTCGATTTTCATTTCACTCGCCTTCTAGCTGACTCCTCTGCGGCCGGGGATTCGCACGCGGATTCCCACAAGCCGTAAACCCAATGTCTTTACGGCAGAAATTGAGCTCGCTTGTTGCAAAAAGCGCTTATAACACGACAAACCCGGCAATAGGAGAATTTGTGGACTGTTGAGGAAAATGTCACCGAGTTTACTCTTTCAGGAGACTTTTAGTCTTTGTCGCAGTTTGTGATTTACAGTGGAGCCGAAATGCATTCGACCACTAAATTTCCCATTTCTCGAAAAATTGTCAATATTCGAACTGTAATAATTTTGTTAAAAAACAATACAATATTGCTAGAAAACGTCAAGCCACGGAGTTTATCCTTTTAGAAGATTTTATAGTGTCCTCATATTTTTTACCTGCTATATTATACACAAATATCTGAAGAAATTAATCGTTGTCTGCGAAAGTAAAGACTTCGAGCTTTAAAATGAGTCCAAACTTGTTACTGTACTATTTGTTTTAAACGAAATTATTGTAGTCCAAATATTGAAAAACTTTAGAGAATCAGAGATTTAGTGTTTTCCATGCTTTATCCACCGCACTGAATTAAATGTTGAACGTCTCGCTTCCTTTCCGCGTAATTTCGCATTTGTGACAGGAAAGTAAATTCGCAGGAGCGTAACGAAGCTCAAGCAAAGCTCGAATCGGCTCCGGTTGAAATATTTCGAGAAGTGGCAGCTACTTCCTGTTATCCAATTTTTTCCCTCCGACGGTAAGACAGACTCAAGGAAGAATATCACAGTGAATTTCGCGGGATCCATGAAAATCCAGCTTTATCCTGCGTCGGACTAACGTCATTCCACAGGTTTCACAGCCTCTTCCGTATATTATACAGCGGAGGCCATATGTTATTTCAGTGGCAACACCGAGCCCAGCTGTGCCCTCGTTCAAACATTGTCTCTGCGCCCTTGAACCTTTTGACAATACTCAACAACCATATAAAAATGATATTTTCATGGGAATTTCTTGTTATTATATTCAAATATTCATCGCTGCTCGAAATATATAGTCCAAGCACTTTCTGCACTTGCCAGAACAATTTTAGTCAGTTTAAATATTGTTTGCTCGGGGAAGAGATGAAATATTAATTTTACAGCTCTGGAGCTTGTGCAGTCGTAACTTAATCGCATTACGTTCACAGACTGAGTATTTTTGTACAGTATTATCGTGTTATTGTATTTCAGTTGATTGCACAAGCTACTTGCATATTGGTTTTCAGTTTTAACGCTGGACATTTTAAACTAATTTGACTTCAGAATTCGGACGCTTCATCTGAAATACTTTTACATATGATCTTTTTCATTTTGTCCATACTAAATCCAGTACTAAAAATACTAAAAAAGTGGAAAAAGATCGTCACGTTGTTTGTGTGAGGACATTGAGAAAGAAACTTTTGGCACAAGCCAATATTTGTCATCTTCCGCACGTATCTGCTGCAAAAATGAAATCGAATAAATCTGGAGGAGCCCCTTAACCGAAGCAGTTTGAAAATCCTGTTCCAGAGAACCTCTCGATCCACATAAACTCGTAAGAATCAAGATCCCTCTGCAAAGAAGCTGTTCGCCGAACGTCTCGCTGAGAACGTTTTCTCTGGCACAAGCCTGACCGAATCCGCATATTTTCGGGAACTGGTCGATTGTTGCAAGCCGATATTTCACGGCGGAAATGGGATAATCTACTGTCCCTTACTCGAATGCATACGATAGATCGTCTCGGTTTGAACAACGAACTATTATGGAAACATCGAGCGATTTCTGTCCCAGAAAATCCCATGGAGCACTCGGGGACCCGTCTCCTTTACAGTATCAAGATCCACTTCGTCGTGTATTCGATCTCCGACTGTGGACGTCTCGAAACCGGAAATTCGCAGGCGAAATTCGCAGATAGGAAAACCGCGTTCTCCTCGAACCGAGAAAGATCGAGAGATTTCTAGGTCCAGGGGAAATGGCCAATTGTATCCAAGCCCGTGACCATCTTCCGCCGAGAAACGCGAAATTTTCAATGCCCATTTCTTTGAATTTAACCCGTTCACTCGGGTTGAATGGTTTTCTGCGGATGAGAACATCGTGGACGTCTTCTATGGATTCCTCGGGAAATTTGATGCAATAGTTCTTTTGATCCCTACGGAGACCTCCGTGAATTCTTGCTATAGCTGAGAGAATTCTTGCTTCACCCGATTGCTGACAGAGCAGAATTTTAATTTTTTTACTGAATGCACATTTTTGTAAATGTGTTTGTTGATTATCGATCTTAAGGTAGTTTATGACAAGAAGTATTGATGATCTCGGCGCAAAGGTTTGACCAGAAATTAAATTAAAGCAATTTTGCTAATTTGATTAAACTTTCTACGTTGCGATCCTAATATAATCTTGAAAAGGATCCATATTAGGATCGAAACGTAGAAAGTTTAATCAAACTAGCAAAATTGCTTTAATTTAATTTCTGATCGAACCTTTGCGCCGAGATCATCTGCACATTTATGTTGTTGGAAACTGCTGATTTTTAACATAGGGAAGGTACTTAAAGAATATATTTAAAGAGTACGTTTAAAGAATATTTTGCTACTTTTATATTTTTTCGTGAGAACGAGCGTGAAGTACTCTTCTACGGCTTTGCAGTTTTATGCTTGTTATCGAAGTAGTTGCAATGAAATTCGAAGCTGTACCGGCTGGGAGCACGATATCTATCGATGAGTGTCAACAGTTACGTCACTAAGCATACTTCCCATTCTGCGCTCCACTCTGAAACTCTAAAAATTTCCCTGTAAAAAGAACTCTGGAGAGTAGTGATGTCAGCAATTGACGATTTCAAGCCTGCTCGAGGGATTTCGAAAACGATAGGCAATATCCACCGTGAATTCGACGGAGTAGTGTTGAATCGAACCGTGTGTAGATTTATTGTATACATATAAATATTTAGCCACGGTAAAATTCACGAGTTATTGGCGCACCTATCTACATATTTCGCTGATCTGTCCGAGATAAAAGGGAAGATTGCTCCGTAAGTATCTATGTGGGCCACGGAGCAAATATAATGCGAGCAAACGAATGAAAGCAATTTCGTAGATAGAGTGCTCGTAAATAAAGCTTCTCACGGCTGGAGGAGTAAGATGGCTTCTGAAGGATATTGTATAGCGTGAATCTGACCAGAAATAGGGTGCGAGATATTTTCTGTGAGTCGACGACTGGGAAGAGACGGGGCCAGAGAATTTATTACCCGTCGTAGAGCATTATCTGCAGACCTATCGATTCTTGACAGGATGTAGATTCGATATACAATAGAGGAAACGCTGAAACAAGTTGAGAAACTCTGTCATTTTATTCACAATTTATTTCAATTCTGAAAAACTTTAATAAACTGCGCAACTTCTGTTTTTGAGGAAGCATCCTTGTTGGCTACTTTTACTAATATTCTCGCTCCCTATTCTGATTTTTCCAATAGTTTTAGAAAACAAGCTAAAAATCTAAAAACCATATTCTTAAAGAAGCAGAGTTCAAGGGCGTAAAATTTTTCAGTTCCTTTTATCACTCCGGGTCCAAACCTTCGTTTGCTCATCTGAGGCTTCCCAGAGAATTCATTTGCTGGGTTAATAGACTTCGTTCTGGACACTATCAACTGAGGGTCTCCCGCTTTAAGATTAAACTTGCTGATGACACAAGTTGTCCATGTGGTTGTTTGGTAGTATATGATGTTTATAGGAGACAATTTACGAGAGCACCATTCATACAACCGGAGGCCATTAGATTTTTCGGTATTTATAGAGGCTGGTTATTGTCCCGGTAATTTCTCCCGGTTTAGCACATTAATTAAATGCCACAAATTTCCCGTGGCACCCGAGGGTTGCTACGTAAAGTACCGGCAACCGTCTAACACACAATTCCCCGGCATAAATGCGATAGTTCCCTCTACGGTTGCAGGATCCGCGCGTCGCAGTTTACTTCACGACGTAGAACGAGTACAACGCGGCCGTAGCAAATTTCGAAATAGGAAATGGCAACCCTCGCCTCTCGGGATTGCTACACCGTGGCGGATTTCGGGAAACAAGGTCGTGGGGTTCAACACTCGGCAATAGAAGCCTTCCGAGGCGTAGCCGCCATTTCCCACCGTTACTCAAGTTATTAACTATTGGAGAATTAATTATTTTCTCTTCAAACTTCCCTGTGAAACTATCCTGTTTAAATCTATTTGGGTCCCATGCAAATCACCGGTACAAATTTCCCCGACACCAGATTTGACCGACGACTACTTTGGCCGAAAACGCCTTTAACCGACAACTAATCTGAAATCGTTGTCGGTCAAATCTGGAGTCGGTGACAACCGTGTCGATGATTTCCATGGAACCCGTCTGTTTAGACCCCGTGCTGTCGTTGCCAGAATTATTAAGCAAATACCGACCGACCGGCAATCAAATCGATTCGCTATTTAATTAGAACTGTGTAAATTGCGCTAATTTGCGTAATTAAATTAATTGCCAAATTGGAGATCAAAAATACGATTTGAAAGTGAAGGATAACGAATAAAATTATTTAGTATTATATCGACGAGAATCTTGTACGAATAATATTTTTAATCATAAGAAAATTCGGATAAGAGTTTACAGGCTTGAAAATTGATATTCCACAAGTTTCTTCGAGGCATTCTCGGGGGTGAGAGCTCGACCGTCAATTTTTTCCGTCGGTTTCTTGAATTTTGCATAAGGACGTTCCAAGCGCGTCATTGTGGGGTGAATATGGTTCCCTTTTTGGCGATGCTATCACTTGACCTGAATTTAGAAAGTTCTTCCAGCGCACGTTTAACACCATAGCCATCAGATAGCCATCTGCATACCTTTAAAACGATCCCGCAGAGTTCGGAATGGGCGATGGTCCGTTGGAAAGGAATTCTATCTTCTCCGTGCTCGGATTATTATTCTCCAACGTTCAGTTTATACCGTGACTTCCTCTAATTTCGTTCGATTGAATTACACGGCGCATCGTTAGCCTCGCTCCTGATCACTGTAAATTATATTTCCAATATTCAGATCGAATAAATCCTGTCTCTTCACTTTTAACAAATTTTTACAGTCCACTGTTTTTTTCTACTATAACTTGTTAAAATTTAATTAAACAATTCGTCTTTATATTTCTCTCGAACGTCTCTTAAAATATTTCTACAATACTTAATTCATATTCATTCGCTTCTAGTTTAGGTTTTAATTCCACGAATTGCATTTTATTCGTACTCTTACAATTCAAACGAACACATCAAATGATAACACAATTATGGAAAAACAAATACGTTTTAAATTTGTATAAACAAGAGACTCCAAGTTCTGACGAAGATTGCTAACAAGATAGCTTAAAAACGACGTGCCCATAGTCATCCGAAGTGCGATCAGCCCGTTTCTCTAGACGAAGTTAGCCCGCAAAACGTGCTACCGGCTCCGCATTTCGGAACTCCGGCAAACTACCATTTCCCCCATAATTAAACTCCCATTCGCGGGTTGTTTTCCCGTCGCGACGCGACCGTGTGTCTATTATTTCACGTGGGTCGGCCACAGTACGCCGATTACAGAATGAATTTCTAAGCCAACAATAACAGTCCAAACACAGGAATATTTGGGATAGCGTCGGGCTATTCGGCAAAAGTTTGCAATTTATGTAACTGTCGGAGTTCCGAAGTTCAAAGTCCCTCCCCCCTTCCCCCGCGATGTTTCGACGAGCATCGAAGAAGGTTTGCTGCGAGGAGAACGTACCTCGAGGAATCCCCTCGTGTACCGGAGTTTCGAATGTTTAAGCCAAGGGTCGCTGAATACAGCCCTTTAAATGCTTCAACCTGAGCGGAACCATCTGGAATGCTTCCCGGCGAAAATTCGCGCGGATTCTTACGGAACATCGAATACTTTTCACCGGGAAACACTTTTCCATTTTTCGTTCCAGAAAACTATTAAAATCCGACACTGCTGTTTCAAGCACAATTTTGAACAAGTTTCAAGATTATAAGAGCATTAAAAATCCAATTTTCACCGAGACATTTAATCTAAATTGCCTTATTACGAAGTGCACTCTTTCACCTTTGTTTCAATCTCTCGAGCGTTTATAAATTCCTACGGGAAGTCATTCTATAATTTACTCGAAGTCAGCCCTTGAAATCAAGCAAATGGTACTCACTTTGACGGCTTGGTTTCATTGATTCTCATACAAGCTTTCGTGATTATTTCTGAACCTGAAGCACCCTATCATAAAGTGCATCTACCTTAACCCTTTAATGTCTAAAGATAACTTAAATATCTTGCCGTTATTTATTTTTTTAAATTATGTATTATTATTTATTTTAAATTTTCAGAATAAACTTTATTTGTTTTTGATTATTGACGGTACTTATTATAAGTACCTTTAAAAAGAAACACCCAAAAATAACAAAAAAGAATGTAAACTGGCTTTCCGTGTTTCTTTTGACAATAATATATAATAAATAAATTTGGGCACTAAATGGTTAAATTTAAGCCGTGAAACATTAAAAAATTCGTACGGGATGTCACTCTAAAATTTACTCGCACTATGCCCTTGAAATCAGGCAAGATTTTAGGCACACTTACATGACGGTCCGATTTTATTGATTCTCATACATGATTTCGTGATTATTTCTGAATCTGAAGCACCCTATCATGGATTGCGATCTTCCAGCTTCATTTTAAGCCGTGTAACGTTTATAAATTATTCCTACGAGAAATCATTCTAGAATTGACTCGAAGTGGGACTAAAAAGGGTACCAACCTGGAGACGCTGCGTGCAAGATAAAGAGCAGACGAAGGCGCGAGGGAGTCCCTCCGATCGCACCGACACCTGTGTTGATAGGAGGGCTGTCTGGAGCGGTACAACGTGGTTACGACCGGCTGCTGCACCTGGGCTTGCGGTTGTTGTGGTTGTGGCAGCGGTGACTGCATCTGGATGTCACCATCCAGTCTACAATGCAGCTCGATATCGGGTACCGATCTTGTCGCCGGGTCTTCGTTGGTGCCGCTCTCCTCGGAGCCGCCGAGCCCCGAGACGGACAACTGTGGCGATGCGACCAAAAAAGTCGCCCGATCCTGTCGCGTGAGCACCGGCTTGCCCTGAGACGCCGCGGCAACCACGACCGGCGGGGGTGGCGCCCTGCTCAGCAGGGCTGCCGTCTCCTCGCTCGATCCGTAATCGGTACCGTTCCCACCCTCCTGCGAGCCGACATTGCCGTTCGTGTTCATCTTGCGGCCGGGGTTATCCTCTATCGCGTCACGTGGCCATTTCCTGAAACAGAACAGCAACAAACTCGTTAACACCCTCGCTAGTAGTGTCCACATAATCTTTAATCACTAGATTGCGGATCTGTATATGCAAAGTAAAAAACATATAAAAAACTTTTTAAAAACCACGCTTATATTGGAATACACTAAAAAAGAGAAAATGATATTTTTAGATATTAGTGACTATAAATAAAAGCGTGGAGCGCTAAAGTATATAAAAGTAATCTTCGTAGGCGCTCCACGCTAATTTTGTTCTAATACACTGACGTCCTTGAATCTGTTTAATATATACACTGCTTTAAATTGTATGCACCCATTTTTACAGTAAATGCATAGAATCCGAAGTCTACCGAGAAATATTCTCGAAGCTTTTACAGGTAGTTAAAATTGTTGCAGTCTCGCTTCTCTATATGTTTGCTGCTTTAAATATTTATCTACCTCAACTAGTTGAAGTTATTCCAATGTCTCAGTTACTGCATACAAGGGTCGAGAGCAATTTCTGAAAGCGTAACAGAAAGTGTAAATATTTCATCGAGTTTTCCGAACAAACGGAACTTGGCACGCCGACAGAGTTCCTTCGACTTCAACTACATGTTAGAATATTCCTATCGAAATTTTTTATGCTTGAAAGATTTGTTAATATTTTTTCCATTCAGTAAAACTCAATGAACGAACGTTGCGCGAAAATAGCGCAGACTATAATGTTTCCTAAAAATATATGTTGCACTTATCAGGAAATAGGGGATTGCTTATTGATTCGGCTAATAATAATCCTGTCACCAATAAATCTTTGCTATAACGCCGGGCAATTTGTGTATTAACACTCTATTTATACTTTACAAACTTTCTAGACGTGTAACAAACTATCTCGTACAAATTGCGATAATTTAAAACAGATGATGTTAAAGCACACAAACTTCGGAATAGTATAGTAACAGCTTAGACTCCTCGAGGCTGTTATCTCAACCTTTTTCAGAGATTTATCGGCCGTCGCAGATTTCCTTTAGCAATCCCGTCACGTTTCCACCGTGATACAGAAGCCCGAGACTTAACGACGGCATTCGTAAATTTCGCCATGATTTCCGATTCAATCTGGACCGTTAACACTGGAATTCCATTCGTTTCTGCATCCTGATTTCATTAAATTGTAATAATTCAAAATTTTACGGAGTGTTCAAATTCATTTAATTTATGGTTCTTTATGTTAATAATTAATTAATTGGTTATCGATCGTAATTTATCTTCAGGATATTACAAATTTTTATTCGCGGCACAAAGGTTCGATCATTTACAACAACAATTAGCTATTTTTGTGAATACTAAACGCTGGATTCGGATTTGAATCTTCAGGTTCGAGAACCACGTTAGCTATTAAAATGTTGTAATACGAGAAAAAGAAAGGAGGTGTTTCGTCCTAGACCCGCTAGAGAACTCCATCAGTAAGGCTATCTAGCGAGCCCTGCCTTATACACGGGATGTTCGAAGACAATTTGAGAAACGTATTTTATGCTAAATAGTGACAGATCAGTAACATTTTAATAGCTAACGTGGTTCTCGAACCTGAATCCAGCGTTTAGTATTCACAAAAATAGCTAATTGTTGTTGTAAATGATCGAACCTTTGCGCCGCGAATAAACATTTCTTTATGTTAATGTTTGACAAATTAACAATGCAGCTTGGTTGTCAACGTCGGAATGAAAAATTGGTGGAATGATAAATATCCTCTGACTGATTATCCGCCCGACGTAGCCAAGCCGTTCAATCAATAGAGTTCGACCGATAGGTGATTAAGAAGTTGAAGAGTATTGAAAGCAGATATTCAGAAAACGCCTGGAACGTCGGGAAAATTGCGACGAGTCCCGTTTCCCCAAGATTCACTTAAGTTGGCTCTAGTAAGCTGTTAACTTCGATAGCGAACTTGCACAAGTTTTAATTGGAGGACTACGGCCGAGTCTAATTGTCTACTGTTTGAGCAAACTTTCGACGGTACGTAACACGGTACTAATTACGATTTCGAGCGGCGTCGGATCGCCATTCTTCTAGCGGACAAGCGTTATCCAAACGTGGAATGTTTGCTGAATTTGTAAATTTTGTGGGACGCGCGTTTTCCCACAGGCGGATCCGCCAAAGCTGCTTAAACAACTAGCTTCGCGAATTCTGATAGCAATCGCTTTCAGACTGTGAAAATACACCTGTCTAGTTCCTGGAACACTTTTGAAATCCGGCTAGAATACTCTCTCTCTCTCATATTTAATTTAATGTACAATTCAGTTAAAATTGACCATGTCACCCTATTTTTACTAATTTGTATTTAAAAAAAGGGTCAATGGTCTTGGCGATTACATGAAATAATTAAACTAAGTTTTGCGCAGTGTTATTCCGTTTTCGCCGGTCCAAAGTGTTTATGCATTTATAATGCAGACTCGTTCTCACTATTCTACGGGCGCTGATGAGCTCGTTAGACCAGTCTCTTCCTTTTGTTTTAGGAGGACCTCCCGGTACACGCTGTCGCTTATTTCAACCGTTTAGCATCACCGTTTAAATGCAACTGCAACCTTCAACTGCATAAATACGAGTGTTAATGTACACGTTAAATTTAAATGTGCACGGTGAGTGAATTAAATTGAAAGCAACTGAACTCGATCGTGAAACGAGATACCACGGTATCTTGATCGACTTGATCGACGCTAATTTCGGCCTGTTTCCCCCTCGGTTACTTCGAGATAACTGCTTCGGCGTTATTAACTCTCTCGGCAATATTTCACTCGGGTCGCGAACACGAAAGAAATCGTTTTTCCTGGCCACTCACTGGATTTAGAACGCATCTGTACTAATTTAAGGTGCGATCAACTTTGCGCGTCTGGACGCAGCGTTTTGTTATTCCAGCGCCTTTTACACTCCATTCGTCATGCTTTGGCAGAACTGCGTCTAGACGTGAGCCACTGCGAATCGCCGATGACTTTTCACTGGACACCTTTTTTTGGTTTTCGTGACTCGTGCGCTAATCATGATGACGACTGCATGTAGCGACGATTAGTGCGTGGTTATAGTGGAACGGCGAGTATCGATGATAGCGGCGCAATATGGGATAAACCGACGAATTAAACCAAAGCGAGATAGAACGATGAAACCGAGAGCGATAAAATTTTTTTTAAATGAAAGCTGAAACTTTGAACAATATGAAATAATTATGGAGATTGTGGTACGAACGTTTTTTAACCTTGAAAAATTTCGTTATACTCCCACAATCTCAAGAAAATTGTGGTTTTTCTAGTACCACGCGCGGAAAAAAATTTGTAGGAACATGGTATAGATCATTTCCCGTAGATTTTTTCACGCTGACTTCAAATCTCGCCTCAATTTTTCTGCGACCTCAGGATTTAAAAAAAAATCGAATTATTGTTAAACAGTTACATTTTTATTTTCTCAAGGTTAAAAAACATTTGTCCCATAATCTTCCTATTTTTCCCATATTCTACAATGTTTCACCTTTAATTTTAAAAAAATTTTATCGCTCTATCTCCTTTCCATCGAAATTTCTTTTATTTTGACATAGAATTCGTCGGTTTAGCCCATAGTACGGCACGGTGAGCAGCGCACAGTGGTCTGGAAACCCCGTTTTCGTGAACAAAATTCAATTTTTCAACTTTAATATACTGAAAAAAAAAATTTTCCTATAAAATAACAATCCTTCAAATCTCCCAAATCCAAAATATTATTCATTTTAAATAATTCTGTAATGAGATACAGCGTTCTAACGACAAAGTCAAAAAATTCAAAGTAAAATAAAACGTTTTAGATTTCAATCATCGAATGTCAGAAAACAGATTTTAATGATGGTGTTATATACGTTAGTAAGCGCATTTCAAATATTTAATCCAGTTTTAAGCATTGTTTCGTCCATGCAGGAATAGCGTAAATTAATAGCATTTTAAACTTTGAAAAGAATTATAGAAAAACGCTTAAGAGCGCTAAGCATCGGACTTGTTTTATGTGAAAGCTTGAACGTTTACTAAGAAGAGCATGTAAATTTTAA
The DNA here is from genome assembly GCA_028455615.1 of Lasioglossum zephyrum. Lineage (NCBI taxonomy): Eukaryota > Metazoa > Arthropoda > Insecta > Hymenoptera > Halictidae > Lasioglossum > Lasioglossum zephyrum. The sequence goes on along the minus strand of CM052327.1, from coordinate 1,803,597 downwards.
CTGCAACCTTCCGCAATCTTCAATTATAAACGGATTTTAACAAATACGGGCTCATGGTTATTCAACGCCTGGATATGCAGTTTCACTTGAATCTTACATAGCAGCTTGGATTTACAATATGTGTATATGTTTTCTCTGCGCCAGTCAGAGATCCCGAAAACCCCTCCTTACTAGATTTCATATAATTCCTGTGCAGAATTCAATTTTAGCTACTTTTCCGCGATTTCTAGACAATAGTATGCATTGTGAGAATTGTTAACACGATTTTTCAAATATTTCCGATGATCTGACAAAAAAATATTTCCAACGAAAGTTGATCAGTATTCACTTTTCCACAACCTTCAATACAAAAAATTCAATAAAAATTTCTTTTTCATAAAAAATTAAGGTCACTTCAATTTTTTAAATATTGTCATATACTTTTTGCTTCATAATATTTTAACTGGTATTAAGACGAATCCAACGACCTATAATAATACAATATTAAACCTTGAAATAACGCTACAATAGTTTTGGCCACAAAAAGCGGCCTACCAAACCCACTGTGCAGTGCGGCGAAAAAAATGATGTAATGAGCCGCTCCATTATATACATATATGTATACAGTTGCATTTCATTACATTGGTTTGTTTGCTGCGCTGCTCACCGCACCACTATCATGGATGCTCGCCGCTCCACTATAATCACACCCTTACGCAACGATTACGCTTCGTGGATAGACGACAATTATTTTACATTGGACGCAGCGCTGAGTCGTACAGCAATCGATATTTTGTCACGTACGCGTATCTGTCGCGTCGCTTCGCGGACGGAGGGCCTCAGAAGTCTCGAAGCGAAAATACAAATGCAAACGTGTGCACCGAATACATATCACGATGCTCTTTCGCATTTCTTCGCAAGCGAAAAACTAGGAAAGACACGCCAAATCGCACCATAGGAACGCATCTTGTGCATCCAGAGGCACATCAAAGAGATACGACGAATGGTGTATGGATCGCAAAACGTTGCGTCCAGACGCTCGAAGGAGATCATACCTTTACTCGCCGCGGTCGCGTAATCCATAAGTCAGTTGAGCACAAGTGCAAATTGTAAATTAGAACAAATTCAGCAATTTTTCTTCCGTCAAACGAACCCCGCAATTACCATTAAATTAAAAGGTACAAAATGTAGACACTTTGACAGTATTTTTGTCGGGGAACGGATGAATTAAATAAAAATAATTTCAAATTCTTTTCTCGATTATTCGTGTTTATATTAATAATGAGAAAGCTCGTAAAACTGAAGATCAAATAACCATTTTCCTCATCCACGAAAGCGGCTGTTTATCTTACGGAAAGAAAATTAAAATTAATCCGACGACAGCTAATGTTTTTAATTCAATATTCGTAATGAAAATTTACGATAAAATAGCCGGTCTTCATTAAGGTGTCTGTTTACTTAATGAAAAATAAATCCGCGGGAAGTTGTTACGCTTCTTAATTCCCCTCCTGAGGAGGAAGTTTCGAAGTTCATCAGTGTCACAGCAACGCGTGGTTCCTCTCGGATCGTCTCCCCTCAACGATGATCCCATTCCACACCTAACTCCCTCTTACCATAGCTAGCCTAATTTCATCGGGCTCGACTTAATGCGGTAGTGAAACTCCTAATGATCGTCTATTTCCTGCTAAGTTAAAGAGTTAACGGTGGCGAGACACGTTTGACGCCGAGTTATCGAACTTTTATTAGCTAGGGACTACGGAAGGGCTACGGAGAGCTCAATGATATCCTATTAGGAGTTGTAACGACCGACAACTCTCTGAAAAGTGCTCATTAGCTGCGGCTCCCTGCATGATTCCTCCCTTGCAAACAGAGAAATCCATTCGCCTTTTGATAATTCGGTTTCGCAGATACCGGTGCAACAATTTTCCCTAAAAGCACTGCAGAACCCTTCGGCCACACTGTTCTAACATTTAGAAAATGCATTGTATCTTGTACTAATTATTTTAACCACTCATTATAGCTCATTTAATAATAACTAGACAAATTCTTTGTTTTCTGAAATAAAACAAATGTTATAACCAGGCAAACAGCGTGGAGAAAACACATTTCGATAAAAAAAAGGAACGGACAGTCATTTATTGCAATTCTTGCATTATGTACTGGAAATTAATAAAATAAATTGATGGAGCCATTGTGGAGCTTGCATCAAGGTTGAATGCACTCAATAAAACCACTCATGAACATGAATTTGATAAGTTGACATAAAAGTCACTTCCCATTCTATTACTCGCATCATGAATGAAATAAATGTTGTAGCCAGAGAAACAACGTCGAATGAAAATCAAAGAAACGACGGTAGGGATTGCATTGAATTTCGCTGCGCCGAGCAACAATTTAGTGCATTAAATAACAGAATCGTCACAAATCTTTCTTCCCAGTCGCAGTCCGACGGCGATCGGAAATTGAATAAAAATCGAATGAACGCGGAACGAAGTTAAGTGTCCCCATGGCGTCGAAGAAGAGAAGAAGGAAGGAAGGAAGAGGCGGTTTCAATAAATTATTGGCGAGGGAGACGTGAAAGCCGCAGATCAAAGTCTCTGCAAGGAAGATCCCCGATGCGAAGGCCGTCCTTTGGGCTTTCCCCGTCGCGACTTTAATTAATGGACAGTGATGGCGGCTTCAAACACGATATTCGAGTGCGCGGCTGCGGCCCGGCTCCAGCGCGCTTGTCCTTCACGTTTACATGTCCTAATTCCATAATGCCGAGGAGTGCCCTCTAAGAATACTCACTCTCTCTCTCTCTCTCTGGCGTCAATGTGAATTAAAGCGGCACCGATTCCCTGTTTCAGCGATTAATTTGTCAACGGGAGTGCGCCCTGGACCCCCTATCGACTACCCATCGGCCTCATCAGTCGGAATATTTTAACGAACCTCGGCTGGAATCGCCGCGACAAGTGGAATTTTGCAACCAGACCGAAATAACCATTTTCTGGCTTGCTGAAATATTAAGAAAAACTGACAACGAAATGAACAACGTTCAGCGAAATGATCAGAGTCTATTAAACTTTGGGAATTTTTTGCAGTGTTAATTAAACGAACAACTTCCAATCTTTTCCCCACTTATTTTTGTATTTAAGAAGAGTCTAAGAATATTTTTTCAGTAGCATTTTTATTTTTGTGACGGGGTAGCTTTTTAAACTAGAATTTATCGTGTGTCTGTTCCTGAAGCTCGTGCGAGGGTTAACTGTCGTCCCAGGCTCCACGTTCAGTTTTCTTTGTTTCTGTAGATGTTCACGACCATTGCGTCTTTTCATCGTCCGCTTATCGTGCCGTGGAACGACGGGAAGACAACGGGAACGATCGAGAAGCCTCGCATTTGCCCAGACAATTTCCCCGGTCTTTTATCGAGGCAAATCTAGGCGAAACTATTCCGGGAGGGCGATTTCCCCTGTTTATAATATCGCCACGGAGAAGCCGTACGCGTTTCAGAAACGAACACTGTTTTCACCCCCTGTTCCACCCCTGTGTTGAGAGACACGGAAAATAGTGTGTACTCGCGGAAGTGCTTCACATTTCCTTATCCTAATGTGTGTCTCTGCAGTTGTGAAATCCTAATTTCTCCATCTCAATTTGCATCTGCACGTCCAGGAGAAACGGATAACTGTCGGATATCAGTCCCGAAAACTCTCATAATGCTACATTAAATCCTTTCAATTCCAAAAATCGTAAAAAATTCGCTCTTTTCGAATATTACACGCGAATCTCGTCTGGATCCGTCATTGTAATGCTACTCGTGATTAGGTCACAGAATTTTATGGAGACTTGCATTTTTATACAGAATTTAAGGAGGCATAAAACGGACGAAATTTTATTCTCCTCATTCCTATTCATTTCTACATTTTTACGGGCCAAGAATAAAACGAAACTGTACCATGCATCGCCACAATTTTTAAAACTTCCGTGCAGATATGCATGTTCAATAATTGGGTAGCACGCTCGTGACCCATGCATCCTAACCCAATCCATTCTTTGATCATACAAATTTTATTATTTCTTTTTGTAGTCGTTCGAAGGGGTAATTGTCTTTTAGTTTCGTTTTTAGTTAGGTCGCCAAAGTATCTAGCAATTTTCTTCTGCACATAATGGAAGGTCTTTTGATATTTAATGAAAGTAATTTCCGTTTAGAGAGGACTCGATATCGTCCTTTTTAGAATCGCTGTTGAAGTGTAATTGTTCGCGGGAACGTTTCAATAGAAATGGATTTAGCATAGTTCGGTGCTCTTAACAGAGTACTTGGCGAGCAGTTGAGCTTCATTAAGGATATTCACTTTGATCCTCGCAGCGCAAACTACTCAAAGGATCGTCAATATTATTGAAGTAATTAGTGACAGTGATGGGGTATTTAGCGGTGCCAACCATTACTAGTTCCACGTTAATATTTGCTTAACATCATGCTCCGATTTCAGGTCTACTGATTTATCAATGATAGCTAGTTTTCGCTTCACGTTCCATACTTGCCCTACAATAAATAAAACTTCGTTTCCACGTTAAAAAAAAACAGGCCTCACTTTACGAAACAAAAAATATGATCAATGAATGAGTGCGAAAAATAATTTCATTAGCATCAGCCAACTCGAAATAAATTATCAAAGAGGCTCCACGTCATTCGCACTGGAACAAATAAACAAATCTCCGTTCCCAAACTCGTAAAAATATTGTCACTATACTGAAACGAAAGTACAACGAATAAATCAGCGATTGTACCGAAAATACTTTTTTTAAAATCAGCGATCTCGAAATAAATCATCAAAGACCTCCAAAACGCTTTCAAAGAGGTTCCATTTCACTTGAATAAATATCGGTGTCTGCAGCTATAAAAATTCTTTCATTTCGCTGAAATAAAAATACATCTAATAAATCAGTGTCAGTGCCAAAAATAATGTTATCAACATCACCTGACTGGGAATAAATCGTATAAAACCTGAAAACGGTTCCAACGAGGTTTCGTCGGACTTTGCCAACAAACTTCGCGTTCGTATAAATGCAAACGTAATCGGGCCGACCATTTTCGAAAACTCCCTTAAGAGACACACGTTTGCTGCCATCAAAGTCACCCCCAGTGGCCGCCATCTTGCAAGCTAACAGCTTAATTCCATCGAGTACGACTGCAGAACCGCTAACAAAATTCATTTCGCTGTTTCAAGTGGAATAGAACGAAGCGGAAATTTCCCTCCGAGCGAAAAACCAAGTTTTCCGCTGGAGGAATCGTGGAAGTTTGTTGCGGGGTGCCTTCACCCTCGGCAATAAAAGGAAATATCCAAAGGGGAGCGATCGGACGGAAGGGGGGCTAGATAACGACAGACACGAGCGCAAAGTAGCCGCAAATGAAGAACCGGATGTCGGGCCGACGGAATTTCAGCCGATAGCGGGTTTCGAGAGCCACACACCGAAGTAGAGGTGTCGCTTTCGCTCCACTTCCGTTCGTTTGCATTATCTGAAACGCCGCTGCAGACGCTTTCGCGGTGGCTTCGTGATCAGATAGCCGCTTGCATCGACTGTGCTCCCACTGTGAAATTTCCCCCCTGAACGCCATCGATCACCCCGAAAAATTTTCCAAAACGTCCATCCATCTTCACGCCAACCCACTGCGTTCATACATCAGTCTAAAGCAGAACTTTCGTGCAATCTATTTTTAGATTTTCAACTTGATAACAAATTTTTTTCATACGAATTTCACGAATCTACTTCTTTCCAGCTCGTTAAAATTATTAAAATGTGTCTGACAATTAATTCAGACAGTTTTTCATGAAAATCCGCAGTCTACTTTCTATCAGAAATGTAACCAGATCCGACATCGTCCAGCGTTGTAATTTCCGTCGATGTAGTATACACGACAGTGTATAGTAAACTTCGATTTTCTTGTCGCTCGAATGCCTCCGCCTTTTTCTATCGTAACTTACGACGCAAGCCTTAAAGGAACAAGTTTGTTTGAAACTGTTCCGTCTCTAATACGTGACTCCGGTTATGAAAGAGTCCATTCAAAGTGGAAAACGCGAGGGAAAATCGCTCGGGGGCTAGTTGCCGAAGAATAACGCCGAGAAAATTGACACGCGGGTCGCATTCACGTGAGCTATGATAAGGGAGACTCTTTTTTCGTTTATTTTTCGGTCCCCACGTTGTTATACTCTCGTTTCCATCGCTTAAAAATCGTGTTTCATAGTTCATTTCTTATAATATTAGATGAACCTTTTACTGTCGTAAATTTTTTACGTTTTTCCAAGGGATACGAGCTTTGCTGGGTCCAGTAAATCGTTCAGTAGGTTAAATAATTATATATATGTACTACAAAAAATTCGATTCCAACTGGAACCGCATCGAATTCACGAAAGATAGAACCGAATCGATACTCCGCTAATAGATTAATCGCGCGATCGTAACATTGAGGCAAATTACCGGCTCATTGTTTATTTAGATTCGATCTAAGAGTGCACAAGGACGCACACTATGCTAACAAACGACCGACTATACGTTTTTGTGCGCACGTCGATACGTTCGACGCAACCAGCCGAGTCGAACCAGCGAAATGAACGAACGAGTTCGAACAAACACTCGCGCGAACTTTCCAACATTCGATACAGAAAGTTTCCGAAGCGGAATTCACATTCGATGGGATTAGACTTCGAGGAGCTGAAGTTCAACGAGAGAGAATTTGCTTAAAGGTCGCCTCGCGAAGTATCGTGATTCCGAAAGAGAAATCACGATCGCGCTAATATTGGAATATTCCTATAATACTTCCAACAAAGTTACAAACGTAATAGGGAAACTTGGATACGAATTTCTGATGAGAACCGACTTTTTTTTTAAAGAGGATCTTGTTCCAGAAATACTTCGTTAATCAAACGTACCACGAGTTTCGCGAAGTATAATTCGCATTAAAACAATTCTTCAAGGAGGTCCTTCTTGAATAAGTACATGTTTATAATAATGTAATTGATGCAATGAATTTATACTTTATGGATTTTTTAACCGAATATAAAACGATCTTTACGTAGTACAATTGTTGTATACTTCTGTATCTTCATACTTGACAATCTATCTTCTATTACTCATCCTTGAACTTCATCCCTATGATTCATCACTTACTGACCATTAGACCTAAAACAACCCCCCTATACAGAACCAAAACCTATATCTTGTACTGATTTTTTCTTCTCGCGAGCATTCTTTTCTCAGTCTCATTTCGCTTCTGATCAATCTTACCGAGTCTTGTCTAGACTACTAAGTTCTTTTTGTATAACGTCTGTAGTTTGTATATCGCTCAGAAATTGTACTTAATAAATACACACATATTAAGTATCCGGAATACAACACAATTTATACAGTGATCCTTTTCGAGAGGAACGCACCTTGTATTTTATTGTATCATAATAAACCAGTGTTTTGCTTATTCAATTACATTGTAGTTCAATTACTAAGTATTTTAATCAGATGTGTAATTAAAATACAATACAATTAAAATACAATATAATCGAAATACATTATAATAGAAATACAATGTATAATTGAAATAGAATATAATTGAAATAAAATAGAATAAAAATACAACTCTCCAAATTATAGCTCAGAACCTTGAAGAAGTGCGATATATTCTTTATATTTCTCTTTCATATACAGTAACCGCGGGTTTACTGTCCAACAACCGTGTTCTGCACGAATAGTATTCCCGCAGTGACATCGGGATAATGGATTGAAGATCTGAATTATAAATTACAATGCATTTTATAATTGTACTCCATTGCAATTACGAATTACATTGTAATTTAATTTAATGAAGATCTGAATTATAAATTACAATATACTTGAATTACAATGTATTTTATAATTGTACTCCATTGTAATTGAATTGAATGAAGATCTGAATTGTAAATTACAATATAACTGAATTACAATGTAATTCAATTACTTTGTAATTATAATTCTGGAATAATGCAATTGTAATTCTGCACAACTCTGTACTAAACGCACGCAAAACCCGTGGTGCACCGGTTGGCCGACTTGTTTTATCAATAATGCACATAAGACTATCAAAGTGAAAGCTTGTCTTTCCGAGCGACCTCGTCGTTCGTCCCGCGAAATCAGATTAACGTACGCGGAAAAATTTATCGTTCGCTGATCCAGCTGCAAAAATTGAGGAATCTCGGCTCGGAACATTTGAATCCGTCGGTTCGCGGACACGGTTGAAAACGGTGAAGTTCGCACACACGTGCGCACACCCGTCTCCGCGGCCGCTTTGAATTCAAATCAGCCAGAAATTAAATTGCAAATTCGTGGGCACCCGTATATTAGCGCACCGGAAAAGTTTAAACGAGCCCGGGGAATCTACCTCGGTATTAATATCGTCGTATATTCTTTTTTTTTTTAATTCCGCTTGAAGGACTCTTCTTCTCTCTTTCTCTGTCTCTCGGGCTTTTGCACACAGTCATCCACGCGGAAAGGGTGAGTTGAAAGCGACGGATCACGGAATGGATCGCGGATTTGCTAACGATTATCGCGGGAACTTTCGCAAGGACTTCTGTTGACATACACTGAACGTATGCAGTTCGCGAATCCTATGATTACCGACACGGCGAAGGATTTGCTTTTAGACGACGAGGATTAGCCTTGTCTGTAGGCTCTCTGTAAATAGGTTACGTATGCGTCATTTGACATTACGTGTTTGCGAATGGTGTCGTCCATAGCACGTGTTTGTCGTCTATATTTGTTGCAAGTATATTTAATAGAGGTATCATTACCTTTGTTTGACTTTTGGCATTTCAGAGGAATGTATCGCCGAATGATTTTACTTTGTACTTCGATCTTACCGAAAATTTCGCTGAAAGATTTCGCCAACCGAAACAACTTAACGTCTGGAATTTTAAAGTGCAAATTACAATTTTGTATTGAAATATCCCAAACCTGTGAAGAGCTGGAATGTAAATTCCAATATTCTCAACAGAATAAAAAATTCAACCCTTTCCGAAAATTCTCAGACACATGAAAAGAATTGCACAACCGGCTATCAAAAATAAACGCAACTCGTTTCGATCCATCGAACAGCACCGCATAGAATCAGGATAAAAAGACCTCGTGTGTGCAGAATCTAAGTGATCGTTATTTCGAAAAAAATAAAACACTACGGATCGAATCGTGCCGGATAATGGTACTGATCGAGTCGTGCCGTTAATGTACCGATAGAAACGTCCCTCGCAATCGTTTCCATCTGACGGCCGCGTGTGCTCGATGATCCTTTTCCCTTCAATTTCTACGACAGTTCGAACACGTCCCACGAATGGGCGGCCGGCAAAACGTCGCCAATGAAACGCGCGAAATGTTTACACAGGCCTATCTAATGGCACGGGCCTCGATCGATAGACCGGCATTCCCGGCTTACGTAATATTGCACCGGCGTTCACCCGCGATCTCCCGTAACCCGTCTTTACCGGCACACACGTGTCCACGTGTGTGTCACGAAGCGTCCAACGATCTAATGTTCCGTGGAAAAACGATGGAAAACCAGATGGAATCTCCGGCGACTCTATCCAGTATCGATCCCCGTGAAATAAAGTCCTTTACAGGCGCTAAGAAAATATTTATTCTACTGGGAACTCGGCTCGACTACTCGCACCAAACGCGGCCTTCCGCCGTGATTTTTACCAAGCATTCTTCAGCCTAACTTGATTTTACTCAGTGCCATAACTTCTGAGGAAAGGATGGTTTGTCCATAATAATAATAATTATTATTATTTATTTAATGCTTTCATCCTGCCACCCGTGGATTTTAATCAGTGCCATAACTTCTGAGGAAAGAGTGGTTTGTCTGAAGACTGAACTTTCCTCTCAGTCATCAAATTTTTTCTTTTGCACTGAGCAAGTAGGTAACAGTTTTCTCCATTTCCCAAATTAACGCATAATAAAACATAATTAAGTTTAATCATTTACAGACGCAATTCTGTTGTATCCCCGATAACTTTTGTGAGGCGAAAGCATAAAAATATTATTCATAACAATCTACGATCGCCATAAGGAAACATTTATTTCCTCTGAGTGTTTTGCAAAGTTGCAGATTCAATATCGACAGTCCTCGACTATCGGAAATGTGCCGCGCGAATACTTGTCCGATTGATTTTCCCTTTCTCCTACAAAAAAGTTGGCGATCTCTACGATCTGACTTCGGGGCGGATAAAGCAGTTCCGATCTAGGCTACGTGATCCCATAAGTTTCGACGAGAAATTTTACCGGGCCAGAAGTCCCCAAAGTCGATGGTATCGCCGCCGTAAAGAATCGCGAAACGTGTTCAACGTACTTTCGCGTCTCGAACTTGCCGTCACCGACGGAACTTCCCACTCTCCGTCGGGTTCGCGTCGATCCACTGGTGCATCGTACGATCTTATAGATACGACTCCCTGAGGTGCCAACTTCGTGGTTATTTACCGGTTTTTTCGATTCGAAAAGCTACTTGAGCTCCACGAAGACGACCTCCCTTAGTACGACGTCGATCGATCGTTTCGCCTCGGAGGTGTATACTGTAATAGCGAAACATCCTCGGATAGGACTCATTTCCATGGATATTCTTACATCCGAATCGGAGACTCCGGTTTCATAGCTCGGAGGAATCGAGTTTATCGGAAATCGCGCACGGGAAACGGATTTACGTTTGTTGGGGCTTCGCCAACTGCTGTATACTAACCGAGAAGTAGGCCTGATCGCTACACGATTGAACTGATACTTTAATGATCATGGGTTCTTGCTATTCGAGAGCTGCCTCTGAACAAATTCTGAAGCGAACGTCAGACGCTAAGAAGAGTTCTTCCACAGATTTGACGCGGTTATTTTCAAGTAGACTGCGGATTTTTGTGTGTAATATAAATTTCCTGTATCGACATACATAAAACTCGCACTCTTGTCTGAGTATATACTATTTATAAATAGCTGAAAATGTAAACAGACAAATTCTTTCTGTTTTAAATATGGGACCGGTTAATTACAGTGTTTTTTTACGGATGTGGGGGAAAATGGCATTACGTACAATCCAAAAGGAGCTAGTGTGGAGCTCACCGCTTGGTTGGTGGGAGTCAGCATACCCACTAAAAACCTAACCTGCTAATTACAGAGTTAGAAACGGGCGACTCATCGTGACAAAATATTGCCTGAAAAAAATGTAGAAACCACGGTTGGTGGAACGAGACTAATTGGAATTTCCGGAGTCGCGGCAGCACGGAATCTCGACAGTGCAATGTAGTGAGCATCCCGTTACCGGAATTCACTCTAATTAACGTCTACCTGTATCAAGCATCACCGGCACCTAGTTAATGCGCTCTAATACCGCGAATCACCGATGTCTCGTGATAGCGGGCTCAAAGATTACGGCAGCTGCTGCTTGCGGGGAACACAATTCTCGTGGCAGAGAAACGAGGTCTCGTTTCTTTAGGTACACGCGCCTTGCGTCTGCAACGAGTTCCGCCGTGGTGCAAGCGGATTGCATACTATCGGGCTGCTTGGTCTACTGCCGCGGCTGTAACTGTGCACCGGGCACGAAGCTTTAACCTTTGTTCGAAGGATTGCGGAGTCTAATTGGTTCGCTGGGACTGGACGTTGCAATCTTCTGTATGCCTGCATTATGGTCAATTTTACTTTCGATTGCGTGCTTGGCTGCGAATAAGTTCTGCAATCGATTAGCAACTGCGTTGGGTTCTTTAATGACGATTGGAAAATTTTTATTTTCTGTATACATGTTAATCTTCACGAGTATTCAAAGACAACGTATTTATAAAAATTTTATTGAATTGACTTTATAAGCACTTTACTGTTCCATTCGGAATAAAACAGTGCTACATTAATTTTGAAACCGACGACTTTGTTTAGAAAGACTAGACTCGCCAGCTCGAAACGAATTACACCGAGTGCGCCGGCTCTCTAGATACCGCAAAATTAACGGGAACAAACTTTCGTTTCGTTCCTACGCAACTAACACAGGCAATTAAGATGATCAAAAAGTTATTGCCTCAACCTGTGTACACGCGGTGTGCATACAGTTGTTGTTTATAGGAGCAAACAAATCCGGGTGGAGCACGAATTTAGTATCCCAACAAAAACATTCTGTAAACAGGAGCCAAGTTCTCTATGGCCGTAAAAAGTTGTAAGATCAAACAAAATACGGCCAAGTTCGTTAGCTTAGTAATACCTCTTGCAATAATGAACAAAAGCGTTTATAAAAATTAGTTTAAAAGAACGCTATTTAATTTTTAAAGAGTTACATGGAGGGCTAAATTATTTAAACTTGGCCGCTACCTAACACCTTTTATGGTCATTGATCTCTCCATCTGCTTCCAGTTCCTAGTTACACGCCTCTAAAAAACGGTTAAGTTGTTTCATATAAAAGGAGGTAATGCGAGAACTTGGCTGGTGCACTATCGTGCACCTAGATAATGCGCGGATAATTCAAACTTTCATTACGATCGATCAACCATTTAATTTAACTGAAAATTAGAAGGGGCACGACCTTTCGCGTTTTCCGAAAAATCTAGAAACTCAAGGAAGAATTACTCTATCGATGAGCGTTCAACAACATGATCAGCGTCCATTAACTTAATTAAGCAACAGGACAAGCGAAGTGAAGCCTCTTTTCACTTGTGCGAGCCATTGTCAGCCTCCACCCTTGTCCCATAGCCACTTGTTAGCGGAACAGGGCTATAGATGCTGATCGATCTACGGTGATACGACGAGAGGTTCGCACAAAAAGAAGAGATTAATTAATCACCGGTCGAGCACCGTTGATAAATATTTTCGTCCGATCGATCTTTATGCTACTAGAATAACCACGGACCAGCGTATACATAGAGCAATTAATATGTGGCGTCGTTGCGGATATTCCGGTTTTCTATTTGTCTCCGTTAATCTTGTTCGTTGGAACACGGCCATATTTGGAGCCGTGCAAGTGACTCTCGCGCCCAGAACACCAGTGAATAATAGAACCCTGGAAATGATTAAGGAACCCTCGTTTTGGATATTTAAGGAGACTGTATTGATCACCTTCGAACTTGCACAAAAAATTTCTATTGTCCGTTATGTTGCTCCTTTCGAACTGGATACCTTTCTCAAAGTTGATGTTTTTCACGCACCAGTTGGATCAATTTAATTGAAAGCAATTTGGCAATATATTAATTTCGAGGTTTCGGTCTTTGTTTAGACCCTTTTCAAGAAAATAATGATTCCGTCTGTGAAAAAGAAAAGGATACCTTTTTCTCTTTTTTTTAAATTATGAGATAAAACGGGAGACAGGTCGGTGGTTCGAAATAATTAAAATAATTGCTTGCGGTGCGGCGTCAAATCACTCGCCGAGCGAAAACTGACTTTTATTCAATTACCAGGCGAGACGGCAGCGAGATCCGTTCGCGGTAGACGACGGCTGTTTAATAATCCACAGGGCAGACAGTCTGTCGATGTTGTCGCCGGAAATACCGATCCGGATCAAATCAACGTCGATCAAACGTAATTGAGAAGTCGTCGCAGAACAGGTGAAACCCGGAATAATGTGGCACCGGGGATCGGTTCTCGAGAACCGTCGATCGTGTTCGACGCAATCGAAGCCGACACCGTCGCTTCTAATTAATCGGATACATAGCAACATGGCTGTCGGTTCTTCGCGGACCAGATTTGGCAAACGGCATCTAGGGGCCCATTGTTATTCATGAGCAGCTCGGCAGCCGGAAATTTCTTGCTTATGTTCGTGCTCGCCGGCGCTCATTAGCGCGTGCCTGGTTTATTCATGGTTCCGGAGTGTTGGGCAGATTTTGATAAACCAACGGCACTCGCCGACCGAGATTTTTCTAATTATGGATACGGTGCACCCTGGCCCAGAGACTTCGTCGACATTGCCAATGGTTCATCCTGTCACCCGTGGATTTTACTCAGTGTCATAACTTCTGAGGTAAGGGTGGTTTGTCCATAATTAGTATTATTATTTATTTAATGCTTTCATCCTGTCACCCGGGAATTTTACTCAGTGCCATAACTTCTGAGGAAAGGGTGGTTTATCCATAATTAGTATTATTATTTATTTAATACTTTCATCCTGTCATCTGTGGATTTTACTCAGTGCCATAACTTCTGAGGAAAGGGTGGTTTGTCCATAATTAGTATTATTTTTATTATTTATTTAAGGCTTTAAACCAGATATGGTTTGTATAACATATTCAGTACATGAATCCATTAGCTTATTACATAATGACTTAATGCGCCTTTAACTTAACTTAACTTGACATTAATTTGTAATTCACAAGGTTCATTCAATGAAATGAAATTTTTAGTGCCCAACGCTTAATAAAATCGAACATAATTAACAGGCTTTTAATATCTGGACCACATAGGAAGCGTCTTATACAAGTCGACCATTATAACATGTTTCACCATGAATTTTATGAAAGAGTCGGACCTACTCTTTACCCTTAAATATACCCTGCTCTCCGATTAGATTCTTAATGGAATTCCATGAATGGATTATGAAGTCGCTGAGAAAGTTGGAAAATGGGTTTTTGATATGCAATGTGGGCATTCTTCCAACTGTCGCTTCTTTCACGAGTACGTCCACCCTTTCATTGCCAACCAGACCAATTTAAGATGGTATCCATATGAATTTAATATATATTTGATTATTGTTGTTAGATACAATAGTAAAATATTTCTTTTTGATTTCAAGGAGATGGTAATTAGTCCATAATTAGTAATGGAATTAGAATTATTTCTTTCGGGTAAAGGATTTTATTTATCTTAATTTGTTATCGAACATCGGGAGAGGATCATTGTAGATAATTAAAATTTGCACAAAGGGCTCTATCTACTCCACTTAAGAATAATTGCAACAGAATGCCCGACGTGTTTACACACTGAAAAACCAACACGACCTTTCCGCGAGGCGCGACACAATAGTGCGGCTCTATGTATATAAATGCATCACGAGCAGTTTTTTTTAGCAATGGTTACAATCCGCAATAAAATATCGTAGTGCGGTTTCGTGCACCGATGTAGGCCAATTTCCATTGTTCACCTGCGCTTTGTTAATCCCGTGGAACACATAGATATTTCAATATTTTATCGCGTCGTGTTTCCGTCGATTTGTGTATTCTTTCCCATCGGCAATATGTTCACCTTTAGACGTCTCAATTATTTTACTCGAGAGTTTCCTGCTGGGAAGATCGAGGGATCAATCGCTCAAGATTTTGCGGGGGTGGCTGTATTCTCGGAGCAATCGTCTATAAAGCGCTGCACGTCCATCATCCTACGTGGACAGCGAGGCATTTACTGTGTCTTTACTTTTAACCCTTTCCGTTCGGAATTTTTCAATTTTGTTTCCTGTCAAGTTAAGTGTTCTATCTGAAATGTACTTCAAGAGACAGCTCCTTTATTCGTACTAATTTTAAACTATTTCGCTTATTATTTTGTGTTTGCTTGTATTGGAAATTGTTTGAGATTGTAAGAGGTCATCACCATGAGAAAATCCGCGCCACCTACCACGTGGCAGAGCGATTTGAAAAGGAAGATCAGTTCGATGCGAGTCAAATCAGAAAGTAGACGTGCTACGACGAAAATCATTCAGTAAACGTTGTTCAGTTTTCCATTCGTTTCTGAGCTGTGCTGCTAGCAAAGCGAAGAAATTATATTTTTCTTTATAGTAAACGTGATTGGTATATATAGCAAACGCAAAATTTCTCTTGAAGATGATCCATAAATGGATCGGAACGTTGAGGAAAATTTTATAAATTGCAAAATCGCTTTGATTTTGACTTTTGGATCGAACCTGTGCACCGACAACATAAACTAATTTCTATCTACTTATTGGACTGTGAATTTTCATACACAATAGAACTTGTTTCGAAATTCTGGTGATGTCTTGGTTTCATACTTGACCTATTCGCGGGTGTCCTAAATGCGTAAAGATTCGCACTCTAGTGATCACGTAGCAAAAGTTTGTGCGTTTAAATTGGGAAGCCCTTTTAGACGTCGCGTCGTGTTGAATGGATGCACCAAGCGAAAGAGTGCTTCGAGTGCAGCGCGTTTCTCAATTTCTGTAATGCTCCTGGACTTAGTATTTAGACTTCCGGAACGTGTAACTTACAGCGCCCCCTCGAGTTTATGCAATTTCATAAATTGCTTGCCTTTATTTACGATTCTTCTTGTTTGTCTTCCCATCACGTAATCCGCTCGATGCTTCCCCTTTAAGTAATTAATTCAATACGCGAGCCAATTATTAAACGACGGAATATTTCTGGCGGAAGCTGCTCCGGAAAGAATTTCTTCGTACTATTTTCAACGTCCACGAAATATTTATGCACCAGCTCTGGGCATACATTTTTTATAGATTTTGTTAGACAGTGTCCGGTAAGCGGAGAGCGTGTTGTTTTCTCGAAATGAAAAACTGCCTCTATTCGTTTGCAATCGTTCAAAATGAATAAGTAATATATTAATTAATAACATGGACAAAATATTGTAATTCCGAGTCGGTATTAATTCCATTGAAATTTGATCCTGAAAGTCACTACTATCTCCGCGTCCAGATAGCATTAATTAATTAGCACGGAGCAGTTGCCATTCGCCCGGGACATTTTTCCTTATCTGTGCTGGACGAGACACATCAGCGGAGATGTTTTCCCAGCTTTCCTGAAAGAGGAGCTGACACTCTCGCGAGGGGCTACAATGTGTACGCGCACTTTGCTGAGGAAGGTCTATCCCACCCTCCTGTCAGGGGTTGGAAGAGAAAAAATGAAGAAGAAGCCAAGAGGGTACAGTGGAAAGAGTGCGAGCTTGTCAGAGGAGAGGAGCAAGTGCAGGAACATCACGAGTGCCACTTCTATCGCGAAGAACCAGGAACTCCTCTCCGTAGGGTTGCAATTTCGACACAGTTGGACAGCGAGTAGACGCCATACTGTTTGCCGGCGAACGGAATTTCTGCGACTGACGCTGTTACCAGAGGGTTCGAATTCTGTCAAAGACACCGCAGGAAGTTCCCCGACTACTAACGAACTTTTCCAGATTTACGACACAGAGAGAAGTCAACTTTGCTGAGCATACTCGAAAAATCCGAGACGCGATTTATCAGAATTTATTACAAATAATTAAACTGCGGATTTGATATGCATTAAAACAGAAAAGAATATTGTTGCCATTCAAGTAGAAAATTTTGAATCTGCATAAAGGTCCGTAGTCTACATAGAACCGTATCTTGAACCGAAAGTTTTATGCAAAATATAAATTATCTGTCTTCTTTGCAAGATGAACGACATGTACGTTTTTGCGCGATAATTTTAACCAGTTAAAACAGTAAAACAGTATCTTAATCTTTTTGTGCCCTATACATTCAACGTATATATTACTCGATCAACCTTGAGTTTTTATCTGCAATAAAAGCAGCGTTGAAAAATTCGCACCGCATAATTCAGGACATAATTGTAAAAAAGATAAGCTCGACACAATATTGCTAACGAGTTTAGAGCCTTTTAGCGAAAACGTCTGGCGAAAAAAGAGAACGAGAATAAAATAAAAGCAATGTGTTAAAAGCATATTGTACTTTTTCAGCCGGACAGACAATTAATGGTAACGGATACGAATCTTTACTGTTCTCGCGAGCCGAGAGAACAGCGAGTTTGTTTAAGTATCCACACAGGCTGGTCGTAAATCTATCACGAATTAAAGAGAAAAAAACGTAACAATCGCGACGCACGCGAGTCCGCGGATTTCGCGAAATGCTTTTCGTCCGCGACACGTAGCCGCAACAAAACTTCCTAATAGCAACAACACGGTTTTACTGCGGGCCTCTATTTAGACACCAGCCGTTTTTATAACCACCACCGCATTCATAACTGTATAATGCTCTGTAACGTTCTCTTATTACCGCGCCAACTGAACCGTGTGCACGCTCGCGCGAATATGTTCGGGCGATAAAGAACAGCCTGCCCCCCGCCGCCCACCCATTGGACAACGCGAATTTAACGTTTCAACGAGACTGTTCGCAGGCGTCGAAGCAGATTTGAATTGCAGTCACCGTGCATGACACGCGCGGATTTAGTAATCATTAATTACCGATGCAGCCGCTCCGAGAATTCCGCATTCGCCCAGCGTGGCACGCTGATTTTTATTTGCGGAACGTTTTACTACCAACCCTGTGACTTGCATGCGATGATGTTTTGAAGTTTCTCGAGCGAAAAAATGTTTTTTAATTATTATTATTATTTTTTTAAAATGTTTTTTAATGTTTCTAAGACGAAGAAATGTTTGAATAACCAACCCTGAACAGGGGTTGTTGAAAAATTATTTGCAGAAAGTTCTACTGGCAACTCTGTGACTTGCATGCGATGTTTTTTTAATGTTTCTGAGACGAAGAAATGTTTGAATGACTTGGAAATCGTGTTTCAGTTGGTACGTTGATGTAAGACAATTTCCCACCTTGAACTAGGGATGGTTGAAAAGTGACAATAAAAATAAATGACCGAATCGGAACAGCTATTACCTAAAACGGAGGCTGTCGAAAGAATAATTAATAATGCAGTGTCTCGATAAATGTTCCCAGTCGTTTCTCCTCTGGAAAAGGGAAGTGGTGCAATCTAGCCCAATCATCCAACCCCCAAGATCAATCGATCCAGCAGAAAGTACAGTGGAGGATCGACTAGTGAGAATCACCGGGTCCTTTAAAGCCATTAACCCCTGGCGTCGGAGACTCCCTCGTATCGACTTCGACGCCCGGACCACGGGGGAACTTTGCCGAAAGTTCCTCGCGCGTATTCTTCTAATTCGTCGAGGCACTCATGAGCCGTCATTGTTACATGAATTACGGTGGACGCGTCCTTGCTTTTCTTTTCTAAGCCCGTGCAATCTAGGTTTTTTGCTTCTTCTTTTTACACCGTCCGTTTCCCGTCGACGACTTTTATTTTCCAGCGACACTGTCGCGTCGCCGAAGCGAAATGAAGTTCTGCAACGCCCCGTGGCCAACTCGATCGATTACCGGCGAAGGCAACGTGCTGCAAACACTTTATCGACCAGTGAACCACCGCCGCCACACCGGGAGATAGTTTCCGTTCGTTCGTTTGCGCTGTTGGAGAGAAGGAAACGAAACAGAGCGAAACGGGTTAAAACCGGTAAAAGCACGGCCCTCGATTAGCTAGAGAAACTGTAGAGCGTATTTCCAGTTCGATTTTCCTCGATATTTTTCAACAGCGGCGTTGCACTTAGAAGTGTCGGAATGGCAGTGGAGGTGCGAGAACTGATGATGCCATATTTTACAAGCTGTTTGTACTCGTACTTGGAGGAAAAGGTTTTTAGATTCAATTTTGCTAGATATTTTTCGAGCGCAACGTTGTTCTTCGAGAATATAGCTTGGATGTGCAAAAAGTGGTGATGGTCGTTTTTGGAAAATGTAGTCTTCTGAAATCGGTTTCGTTCGCCACTTTTCGGGCACACAGTTGTTTAAAAAATACATCTGAGAATCGGTGATCCGAGGATTTAGAAACTGTTAGCATTCGTATTTAACGAATGGGGGCTTTCGAAATCAATATTGTATGGTATTTTACGAGAGCCCTGTTGCCTGAAAGAAACAATCTGAATGTGTGAAACTGTTTGTGTTCATACAGTATTTTATCCAGAAATGCCCCAAAAGTCT
The DNA here is from genome assembly GCA_028455615.1 of Lasioglossum zephyrum. Taxonomy (NCBI): domain Eukaryota; kingdom Metazoa; phylum Arthropoda; class Insecta; order Hymenoptera; family Halictidae; genus Lasioglossum; species Lasioglossum zephyrum. The sequence goes on along the minus strand of CM052327.1, from coordinate 1,783,934 downwards.
GACCTGTAAATGTCCTAGATTTATTCCCACTACTGCGGGGTATACCCAACTCGAAAGGCATCGGTCGCCGAGAAGTATGACATCATGCGGCTCGGGCATATCGATGAGACCGCCTAATCGGAATTTACAATTTCCTTATTTTTCATTATTTTTTGATGGGACTTCGATGACCATATTTGTGACATTTTTCTGATAAAAATCATACCAAATATGATATAATTCCGATGATATTTACTCGTGTAATAGACAATTGAAGTTTCGGGCGCGAGGAAGGATAGCATATGGGAAAAACGAGACGCAAAGAGTCGCAGTCGTCGGCGACTATCCTTACTTGCGACCGAAACTTTAATTGTCTATTACGCAAGTAAATATCGTCAGAATTATATCATATTTGGTATGATTTTTATCAGAAAAATGCCACAAATATGGTCATCGAAGTCCTATAAAAAAATAATGAAAAATAAGGAAGTTGGAAATTTGGATTAGCTATATTTACATTTCTCGGCGACCGAGGCCTCTCGAGCTCGGCTGTCCTTCTCTATGTTTGGCAAAAGTTAAAGAATACTGTCCCGGATTCATAAATGTCCCTCGGCAGACTCCTACTAGGGACTTATATGGATAAAATAGTGCACTTGCAAAGAAATTCTCTTCCTCGAGTAATAGATATTTCCATACCACTGTAGAAGAAGGAAAAGTATCTACGAATATAGAAACACAAGAATAGCAGTAGCTAAAGTAGTGTAAAGGCCAGACCATACACGGTCATATTTGTACCTAACCTACACTACAGGCGTAGTTTCATTTGAAAACAGATTATCATGCTTCAGCACATGTGGGACACTATAGTCGACGATTTAAATTGTATGGTGACACTAAACTGCTAGATCATAAATTCAATAATAAATTCATAAGTTCAATGCAAAAGAAAAGGTTTGAAAGTGGTAATGTGGTAAACGTTGGGAAATTCCCGTCAGTGTTTGGTTTCCAAAGGCCGGTTAGTCAACCAGGGCATCAAGGGAAGCGGTTTCTGGGTCCTCCCGTCAATTTCCCTCGGTCTCATAAATTTCCGACTGCCCCACAGAAGGGTGTCTCGAAAAGAACCTACTCGGGAGAAGGCTCGAAGAACTCGATCGATATTTTCCGTCGGGATATACGCCGGCCGTTGAATGACCAGCGGCTGACGCTTGTCGAACAGACGTGCAATACCCTTTCATCGTCGTCCGCGCGCGCTTTTCCACACTGGCTGCCTGTTGCCAGCCAGGCCGGAGCAGCTTTTAGTGAGCCGTGTCTGAAACAGTGGCCGGGGTTTGAAAGTATATTATTCCAGCGCAAACAAAACAGCCGGCGAACGCAATAGTCCAGGCGAGTTCTCTTTTCCTCTGTTCTCTTCGCAGCTCTCTTCGTTTAACCTTGTCGAGAATCCGCGAGCTGTTGTATTCCGGATACTCAATAAGTGTATATTTATTAAGTACAATTTCTGAGCGAAATACAAACTACAGACGTTATACAAACAGGACTTAGTACTCTAGACAAGATTCGGTAAGATTGATCAGAAGCGAAATGAGACTGAGAAAAGAATGCTCGCGAGAAGAAAAAATCAGCAGAAGATATAGGTTTTGGTTCTGTAAAGTGGGGGTTGTTTTAGGTCTAATGGTCAGTAAGGGATGAATCATAGGGATGAAGTTCAAGGATGAGTAATAGAAGATAGAATGTCGAACTGAAAAGCTTCGGTTACATGAGTGATTACTAATTTTTAAATTGCGCGTCGAGTGAATCGGTTGCCTGCTGCCGAGAGATCGGGGGACCGATGTGAATGCAATGTTGTGCGATCGAGAGTGTTCAAGATGGTTGCGGGGAACGCGCATGTGCAATAAATAGTTGTTCGACAAATAAATATATAGTCCTCTAATAAAACACTAATGATAGAGAGAATCTTATTGTTGGTATACAACAGAGCAAGTAGCTCCGCGACACACTGCTGACAATCGATATGCCAATTGTCTCGCCGACGATCATTTGTTTCCTCGATTAGCCTCTCATGCGACAACGCGCTATAGTAATACAGTCATTTGGTAGTTTTACCTGAAACGTTTTCCAGGAGTTTTGAAAATGTGTAATTTTATAGATTTTGATGTGCTCTTTCAGAATTTTACCGATTTTTACCATCGATACTTGGTAATCTCTGTTTATAAATACGATACTGAGTCCGTTGATTCATCTTTGACTACAAACAATAAGTTCATTGTGCTGGTAACTTATTGATAATCCAATATAAAAAGTGTCCATTTTTTTATCATTTAGTAAATCTCTGATGAGATTGATTGCAATACGTACATTGCAGTGTACAGTGAATAACGAGAACTTGACTAACACTACGAGAAAAGAAAGAAGAAGTGTCGAAATTCTATTTGAAGTGAAACTGGAAATGCTGCAAAAACTTTTGTAAATTCATTAAATAAATTCTTGGTGAATTCATTCACTCAGAATGGAGATCCAAGGTAAGACGTAGTCATAATTAATAAAACGTGGTGCAGAATATGTATTCGTTGTCATTGAAAACTGTGTCACATTCATATTCGGGTCGGGTTGAAGAGCGAGTTTCCTATCTTCGCGTCCCTGAACCAGGTTCTTCTTTTATTGTAAAACGGAACAGTTGCTTTTCTTCATTGAAGAAGTTAAAATTCATACGACTCTGCGTGGCTCAAACAATTTTTTTACCCGTCCAACCACTTCAACGACACCTTGTAAAGGTAAGTCTTGCATTAATGTTGAATGCACGATCCCTGGAGGCGGAGATGGCAGCGACCTTCAGGCCCCGCATAATCCCATTGTCCCTCACACTAAGAGCGCGTTAGATTCTGCCGAGGGATAAATAAACCAACGCGGGATCGGTAAATAGAATAATCGAAGGTTTAAGCTGATTAATTTGAGACTGTTCTGAAACAGGTTGCTTGATCCTCCTGTGCTTCTGGAAGTGGTTCTGCGGAGATCATCTTTGGTGAATATATTCTTGAAACGTGGGTTAATAAATCGACAAAGTTTAGAATTTTTATGATTAACTATTTTCTTTCTAGACATTTTTTTGAAAATTGTCCTGTTAGAGAGTTAGGTCTGTGTATAAAAAGGATATGATGCTTTGGGAATTTTTTTAAAAGAAACGTGTGGGTTTTCTTGTGTGAAAGTAATTCGATCTTGAAAAGTGCATATTTCAGATATGTTAGTAATTGCGAAAATAATGATTGTGTTCATAGTTCATAGAACTAACTATTTCATAAAAAAAATTGTAAGGTAAATTAGAAAGCGCACAATTTCAAGAAAATTCACAGCAATTCATATTCTAGAATGAAATTAATAAACGGGATATATAAATGTTTCTTTAAAAGTACAAATCCACAGCGAGGTGTATTTTCGGAATTGAATCACGGTGCGCCGCGCCGGTCTGAAAATGATTGATAAACAAGAGGAACGGGAAAAGAAATATTTGGATCCCCTCATCGTCAAAGCAGCGCTAAAAACGTCGCGAATTAAAATACAGCTGGTGCACGGACACCGCCCCGGGCACGCGACCCGCGGCCGTGGTTTTTCGGGTACGGCGCAGATGACGTTTTATGCATGTACGACGAAAAAACGATTCTCCTCGGTCCTCCTTTTTGATAATAAATGTGTCAAATCATTTTCATGTTTCATTTTTATTTCCCGTTTTCTCTATTCCGCTTTTATGTCCACGCACCACGCGACGCTTTTATTCGTGTCTACTTTGTGTTCTCTTTTCATCATGCATTCTACATATCCAACAGGACGACGTTCCTCAACACACGAATTCTCCTTTTTTAACAGACACTCCAGAATTTTTGTGCTTCTAAAAATATTGCTGAAAATTTCAGCAGTTCTGTTTTATACATGTGCCAGAGATCGTAAAAATTTAGTTATAATTCACAAATCTGACAAATGTCCATTTGCTTGATTTTATGAAACGATTGTTCTTAATACGGTTTCGCCAACAGGAAATGTCTGTTCAGTCTGACAGTTTATTCTGTAAAACTGTATTGTCAGTTTAGTATGCTAAATATGTCGGTACTTTATGTATTCAAATGGAAAAGTGAACCATGCGTCACTTGAAGAGCTACGATGCTTAAGTGGCTCGGAGACAGCGATCAAACGTGCATTTCAATTTCATTTATCAGAACGAGCTTCCATCGACTTAGCATATTTCCCGAAGTATAAACAGCGACGTATTAAAATGGGAATCATCGCGCATGAGGACATCGACCTATTTTAATTTAGACACCGATATGGAATCTGTATTGGCGGTGGGGTCATTCCACGCTGGACGAGATCAGTTTTCGGACGAGATGTCAGGGATTCCGGTGAAATTGAAATATGACGTGTCGGCCGGAAGCTGGGAGAGTTAAATTGTCATTTCGCCGGTTCCAAATTGCTTGGTAAATCGTCAAAATTCGCTGCTTTCGCCCGCTTTGCCCGGAACTGTCCGCGTAAATCTATCAACCCCACCCCTTAACCCTTTGCACTCTTTTGTCGAGTTCGACTCGATATCAGAGAAAGAAAAATGTAACCACAACAGGTTCTTATATGTATTTGGTTCTCCCTTTATTTATTTTTTAGTTAAAAACAAATATAAGTTGCAGAAATATAAATTACAACAAAGTTTGAGAGCTATATATGTATAATATCATTAGTCAATGAAGTGTCCTTCGAAGTAAATTTCAAATAAAACGCTTAAAATAGCAGAGAGTTTTAGGCAACAAAATTGAAAATTAATTTGGAGGGCAAAGGGTTGAACATCCCTTTAATAGCTACTAGCAGCCCGTTATCGAATGTGGATGCTCCAAGACACTAAAAAGATTATCGTTTCAGATTACTGCCTTTAAATTTCAAAAATGCCTCTCCTGGATCAAAAACGAAGAATAATTTAAAGCTTCATGAAACGACTAAAAACAATCGTACTTTTCAAGATGACATCGTAAAGAGAATCTTTTAATCCATGTTCGATTCGTTCGCGAAAACAATTTTGTTTATAAATAGGGATGCCAATGAAATTTCCGGGAATGCTTTATCATCCGGATCCCGGGAGCAAAAATAGATGATATTTCTGGGCAGCGGCGGCTTTCACGCGTTGCAATTACGTTTCTATCGTCGGATCACGCTGCGTATCGCCTCCGAAGTGCGCTCGTTCACTATAGCACATTGGTTTCGAAATAACCGGATGTCCCGCGTGAACTTCACGCCAAGACTTTTTCGAAGACGCTGTCTACGTTGTGAGTCACTAGTTTATTTGCACACAAAATAAAACACTACTTTCCGAAAGTTTTCAGAGATTTTCGGATAGTTAGTCGTTATTTAAAGATGACTGAATCAACATGACACTGGAATCATGTACGTTGCTTGGGAGAGAAGAAAATAAATGATGAAGTTGGTATATTATTTTTTGGTGTTTTTGCAATATTATTGTATTTCTATGAAAATTGTTTTTCGCGAATCGAGTGGTCGAAAGTTCTGGTGTAATTGATAATTTGCGTAAAAATTTAGGAAAGAAAGGATCAAGCTTTGACGAGTTTGTTTCGCAAGGGAACGTCTGCGGGAACGTAGCAATCACGGTATTAATTATGCAGTACCCTGCTGAAGATTTAATTTCACTTTCAGACCCGCTGTAACGAACGAAATTCCCGTACAATTAGACAGACGTCCCACAATTGAACTTCTGACTGCTCTTTTAATTAAACTTTCGACCCATCATCTAAAATACATTTCGCCGGAAATCCTCTTACAAGACTGAATCGATTTTATTAAACGAAAATCTTGCGAAGCATTGGATACAAACATATTTTCTTAGTCTTAAAAATAAACCTGTACAATGATAAAAAGGGAACATTGAAGGATTTGACGTTCTGAATTGCTCTTCAGTCTTCTTCGTGCCGGAGATCTTAATTTCTCAGGGATAAAAAAATTGTGTCATTCGCTAACGACGGACGTGGCAGTTAAGGCGTAAGAAAACAACTCTTTTCTCTCTCTTTCGCTCTCGCTAGAGGTCGTCTAAAATTGTACAAGCTGCGAATCGAACGTGTCCAAGTGTCTTCATATTTCCTCCCAAACGATGAAAAAGTTTCCGCGATTTGCCAACGACACGGTCCGGAAAGTTCCGTTGCATCCGTCCGAAAAGGATTCCAATTGTAATATACCGGAAGAACGTTTCCCCGGTAGCACGCTCTTATCTGCAAAAGTTGGGTCATCGTGCGAGGTCAGCCGGAATCCGAACTCCTGGCTAACAAATGAAATATGTATACAAGACCGGGCCGACCTATTGCCTCCGAGACCTATTTGTTTCGCTTCTCTACAGGTTGACCCGAAACTATCCTCTTGCATCATCTTAACTCGTTTTGCTCTACATCAGCGTACTATCTTCGAAAATATAAATCAAATGGTCGTATAATAACTGTGGTTTTTGTGTAATTCGCAGTATGGAGGATTTACGGACATATTATTGGGTCCCATGGAAATCACCGACACAAATTTCGCCGACTCCAGATTTGACCGACAACACCTTTAACCGGAAAAGATTTTGAACATCAACGAATCTAAAATCGTTGTCGGTCAAATGTTGTCGGGAAAATTCGTGTCACTGATTTCCATGGAATCCCATATTATCTGTGTCACGAATAGATTTTCCTAGTTAGTTAAACATTAATTCGTTGAGAACAGCAATTTGTTGTTTCACGTAGACACAGTTGTTGCGTTGATGAAAATGGAATGATTATACTATACAATACAATAGCTTTGAGCACTTCATAATGAATATAATTAGGTAGTTGGTATCAGGAACACATTTTCCAAACAGGAAATTCGTACATATTAATCAAAATACCCTGCCACATGGTGATGAAGTATACTGATATCCAATGATCATTATGGTGCCGAATAATTTATGACGAGGAGAATTAAGCAGTATTTAATATGAATCTCCCCCAAAAGAGGGACGCTTTTGTCTTTTCGTCTTAATCTTCAAATCACAAACCGTCGAGAGAACTCCAGTAACAAGTTTCCGCCTCATTACCCTAACGAGCTGGAATGTAATAGTAACGCGCTAATTTCAGCAAAAGACAGTGCCATCCGGCAATCCACAAAAGAAGTCACCCTCTGTCAAGACAGAGCAAACAGCACGGTCCTCGGGGAGCTCCACTCAACAAGTCCCAAGGTCGTGGGAAGGAAGAACCACCGGGAGCCATAAACGTTCCTACCATAAATACACAAAGCACCGCTTCGAAACAAACATCTTGTCCGTCTAATTCGTAGTGATTCTCCTTTTTCAAACAAACGACAAAATTAAACTACGAAGAACGCTTGTCCTCACAATTTCTACAGAACACGATTTTCTTGCATTCGAGAAATAAACTGTACAAAGGCTGAAAAAAATTCTGAAAAATCTGATTCGTTGATCAAAGGCAGCGTCCGGCTGTGATCGTAAATCCATGGTGGATCACTTATCGAGAAGGAACAGCGCCGGAAGTTTATCGAGAATTAAGAGGATCAAAGAACCTACCTGGTTGATCTTCTCCCGTGTGTACCTGGTTTCCCATCAACGGTTCTTCCGCCCTCTTCATCAATGAACCACGGACAACCGTAAGAGTCTAAGGTATTGCATGAATTCAACCCGTACGAACTTCTATTAACAACTTGCACGAATTCTAACAATTGCAACATTTTTAGGTTGAACCAGGTACAACTCGCAATAAGCCATCGACGAAATTTTCCGTCGCCGATGCCAGCCATTGTGCACCCGTCCCGCAGGAATTTCCGCGGCGGAACCTACTTTATTTCCCGCGGGTAATTTTTTCTTGTACTTTGTTGAAATTTGAATATCGGACCCGTCAACCTGAAGGAGCGGCATTAAAATGAGATATCCCTCCTCAATTCCGCCACAGACGACCAGCATTTTACTTCGCGGTTTAATGCTTACGGTTACACGTGCCCTAGATAAATGAGGGGAACGTTACTTGCGCTCTTCGTGCGCCACGCATGTATGTATGTTTTAATGTTTCAACTGTGAGTTGTATATTGGGGACGATGCAAGTACGTGAGGAACGTGACTTGTCTCCTTCAGCACTCGGCGTGCATTTTCATATCTAAATTACAAACTTCGGCCACTGAGGCGGCGTTTATCGTCCCGTGAACTGTGGAAAAATTGTTTATAGTTGCTTATCGCTCTGTGAACCGTGAAGAAATTGTTTAGAGTTGCACAGTGTGATTTATTGATTACGATATAACTTAGACGGCGCTGTAAATTGAGAATCGTCTGTAAATTCGTTTGTAGTCAAATATTTTTCAAAAGAATTGAGCCACGTATATTTTTATGCACTGTATGAATATATGTTTTTATTATTGTATAATTTATGGAATAATTATCGGCGAAAGAAATTCCGAAAAAGTATTCACAAGCATTGGGAACGGAGAGCGAAAGTCTCTTGATTTCTGAACTCTGTGACATGATTTCGCTCGCATTTCTTTTCACGATTTCACGATCGAGACGCGAGCCAGACGAACTCGAATTAACGGTTCCCGGCTATGCTATTCATCGTTGCTCCTCCCGGCCGACATAGTAATCTGAGGTGACGTGAAAGGCCTTTTATCTCCTCGTCTATTGGACCGATTACTTTTCCTCCTTTCTCGCCAGAAGAACGAGGGTCGACGTCTCTATTTTTCATTCGCTCTGCGGGAAACACCCACAGTGGATCACCAAATTCTTATGACCCCATAAAAAATTGCACAAGCTACGATGACTTGCTAATAAATTGTTCCATCACGCCCAGACGTTCAATCGTTTGCCATTATGTAACAATTTTGACACTGGAATTATCGGAGACGAAACGACTTGTCTGTGACAATCCTTTTCACAATTATGGAATTATAAAAATGTTTTCATGAGAATTTTTTAGCAAACAAATAAATTATCTTACATTTTCGGAAGAACTATGTATTCCGTTCGGTTGCAATATTCTAACTGCTAAAAGCCGAAATGAGTGACGTATATCAAACTGACCCAGCTGACCTCGCTAAACCTTGAACTTCAGACGGAAACAAGCATCAGCAGCTTATGCTCGCGATAGATTCTTATCAGCTCACCCTGTACATCGATGATAAAGGTTCCAGTGCAGGACGTCTCGGATATGAATTGCATGGAAAAACAAATAGAATACACGAGACCCGGATTTGCATACGAAATGTTCATGAATTTCTTCGCCGCGAACTTTGACATTTCCCGTAATTAGACCGTTGATTTCCATGCAAATATCGTTTCGCAAGAACAAAGTGAGATTGATCCTCCGGATCAAAGGATTGATCAACCGTGGAGCAATTAAAATAATTTGCTTCGTCGCATTCTATGCATGTATTCATAGTTGCTCGATTTTATTTCTGTCACACGTCCAAAAGAATCCTCTTCCGGGTCAAATAAACCGGAAACCGATATCCGAAGTCCATGTTCGAACATTTCCTCGTTCGATTTCTTCCGACGTTTCTCGGAGAATTCGGCAAAAAGCTTGGGAAAGGAACATTGAACGGCGGCCACGTTAGATAATCAAACAGGCGCTTTCGTTTCTTCTGTCATGAAAGTCGATTCGAACAAAGAATCGACCCCCGTAAATCTTCCGACACCGAAACCCGATATTTCCTGATGATATACGGCTATCTTGACTTTAGTTGCGCAGAAATTTTCGAAACAATTTTCTACGACATTTTTTGTTCGACCTTACCATAAAGAAGAATTCAAGAGTGACGGTAGAAGGTTTAGGTAATAATGGACACGATCAAAAATGATTCTCCGTGATTTTTCCTGTCCGAAAATATTTTTTTATCGAGACGTTATAAAACGAACTGGTATTCGATAAAACAAATATTAAAATTACATTCAATTTTCAATGCCGACGAGTTGAAAATCCATTTAATAAATTTCCAATTCAAAAAATGATGAAGAACAAAGTGAAGAATCAGAAAATAAATCCCAAGAGCGGGCTCTTCGTTGTTCCACCAGAGCATAAAGAATTTTCAATTTGCGTCCTCCCATCAAGCAAATCCTCTATTAAAAATCAGTCTGGCGATCCCTGGGGGGCAAGCACCGAGGAAGAGCACAATTACCAAAAAATCCTTTCCGCTTTTTACGAAGAGGGATACCGATAGCTTTCACCGTGGAAAGCGGCTCCCAAAAATAGTCCGTCGGATTCCGGTTCGGTAAAAATATCGGGCAGAGCTTCTTATCGCTCGCGGGCCACTTCTTAGAGCTAAATAGACTGATCGTCCCTTCGGAATGGGACTGGTAATAAGCCATTTCAAGAGTCTTGCCTCGGATTGAACGCCGCGGGATTAATACAATGAAGCGGTCGGCTCAATCGCCAAGAATGAAATCCAATCAACCTACCCTCGGTCGCTTGGGGAAAAGCCCGTTGGCCAGGTGACGAGGGTGAGGAGGGGAGGACACAGGAGGATCATCATTTCTTTCCGTCTGTTGGCGATTGAGAGCAGAAGAACAATCGCGATACTATCGCGATCGATCCTCGCGACGACACGATTGCGTCACGCTGATCACACGGACGTTATATCGATGGAATAACAGGGGGTTCCGATCGAAGGGCTGGAAAGGGTGGTCACTAGAGACACCAGAAACAAGATAAGTGCAGGAAACACGGATTGTTTGGTTTGGGAGAAAATCGTAATCCTGCGAGCCCTTTACGGAAGGCGTGGTAAATGTGTGTTAACCCTTGAGCACTGTGGACGTTGACACTAATGCGATTACTATTGAAGATCTTACAGATGGTTGGTGGTAATATTTATTGGGTGATTACAATAATATAGGTATCGAACATTTGCCTTATAACTTGCTTTTAAATAATATTTTTAGTAGATGTCATTCGTTGATATTACTCTAGATAAATGAGTCCCGGATGAGATTGATATTGGAGTCGAGAGCAATTTCTTAAAAAATGGGATGGGGTCAGGAGAGATCCTAAGGTTACGTAATGCCGTATCCGCCATCTGAAATATTCCGAGGATACTTTCCCGTGATTGTCTATTTCTTTCCGACTGGTCGCGTCTATTATTCACAGTCATGAAATGATGAGCTGATATTGATTCGACGTACGAAATATGCAGGCCTTCGATTCGCATGCTAGCCTCCTTCTATTCGAAACGGGTCTCATTGGTCGATTGATCCAGCAGCACGGTCGACCGACACCGGGTGCATCCCGGTAAAATTAATCGTTTTTCGAATTTTCCTGGTCGTTCCATTCTTGTCGATGCGTTAACACATTGATTTCCCTCGGCATGTTGCGCCCCGGTGACTATAAGACTCATTAGTCTAATGCGCAGAAAAAAAATATTCGCGATCACGATAGCCGTTAGCTTCGTAGATCGCGAATGATTAATCGCTCTGCTCCTATCGATCCTGAGTTTCGCGAATTCAAAGAGTTGATTAAAAATTAGTGTTCGCTCTTTTTAATCATGTTTCGGTGATTCGATTCACCGCCTTTATCGCATCTATCGGCAATACGGCTGCTCAATAACGTAGGACGCGTCCATTACAGCGTAATGAATGATTTGATAGCGGATCGGTCGCCTCAGTGCGATGGGATTTATCGTTGCAATAGAAATGACTGTTACTAGTGGAAATTGCGATACCCAAGCGTTCGTGATTTATTCAGAAATTCGCGAGCGTACTGGAGAACCCGTTCGATTCCGTATTTAACGCGGGGCTCGGTCGCTTCCCTATTAAATTGGAATCGCTGTCGTATAAATAACTATTACCCGGAAAATTCGAAAGCCGACTGTTTATACCCCGTTTCCACCTGCACTCGCACCATTTCCTTCTGATGAAACGGGAAACTCGCAGTCGACGATGCGCCTTGATGAATCGATGGGAAGAGTAAATTTTCCCGGAAAATATCCTGCACACCGCGTTTCCAGCGAATAAATGATGAAACGATTCGATGTCTCACTTTGTTAGCTTCCAGTGGAAGAAACTCTTAACGAAGATAAATATTGTTCTTGAATTATTAAGAACGACAGGGCCGGTGTGAAATGTTCTCGAAACGGATATTTGTTAATTCATTGAGGTGATCAAGTTAGATGTATCATCCTGTATTATATCATTAGAAATATGTATACTACTGCACAGAGTGGTATTTGGGCTGAATACCTGGCCAAAAATGTTTTCTTGTTTTTCCTACGTTAAAGAGTTAGTTTATGAGTACAAAAGTCATATCTAACTATATACTAGTGATAATAAGTATATTTATAGATTTTCATATGTAAGTCTATGGCGTAGAGTAGCGTCATAATTTACATTTTAGTAGCAATATATGTAAATTATTAATTGTGAAGGATAAAAGTACAACTGTAAATAATGTATATTTTGATCATCTACAGAAGAAGTAACAACTGTATTTAGTTACATGTGTGTAATAATGGAAGCCGAAATAAATGTTCCTAATTTGGAATCAGATTTTCTAAAATCTGAAAATCATATAAATACATTTTATGTATATAACAAAATATAGCAAAATTTGTACCGAACAGACAGACAAGAAAGCGAGTTACTAAAACAATGGTAATAAGAAGGGGCTATATTTGGAGCTTTATTTTTTTTTAATGTAAAAACTTTTTTACGGTATACTAATTCTAGATATCCTGTAATTTAACACCACGTAACTTTCATGCCGTTGATTTTTGCCGATGAGTTGTATATGTTTAAAAACACTAATTTATACAAAAAAAGTCATGAAAATCTAAAAGCTCTTAATCAGGCTTGGAGATCGGTAAAAATACGTATAAAAAAATTTAACATTGGCAAAGATATGCTTAATATAATGTACATACCTTCTGTAACAACATCTATTCCAAATTTTGTCACAAATTCACTTTCAACATAAAAATTATAACAAGAAAAAGATGCGTATGAATGGAATGCTGCGATGAAGGGCGTGTGTATCGAACAAGTGGTATGTTTTAAGTGGAGATACGGGTAACTGTTTGGATAAACAAAAAAAGGAGTGCACCACGTGATGGCATATTTATTTATCTATATTGGGACACAACCACAACATTCTATGTAAATATTTACAATTTTGATGTTTAGCCAGGTTTCAGCCGAAATACCACGCTGTGCGCTGTGCACATGTAGATTAAAATCGAAGACGACCACCTCAAGGTCTTGTAGATCGGAGAATCGGAAGTCAACGGCGTTAATCCCGTCAGTGACGATAAGAACAGCTCCGGCGAGCAACGGTTAAGAAAACGGACCGCATTGTTCCCGTGAGCGTACACTCGTCTTGCCTCATAAAAACTACAATAGTGCTGGCCTAGGCGGATTCCATTAGTCTTCCGACAGGCGGTCGCGCCAATTGTTCCCCGTTTAATTATTCTCTCGTTGCCGGAATTCGATGCCGCTGGGCGCAATTCGCGGACCGGTGGAGTCGGTGCGGCGTGAAACATTCACAGCCGGCGTTGAATTCTCACGAACCGGGTAGAGAAAGAGGGAGAGAGAGAAAAAGAGAGAGAGAGGATGGAAGGCTTTTTAGCCTCGGTGTCGTTCTTCTTAGCGCGGCTGTATTATAAAAAATTTCACTGCCCCTGAGCCGCTCAAGCGAACGAGAATCTAAATATTTCAGCCGACCCGTGAAATTTCCACCGGAACGCTGACCTCGCCTTCCTGCCTCGCCCTGCCTCGCCTTGCCTTGGATCGTGTTACTCTGGGCGAGAACGCGGTTTTCCCACTTCTTATTGCGAGTCTCGCCAGCCTTTAACTGCGAGGCCGCAACCGTTTTCACTAGGCAACGCCTCCGAGACGCAAAACGGATCTCTGTTCGGTGTAAAGGGATACCGGTATCGTAAACGAAACCGTTGTACTACTTTTCTCCGAGTTTCCCTTATCTTTTCATCCCCTGGTCATGGATACATACGGATCATGATTGTAGCAAGCAGGTTGCTGGCTTAAAATCGAAAATAATGTTTTATAATAATGAAATATGAAAATGAAGCAGTAGTACCTCGCGCGATTAAAGACAGAATTACATAATTGTATAATAATTACGAAATCAGTGTAGCTGCAGAAAAATTCATCGTCCGCAGAATAATTCCCGGGCTCGAATGTTTAACCTCGTCAAAACTGCATTGTTGAAATAAATGCAATTATTCGAAAAGCGCCAGTTTAAACATTCGACCAGAAATAAAATAATAAAATACATATACGTGCATTTTCATTTACGCTTCGAATTCACAGTTTCATCCTATTTTCACTAACAATTCGATGTTTTCGAGCAGAGAAACTTGTTCAACCCGGGCAATATTGTTTTAATTAGATTACATTTTCAAACACGGTTGTAGTGCTATACACACACAGCGGCGACGATAAACAATAAAAGCTCGCCTAATGAAAACAATATCTATCTATCGTGTAGCGCGCTCGATTTTTCATAGAATTTTTCGTGCTGTTTTTCGAGAACACGATAACAATGGTGGCAGACGGAGGCCGTGTTCATCAATCTTGATCGTTGTGAAAAAAATTTATCAAGCGCCGTTTATTCGTACGGTAATGGTTGAACGCGACGATAAATCATATTTGAACGCCGGCAATCGAGATCGAATTAATTAAGTTTAATGTTGCCCTCTCGGTGAAATAATCCGGTGGGGAAGCACGATGAATATTATTCGGTCAGTTTGAACTCGAAAATGGCGGCTGTTTCGAAGTGCGTGGGCGGAACACTTGAATCGCTGTAATCAAGCCTGTACAGACAATATACTGCGTTTTTACAACGAGCCATTCGAACGACGAAGTTCTTCTGTACATAGAGATCCAATCGATGATATTGCTCTTCGGTTCTTCAACTAAATGCATCACGCTTCAGCATGATCCTGGGTCACGATACTGAAGATCCGTTATGACCGGTACCAGAAATTCTTCTGTCTTAAACGGAGTTAAAATAATTAATTACGTAAAAATAAACGCAATAATAACACTGAATATGTAATTTCTATATAATTTTATCGATTTTGTCAGCATGATCCTGCGTCGCGATACTAAAGATCCGTTATGGCCCTTACCAGAAATTCTTAGTTTTAACCGGAGTTAAAATAATTAATTACTGAAAAACAAACGGAATAATAACACAGAATATGTAATTTCTATGTAATCTTATCTATTTTGTCAGTGTGGTCCTGCATCGCGATACTAAAGATCCATTATGGCCCTTACTAGAAATTCTTCTGTCTTAAACAGAGTTAAATAATTAATTACGGAAAAATAAACGCAATAATAACACTGAATATGTAATTTCTATATAATTTTATCGATTTCGTTAGGTAAAACTTTTTTTAATATAAAATTGGTCATTCAGACATAATATAACATTTCACAAGCCCTCGTAAGCTACCAAGCAAGACGAAACGAGTGTGGGCAAGCTTCCCCAACTAGCGAGTGTACAATTAACTGGAAAATGCAGTTAAAATGCACATGGTCCCGCGAATTTCCATACGTCTCCAGGTGCAACCTACATTTGAAATTGTCTCCAAATTGATTCTATAAAGGATAGAATGACAGACGTATATATTGCCGAAGGAATCCTGGAGGATAATTGGGCGAAGTGATGTGAAATGATGCCGGGATATGCTATGAGAATGGGACTTTCATGAGCTCCCGAAATCCTGTTGCAGTTTGTAGGATTTCCATCCTGAGCAACATCTGCGATTCGT
This sequence comes from Lasioglossum zephyrum, assembly GCA_028455615.1. Classification (NCBI taxonomy): domain Eukaryota; kingdom Metazoa; phylum Arthropoda; class Insecta; order Hymenoptera; family Halictidae; genus Lasioglossum; species Lasioglossum zephyrum. Next base: position 1,768,184 of record CM052327.1, on the reverse strand, counting down.
ATACCGTGCGTTCCCGTAATCTTAATTACTTTATCGTGGTTAATCATCGTTTGAAATAACCGTACCCAAAATTAGTCTTTTGAATAATAATTATAATTAAGGATTACAATTAAGGATTGCAAAACCGGTATACCGAATACCGGTATTTCGTGCTATTCGTGCAATTTCGTCAAACCGGTATTTGTTAAGGTAAAATACAATAAATATATTTTTTGCATCTACTCTTATTTGAAATACGTATTGACAGTAGTACCAACATCACTCATTTGCTGTCTTGTCATTTGCTGACTTAAAATTAGCTTTTAATAAAGAAATTGCCAGAAACAATAATAAAAAAGTAATACAAAAAATAGATTTATCGGAAACCGTCAGACGAGATATCAAGTTGTTAGAAGATGAAGGACATCGAGGCAAATATTTAGAGGAAGCATATCGTTCATTATTAACAGTACCACCAACGAGCGTGGATGTCGAAAGAGCATTTTCAACTGCAGGAAATTTGTGCAGAAAAATACATTTTAGGCTTAATGACAGTCCAATAGATACATTATGTTTTTTACAATCACATTTCAAACATATGCAGTTAATTTAATTAATGTTTTTTTTTTATTAATAGGTAATAATGATACTTACTCTTAGTATCTACACTATCTCTTTACACTTAGTTATTATAGTATCTTCTTAAAAATAATACTATATGTTTTGTTCCTTTATTGTATTATAATGCTGTAATGGTTTGTGTTTTATATTATATTTTTTGTTTCTAATGTTAAAAATTATTATTTTACTGCTGTTATCATTAATATTTTATTATAACATTTTATATTCGTACATAACCAAATTGTTGATAAATTTGTAGTTTAACTTTTTGGATAAAACTAATAAGAGTATGGCAAAGAAACAACTGTTTTTTAACCTCTTTGAAAATTCCTAATACCGGTATTTATACCGGTATTCCGGTACAACTTTTAAAAAAATACTGAATTCCGGTATTATATTTTGGTCCGGTATTGCAAACCCTAGTTACAATACATTGATTCGTACAATTTGCAAGATTATGAACAAAATTGCTGAAAAAGTGTCCACACGGCCGCTAATAAAATATTGTTGAAATTTCTGCCTCGTTTCGCGACGGTACCGCAAACATTTTGGACTGCATATTTCGGCGGGACAGGTTAAAAACAGCGGCGCGGTCAACCCGTCTCGATCGAACGCACGGATTGCCGTCGGATTTGATTATCAGGCAGCCGTAAATCAATATCCCCGGCTCACCTGCCGCTCAAGATACCGCGGCGCACATATGCAATTGCGACCTAAACGAAAAACAATGGGAGCATTCGGTATCGACGGTTCTTCGTCGGGAGTATATTTACGGCGTAGCAAATATTTGTCGCCGACGCTGTCCGATGAAAAGGTACGTCCAGAAAATTGACTGCAAACATATGACGTGACGTAGATCGCAAGTGACCGGCCGATTAACATCGTCACGCGACCGCCGTGTAATTTTTAGAAACACTCTCGCCCACGTAGCACGTGTGACCATCGAATACTCGAGAGTGGACGAGCTTCAACGTGTAATCGTGCAACTCGATTTTTCTAATGCTTCGTAGTCCACTTTGCGTCCCATGGAACTAATTTATTC
>CM052327.1:1664178-1766442 GCA_028455615.1 Lasioglossum zephyrum | reverse complement strand
TTTAATGAAATAGTTTGTCCTGTTTTTAGATGCAGTTTAAAATGAAATATATATGTACAGTATTTTCTCCATAAATGTTCGAAAAGTCTGACCTGTAAATGTCCCAGGTCTTTTCCTACTACTGCGGGCTATATCCCCTTGAGGGACCACGAAACTCCAGAGGCCTCAGTCGCCAAGAAATATACACATAGCTAATCTAAATTTCCAACTTCATTATTTTTCATTATTTTTGACAGTACTTTGATGACCATATTTGTGGTATTTTTCTAAATAAAATCATACCAAAATATGAGATAATTCCGATGATATTTCCTCGTGCAATAGACAATTAAAGTTTCGAGCGCAAGGAAGGACAGTCTCGCCGGCGAGCCTTTCTTTCCCATACGCTATCCTTCCTCGCGCTCGAAACTTTAATTGTCTATTACACAAGTAAATATCATCGAAATTATATCGGATTTGGTATGATTTTAATTAGAAACATGACATAAATATGGTCATCGAAGTCCCATAAAAAAATAATGAAAAATAAAGAAGTTGGAAATTTGGATTACTTATATTTACATTTCTCAGCGACCGAGGCCTCTCGAGCTCGGCTCTCCTTCTCTACGTTCGGCAAAACTCAAAGATACTGTCCCTGGCGCATAAATGTCCCTCGGCAGACCCGTGCTGGTTACTTATATGGATAAAATACTGTATAATGAAATATATTTATAATAACGTTTGAGCTGCATAAATTGCAAACTGGAAGGACTTCTGTATTAGAAACAAAAGTCGCGGAGTCAAAGAGAAGCGAGATCTGATAAAATCCGGCAGGTTGAAAAACCAAATGAGATTACGGAAACGGCGGCGCTCGCGAGGGATTTAACGTGATAAGTGGGAAATGACTGCATCACCTGCACGGAAAAAGGATTGCGATAAACGTGATTGAAGCACGAGGCAAATAAGAACGAGCCGAGTGTAGACGCTCCTTTAATGAACGCTACTTTCAGTAATTAAAGTGCGCGCTGTATTAGTCCTGATTGGACTGCCTTTGCGCTCGAACTGCGCGCCGTGGAAGCTGAAACTAACATCCTTGGGAAAGTTCGAATAAAGTTCATTGTGTCACTCCCGGGGACACTATTATAATTAACCAAAAAAGAGCAAACTAACTAAAATCCGTAGTCCCACTTTTATTAAGAAAGTATTAACGGCGAAATTAACGTAACAGCAATTATAACTATTAAATTACCGGGGATTGAAATTAAATTGCGAAAACGATTAAATCTCCGATCATAAAAATTGAAATGCGAAGGGGATTTTCAAACCTGTTCGGAAATTTTCAATTTATTTAGTCGGAGAGTACTATGAACGCAAAAATATTTTCACCAATTTTACTAGTTTTGAATGCACCAAGCCGTAGAGAGATGCTCGTGAATTTCGAAACATTTTTCACCGGGGCGCGTCCGAAATCCCAACAAAGGTCCTTTGCACCGCGAGGGGTAATTTAAATGATTATGCCAGCCCCGGCAATTCCCTCTGCGAATCGTGATTTCATTTGCTGTTACAAAAGCAACCAGCTCGAATCAGCATACGTCTCTATTCACCACCGTCTCGAAAAATGAAACGGTGTTCGGGGGCCGGGCTTGTAGCACGCGCAATTTTCCTGATGCATGCGTTTTATCGTCACACGCTCACGGGCGCCGGGTAAAACTGCATGCAACTGCATGGAAGTGCAAACAAATTCCGTCCCGGCTGACAATTACATCTAATGCGGGACGCAAGCTCGCCGGTTATCGCCGTTCCGCTCCGCGTAATATCGCGCAAGGACGATACTCGAAAGCACGATAAGCCGGATAAGAGCAGTCAATCAATAGCGCAAACCGCGATCTTTCATTCAGCGGTTTTCGCCTTCGTGAAATTTCACACACCGGCAAAACACTCGTCAAATCGCGGCGGGAAATTTTTATGCTCTTTTAGTAATGCAAAAAAAATTTTTTAAAATGATTCTCCTACATAATAAATTTAAATACTGAAGAGCAGCCCAAAGCTTCGAAAATAACCAGTCTGTAGAATTTTCTAAAAATACTGAAGACAAATGTCGATTCGCTGATGTTGTTGAAGTTAATCCACTGGCGACACTTTCTGCATAAAATGGCGTTTTTACAACACCGACCGAGACGATGGCACATTTAGTCAGGGCTAATTGACGAGGTAGAGAAATTGTCGCAGATCGGGTAATGTTTGCAGTGACGAGAGAAATGAACGATCTCAGCTGTACCAGCAAACAGGACTCCCGGAGGTTTTCGCTTTTGTTAACCCTGTTTTACAATCCGGCTTCGAACAAACCCTCCACGGCCATGTTTTTTCCGGGCGTGAGCTTCAATTTGTACAAATTGTTGTCACACGATTTTTGTGTGCTCTCTGTCCCCTTCTGGCGTTTGCATTCGCCGAGCGACAATTCGATTCGACTACCCTTGTGCAGAGATTAGGGGAACTGAGATAGAAGGTGTTGGTGTCCTCTGTGCATTCTGATTGGCCATTGTTTTTACAAGTTCGATCTACGAACTTTTAGAGTGTATAATAATATATGTAGAGAGAAGTCATCTTCGAGCGGCGAGAATTCCATCGAATGTCACGTCGCTAGTAACTGTAACGACGCAACTCGCTATTTGTTATTTATTGATTTATTTGCGTTCTTCATATCTTGTAATGTGCGATTTTTTATTATTCTGGTTCAACGTGTGGAAAAGTAAAGACGTGTTTGATCTCAGACGGAGATTTAAACTAGACAATTTTATTAATTGTATCTGTTATATTTGAATTAAATGTTAAATTTATTTATTTATTTATTATTTATTTTAATGTGGTCGCATTAACAGCTAGGTCATTAGTGACCACATAATTTACGATCAAAAGTGTTTTATACAAAGGTGAATGTATAATAGTTTAAGTAAATCGATGGATTTAAAAAAGTCACCCAAATATGGATGACGCTTTTCTTGTTCGAGTTAATTATTATTATTATGTATTATAGACGGACTGAAGCCCTTTTAAATAAGTGTCTAATAACGAAGGGACATGCACAAAAAGAAAAAATTATGGTAGAATCGATATGGTATCATCATATAATCCTCGGTAGTTGGATTTTAAAATTTAGTAAAAAAATCAATGAAAAAAAACAATACTGTTATTTAAAAAACAATAATGTTATTCATTGGATTAATTAATCCATAAGTCGATTTTGCTGTTAAATGTTTGAAAACCCGCTCTTCTTCTCAATTCACGTTCCGGTACGTAAAAATTGATTTGCGCAAGTAGAGCGGAACAATGAATATGATTATTAATTAAATGAAAAATAAAGCTCTGGTGAAGCTGCAGTGCACACAAACGTTACGTAAAGTTCTAATCATACTGTACTTTTCCGTGCGGTATAAAACTGACGAAAGCCGAGTACACAATGAACAGAGGCAGCATCGGCACGCGACATCGTAGAAATCGACTTTCATAATTAACCCGTGCCCGTAATTCGTGTTACGAGGCTAACCAATGGAGGGCGCTCGTTCAACCGTGAAATTGTTTGTTCGGATCTAACTAAGTCTGTAATTGTAATTTACGCGCGTGAGCCGAGGTTTCGTTTTGCGGCGGCGCGCCAGATTTGTTTTCCTTTTCGGCGAATATCAATAACCGGATAATGAGCCGGCGAATACTCGACGGGAAATAATCGATGGCACCGAGGCGCATTCATTATTGAAATATTCATTCGATTTGCCGAACGAAAATGGCCGTCTACACTGACACAATGACAGACCGATGAAAAATTCACCGTGCGCTCATTTCTCTGCGAGCAGGCTTACGATGGAAAATTTAAAAGCTGCATTTCCGTGACTGATTCGTAGTTTATTATACATTCGTTTTGTTCTATTTATGTTTTGTTATGAAACTTTTAATGTACAGGTGGACGTATAAAAGACTAGAAAAATATATGGACAACAGAAAAGTAAGTGAGAATTGTTAAAGGAGGAACGTCATCATTTTTCATTAGAAAGACATGAATTTTAAACACCAGACGTTCCGTAATCATGATAAATGGTAATATGATAAAGCCCCAGGCACTCAGAGAATGCGATAAAGAACAAGAATTGGTACACTTCCTTCCGAGAAATTAACTCCATCAGCCATACGGAATCCCTCGACCAGTTCATTCGGTTATGACCGAAAGCATCCACTTTAAACTTTCTGCGAACTCACCCATTTCTCTTACTCCCTCGACCATGTTAATACCGATTCAGCTGCGTAAACGTGAAAGATAACAAACGATCCTCTTCTGCGAACGGGAAGCCTCCGGGAAAGTTCACGAAACCGCGGGGAATTTCGTTCCGACTTCTAGCAATAAACACGGAATCGATACATTCCTGAAGTTTACAGGAACTTTTTATTCGAACGTAAATGAAAGGAACTAAAATTGTGTGAAGGGTGCCACAATGTTACTCAACTCATTCATTCAGTTCTGATGATGATGCATTTTTCTAAAAGAGTTCTTGCAATATAAAGCTTGACTGTGGTTCAACTCACAAAAATTTATATGGCATTTCTCTACAGATTTTCGAAACTTAATATTCCTTCCACTTCACTCAAACGACAATTACAATGCCAAAGGAAAGCTTGGAATTTTTTTTCTCTAAGATAGTGATTTCGCCACGCGCCTCAACAATGGGCCACCACAGAAAAATTCCATGAGCACCCCTATGAGGATTATTAGGAAATAAATATTCATTCAACTTCTAGAAAGCAACAAGTACAACATGTTTGGATCGTTTTCCCGGGAGATAGGGCTTTCGAAACGCATCTCAACAATGGGCCACCCCAGAAAAATTCAGTGAGCACCTCTATAACGATTATTAGGAACTAAATCTTCATTCAACTTCTAGAAAACAACAATTACAACATGTTTGGATCATTTTCCCGTTAGATAGGGCTTTCGCTACGCATCTCAACAATGGGCCATCCCAGAAAAATTTTATTAGCACCTCTATGAGGATTCTTCCGTACTAAATATCCATTCAACTTTCAAAAAACGACGAATGCCACCGTTATCTGAGCGTTTGGAGAGTTTTTGTTGAAATTGGTTCCGTCAGCAATTGCGGTGGGTCAAAAAAATTCCGAGAACATTTCTCAACCTCAGGAAAATTGAAGTAACATTTCCCCGAGGCTCCCGGAGACGAAACAGACCGCTCCTCGGGCAACGTAATAAAAGATGCGCAAGATGTAGGGTGTCGCGGGAATTCGCGCGATCGACGTCGCGATAAATTTATCGGCATTCCGTAGTTACAGGCGGCCCGCGGAATTGACGTTGCTGAGAGGAATTGAGATTAACGAGGGCTGATAACAAATGGGGTTAGCGTTGCGAGGTCCGAATCAGGTGAGAGACGAAAGGACATCGCTGTTGAAACGAGCGCACGGTGCCACGAATAGAAACAGATGGATGGGCGTTGCAAGTGTGATCCACACTATGCGATAGAAAGAGGAAGCGAGAGAGATAGAGAGAATGGGAGGGGGAGAAAGGTGGTGAGTAAATATCGAGAGAAAATGGGGAAAAAGCGGAAGTAGAATTTTCGAGGGAATTTGAAGGACCGGGACCGGTGAAGAAGTGGACGGAGTGGAAAGCGATGAGCAAACGTACGAAACGGCTCGGTAAACTTCGGGAAAAGGAAAAATGGGGAAAGTAAAAGTGACTTGGCAGGAGGAATCAAGCGTTGTGGCGAACGGTGAGCGGAGAAGAATCGACTGTGCGTTCATTCGGAATTTATTGAATTTTTGCGACGGTTATTCTCCATTTCTTACGTTCAACAACTTTACTAGGCTATTCCGGAAGGCTTCGGGATAACCATGGTTATTTTATCGAGCACCAAAGCATTCAAGTGTCTCGCAAATTGGATCGTTTGCAAATTCACAGAGAAAATTTCCATTTTTGTAAACGAATACGTAACGACACTTTTCCTCTCGCCATTGAGGATTTCGATCCATGAAATGTCAAAGCAAAACTATGGTAAACTAGTTACAGTTGAACCGCGACTACTCGCGAAAATACATGCATTCACAGCGTCCTTTAGAATTCAAATTTTAATAAAGTTTCGCTGTATAGTGTCGTTACCGGCTTTTCAAGAAAACCGTCCCCAGTCGAAATAAAATTTTACTTCCGCGAATTCATGCCCGGAATCGCGAATTTGCATAAAGTAGGAGCAGAAACAGAGGAGAGGAGAACATTAAGACAAAATGAAGCTTCGCAATAGACATCGCGTAACGAGATACGGCACTCCAATCTTCCGACAAAACTACTCTCACTTTGATCTCATAAATTCGTTCGGAGTTTGCAAACCAAATGACTCCTCCTGGAGCTCGATTAAAAATCGTTTTTAGCTCAACTGGGAATGCTTGAGCGGAGTCTCGTGATCTAAATGGATCCAACATTAACTATGGTCATTACTGGACTGTGGATCTTTACGAAAATCACAGTTACTTACATTCATTCCAACAAATAGGATTTAAAGTGCGATCTCCTTTGCGCGTCTGGACGCAGCGTTTTGTGATCCATATTGTATTCGTCGTAGCTCTCTGCTGTACCTCTAGATGCACAAGTTTGCATTCTGACAAAGTACGACAAATGGAGTCTAAAAGGTGCTGGGATAACAAAACGCTGCGTCCAGACGCGCAAAGGAGATTGCACCTCTGGATAGAATATCATTACCTTTCTCAATTATTCTAAAAGGTCTTCTAATGTTTCTACCAATTTTTAAAAAATATTTATAGTAGCATTATAAATATACCTGCAAAGGGGGCTCTTCTATTTCCATGTAAAATGCAGTACATTTTTATTTAGAGCTAGCTGACCTGACAGACATTGTCCTATCCAAATTTTAATAAATTTGTTTCTGATCGTCTCGTGAATTTGTGATTGGAAATGTGTAAACAAAGTAAAAATGAGAAATAAACGTATTTCTAAGTGATCTTTAAGCACTTTCATTTTTTCCAAATTTTCCAATTTTCTTTCCCATTTAAAAAAAAATTATCTAAATCGATCCAGCCGTTCTCAAGTGATGCGTTTACTAACAGCATTTAATTTTGATTTATATAGGTTTTACACCGATGATTGGAGTGTTGTACGAAGAACAAGGAAACTAATGGTGCGACTAATCGTTCGCATTTTTTCTTCGTGGGTCGAAGAACGTTTGATCGACAAGTGACGGCCGTCCGTTGGCGACGAACATGCTCGGCACCGTCGACGCGGCGTGTCGCGTTCGTTAACAAACGGATTAATGAAGCACATCGATGACGGCGCGCGTAAAAATCCATGTAACGCGATCAACCGTCACGGCACACCGACCTCGTTCTGTACACGTTATTATCGCGCCCATTATTTCCACCTGATGTCGTGTTGACTCGAATCGTTCGACCCGTGACATCGCCGTAACGTCACGTTCTCGGCACTAATTGCGGTGTGTCGTGCTCCATCCAACAACCCCCCACCCTTTCCTATTAATACATCCACTAAATTGTCTTCCACTTTACCTTGCCTCCACCCACCTTGGAATTATTTTTTTCTAAGACCACGATGTTTGAGCCAATTTTTAAGCGCAGATATCACATTACGTCCTGAACATCCTCCGCGCAGCGTTCATCGACGCGTGTAAAGAAAAACGATTGGGATGCGTCGGGATGCGGTTGAGGGTTAAAATAGCGCAACCTTCAGGTAAATCAACTAATTATAGTGAGTCTATTTCCGGATGTCACGTGGAAAGATAACCGCACATGGTATAAAAAGTCTATTTTGAAAAATATACATTTATCTACGTCTCTGAAACGGTTCAGAATATTTCCGGCTGGAGAAAACGTTTTTCTACATAATATTTACTTTTGCAAAATAGTTCGTGGCTAACCAACTTTATACAAAGGAATGAACTTTGATTCTCTATCCGGATAAGAGAGAAGAACGAGATCACAGCTTATCTAGAAATAAATCTAAGCAAAAGTAACCTCGGAGAGTTTCCGAAAAGTTGCATCGAGAAATTCGATTTCGCGTTCTTCAGGCCGGAATCGATTATCGCTAGCGGTGAAAACGATCGATCTGGAATTCACGCGCTGTCGTGCGATTGCACGAGGCTGTTGGCCCCTTCAGTCGATTCTACAAGTACCTACGCGTCGCAAATAAATTTCACCTCTGATATCGTCTGCCTGATATTTATGGTGCACTTGTCGGATTCCGTTTACGTCCACCGAGAAATATATACTCGAATCCGATAATGTACGATGCTCGAACGAGCGTACGCGGTCCACGGCAATACGTCGCGGACTAGTAGAAATATGGTCTTCAATGAAAATTTAGAGAGGGAAATGATCAGAAGCTAATTCCATAAATTACAGTAACTTCCCTATAAAATCGGGAAGTTAAAAAAGAAGTGTGAACGTACTTTGAGATAAAAAAAATTGACTTAACCCTGGTGGGTTAGGTTAGTAGAAATATATAGACTAGTAGAAACATGGTCTTCGATGAAAATTTAGAGGGGAAAATGACCAGAAGCTAATTTGATAAAAAAAAGTGTGAACGTACTTTAAGATAAAAAAAATTGACTTGACCCTGGTGGGTGTAGCGTTATCTCTGGCACCGCTTTACCCTCCCTTGGAGTTTAATAATTTTCCGAATCAACGGATCGAAAAGCTTCAGAAATCATTCCAGAAATCATTTCTAATCAATCTCGGCAGGTCAGCAATATTTCTGGAAAAGGTAGCTCGCCGTCAGCAATATTTCCAGGCATCAAACGGGTTTCGCGGCCGAGAGTGTCAACAGCTGCGTAAATATCCTCTCTTCTTCCCGTTCGTTGCGATTTGCAAGGGGTTCACGGTCATTCGGTTGACAAACATCCCCAATAAAACAGCGAGAAGTCGAAGGGAGATGGAGGGATGAACGAGAGGAGAATCGATCGATCCTTTTCGACGCGCGGCGCGTACTGGCGAATCAGGAAAAACGCTAGAGGTCGTTGCCGTCGTCTGGTTTATGTGTCAACTTGATTCAAGCATGTATCCATTTTATTCGTTCCCCTCCGTCCCCCACAAATCACGTCGTTTGCGTTTAAATGAATCGCGCATACTTCAATTTCTACGACGTGTGCCGTCGTTAAATAATTCCGGCGGAAATCCGCCGTTTTTTGTGAACGGTCGGGCAACGAGGGTGCACTTGGGGACGAATTCCACAGAATTTGAATGCCAATGATTCCGCCGGTTGAATAACTTGGAACTGCTTGAACCTCCAGGCGATTGCAGCCTCCCACGACTCATCCCACCCCCCGGGTTTTCGCTTTTTCCTAGATGGAGTTGAGGGAAACCGGAACCAAGTTGCTTCAGCGATTTTTTTATTCCCAGATAACTATTCATGGAGATTGAACCCCTACGATGGGAAGAAAAGATTCTCAAATGATACTGTAAGATTTATCACAGATTTATTCTTCTTGTGACTGAGTTACATTGTGGGATAATATTTTTTCCAGATTGATTTTTCATTATGTTTAATTATTTATTTTAAGTTAAGTTGGGTGAACTTCCTTTTCCAAATTTTATTTTTGTGAGTAAGAGTACCCCTAAATTTTGATAAAACATTCTTTTCAAATTAATTCTCTCACTATTCGTTTTTAACTGTTTCCTTTTAATTAAACCATCTCGAACTGGGAACATTTTCAGCCTCGAATTTCAATGAAACATTTATCGCAGTTTAATTTTCTTAATTACTCAAACATTTTCATTGGGCTTCCAACCTTGACGGATATTACAGCGTGGTAATAAAACCTTAAAAACGAACCATTTCCTCAAAGTTAAACTTTTACACCACTCACGTACCTAAAAAAATGGAGAACTTCTATCGACTGGAAGAGAAATAAACTTTCCCGCAAAAGCGGTCTAGAAATTATTCAAAATTGAAAAATATCATGAAAACCGTAGGTAGCAGGACCCACACAATTTTCTACAGAGTCGAATAAACATTTCGCAAATTACTCTATCAGTTTCCGAGTTACTGCATACATACACCAACACGGAAACATGCTTTCGAGAAAAACTCGTTTAAACTCCCACAGCGAAAACGTGCTGTAACTTCGTCGTTTCTGCGAATTCGTGTCGGAACTTCCGCCGTCATATTTCCTAAAAATCGCGCATTAGATTTGTGTAATAGAAAATCGATTTTCGAACTTTTCACGCGGAAGAGCAGCCTGCATTAAAGAAGTTTGCGCGCCGCTTGTACAAGATTGCAGAGGCTGCACCTGCCGGAGAACCGCAATATTCTATTTGAATAATAGACTAATGAAATCGGTGTTGTTGGTACTTGTTCGTGCATTTTCGAAATATTCATCTCGGGAAGAGGTTGGCTTCGATCGAGAGCATTAACCCGCACTATAGCCACAGGTCAGATGTGTTAGAAAGTAAAGGAGACTTTTTAACATCTGCGACGCGCTAATGGTAGTAATGGGCACCATCGACTAATTACTATTTAGTTGTTATATACTATCGAATATTTGATCGATAGTTTTTAGTTGACTAAAATTTTGTTTAGTGGTTACGTGTAGATAGTGGGCTACAGTCTATGCTTACGTCTATACGTCTCATCTCTCACAAATTATTATTTGTCCTTTAATAATAATGCAATATAAAGGCAAAGTAACTCTTAGAAAATGTATTCAAAACTCCCGTCTGTTAAAATTCAGCCAATAACTCGGCGGCTGATGCAGTTAACTGAATTTAGTCGATAGTTTATTAAATCAGTCGACTGGAAATAGTAGTAGGCTACTATCGATTTAATCGATAGTTTCAGTCGATGGTGCCCATCACTAGCTAATGGCAAATGAGGAGGGCGCACACCGATTTGTAGAATCGGCTGTGTCCTCTGCGATAGGGTTTTGTTTTCTCGATGCCATCGGCCCCGTTTCGATGTCATCGATGCTTAGTTAATGTTCTGATCACGCAAGCGACACGACGTTCTTGTTTCTTCTATTCACTTATCTTTTTGTAAAGCGGAAAAGAAATTATATCCTATATTTATTTAAATATAGAAGCGTTATTTTCAATCAGATGAAAATTTAGAACAGATTTAGTAAAAAATGTGTCATTATATCTCGTGACGACCACACTGAATCATTTGTGGGAAGCAGGAGTTAAATAAAAACTTAATTCATCCCTGAATGGTGTCTTTATTTTTCACATATTTTATCGCTTTATACTACTCATCCACACACACACACACAGCTAATTTCTCTTTCAAATATAAATATAAAAGTATCGCGACAGGGAGAAGCATGGTATTGTTTGAATGGGTCGGTGAGGAAATCGAAAATTCGCATCGATTCCGTGTTACGTAAAGGTTCGATAGTACGCACCGCCCCCGTCCAAAGTTTCAGAGTTCGAACATTAGCGCTGGCATGCATCGTCCGGTTTATTTACTGGCGTAAGCATTCAGCAAGCTGTTGCGCCCTGTCAAAGCGAATCGGAATTTGCTTAGACACGCCGCGCTACCTCCAGAAATAAATCAACCACCCGAGAATCGCAATAGTGGGCCCCGGTCTTTTCATTGCTAATAACGAGCGCGTTGTCGAACTTGTATAGCATTCGCCGTCAGCTCTCTCACTTGTAACCCCTTGCGGCGCAACTAATTCGCGGACGATCGCGTCCGGACACACGATGAGTATTTTCTGAATTTTACCAGGCACTCGAAATACTTTTGTCGAATCTCAATCTTTCTCATTTTAACTGGACGTTCAATTGAATTTTTCGCAGTTTCAATTTTCCTAGATTTTACGGGGCAGTGACTAATACAGGAGCTTGCAGGTTTATTACGCAAACAAAGGGTTATTATTAGACATATTATTCGGTAATAATTCTTAACGATGGCAGTTACGCCGTACATCAAGCGTGTCGAATTCCTACACTGCAGTTTATTTAAAGGCAATGATGGTAACATGAAAACTTATATTTTCATTGCTCACAAAATTTATGAATATTGGATCGTAATAGTTTCCATCGACTGCAGTTATTTGTCAAGATGTTCCACATAAACGTGTCGGACTCGAATTTATTTACATATCATTTACTTGGTTTTATAAATCAATAGCTAACATAGAAACTTATATGTTTCTCGCTTACTAAATTAGTTATTATTAGACGCGTCATTCCTCAATCATTCTTAACGACTACGGCTCGTCATTGGCCTATTTGGCATAGAAAGCTCACGGCGAACCACATTTGCCATTCGAGTAGAAAAGAATGTCTTTATTTGTAGTTCAGCTCTAGTTTAATTCCATCAGTAACGAAAAGAGCGAAATTTCCTGTCGAGGAACGCAGTGTCCTGATTGCGAGCATAATGGCGGAATTCTAGCATACGCTGCACCGTGATAAATGGTGTCGGAGTTATGGTAGAAAATGTGTTCGTCGTCACGGAGCGCTACGGTGCTCGGGATTAATTGAAAATTCATTTGGACCGTACCATGTGAAGGTTAATAACGAATCCTTTGCTCCGCCAGCGGAGCTAAACGAATTTCGGCGAACAGAAAAATTTCGTCCAACACAACTCCGAATTAGTAAGTCTCCAGTCGCTGTTTCATGTAAAGTTAATTGCGTCGACACTCGCGGCAGTATGCGTGCGTTCGATGAAGGTGCTCAAATTGCTACTCGACACCGTATTTCTCGTGGAGCTGCGAAGGCGACCGAGAGAATTACATTTTATTCGTTCTCATTCGGCTGATTGACGCGGACGACTTTCGAATGCTAAGCAACTGCGAGCCTCGAAGAGTGCCCGTGATCGTCGGATATCTCCGGGTTTATTTCGATATCGTTCTTGGAATGGAATTCCGAGCACTCATTATGAACCCCGCCGGCGAGGCAAATGGCACGAGACGCGCTCGCGGACTTTTCGCTAATAACAATCCGAGCCGGAGTTGCATAATTCGCTCGGATTCACAAAAACGAAGCGTTTACCTAACCGACGCGAAATTGGCCGGAAGTAATCCTGGTTGCTTCTTTAACTGCGAAAGTAATTAACGAATCCTTTTGGTTTCTGCCTCTCGGATTATTTTTCTCTGTATAAAACCATTTTTCTGACCTTTAGTTACTTCTATTGGGTACCATGGAAATCACCGACACAAATTTCCCCGACACCAGATTTGACCGACGACTACTTTGGCCGACAACGCCTTTAACCGACAACGAATCTAAAATCGGTGTCGGTTAAAGCCGTTGGCGGCCAAAGTAGTTGTCGGACGAAGTAGTTGTCGGATGAAGTAGTTGTCGGACAAAGTAGTTGTCGGTCAAAATCGTTCTCGATCAAATTCGATCTTAGTCGTTTTCGGTTAAAGGCGTTGTCGGTCAAAATCGTTCTCAATCAAAATCGATCAAAGTCGTTCTCGTTTAAAGGCGTTTTCGGTTAAAGACGTTGTCAACTAAAGTAGTTGTCGGTTAAAGGCGTTGTCGGTGAAATCTGGAGTCGGTGAAAATCTTGTCGGGGAAATTTGTGTCGATGATTTCCATGGAACCTATTAGAACCCCTTCTATTAGCCCTCCGCAGGAATTTGTCACAAAAGCAGAGTCCTCAGATTAAAACTTGCGTCCTCACTCCACGTTCCCCTTCTTCGCTTCCACTGCGGCCCGGTCACGTGACGAATCTGATACTGGCGGAGAGAGAGGGTAACTTTCGCCCTCATCAAAGTGTACAGGGTTGAGCGAACTTAAGCAGCCCGGCCAATAAAATCGCAAACAGCAACGCGGTTCGGTTTCCCAGCGGCTCTATTGTTGATCCTCGGCAGAAGTTTGCTGTGAAATGGTTTTGTCTTTTCGACGAGTAAACTGTCGCAGGCTTCGTCGTTGTCGTTTGCGTTTCGGGGCACGTTTGACAGCGAGTACGCCAGGAAATCCTTGAATTCCGGCAGGCTCCTTTGCAAAACAAACCACGACCGTGGAATTCCGTGCGATTCCGCGAGCAATCCGTTTCACGCTCGACGTGGCTCGTTCTGTTTCGACGATCCGCAGGTTTGTACGGGCATCATGGTTGCTCACGTGTGTTCCCTCGACCCTCGGAATGCCGATTTTTATCAGGACAATCAGAGATAAAAAGACCGCAAAGGTCGGCGACGGATGTGGGTCGACCGGCCACGAGGAAAACTCACATTTGTTTCTGCCTTTATGAATATAGCAAGTGGCGGCTGCGGCTGCGAAACATTTTTTAATGAGACAGTTCCGCGGGCAGTCACTAAGTTTAACATCGACCTCGTGCTGTCCTTTCAGCTCTTCTATCGGCGAAAAGAAAATTTGTGACATTCGCGAGATCGCACTCCGTCCATTGCGAGACTCGTGGTAATAATGAAAAATCACGAAGGATAAAAATACAATGATGAAATACAAGCTTTTCTGTAAGAACTAAAGACTTCGATGCAAATGTGATAATTTTTTTGTACCAGAAAATTTTTCACAAAAATGTACTACCCCTGTACGTTGAAAGACCGTAAGTAATTACTTGGCAGGGTGTTCAACGAATTGCAAGGAGTACAATGCGGCTGTATTCACAATGAATGAAATCTTCGTTCTCTGGGACTTTGTTCTACACAGAATTAAAAAAATTAAATAGTTAAATTAATTTCAGAACGATCATTCCTGTTCTTCCTGCTGCATTTTATGGGACTGATCAATTTATCAATCTATCCTCGAGTGAATAAAGAGTGAGGGATAAGGCAGCGGGTGATGAATACGAAGAACGAAGGAAAATTTAATCCAGCAGAAGTCTCTCCAGATCGCGAAAAGGAGCAAACAACGGGCAAAAAGATTCCGCAGCTGGAATTCCGCATCTCGCCGCGCGCGCTTTCGGCGAAATTTCGTTTATTTCCCTGGAGGGATCGCGGAGGAGAGAGTTCTCAATGTCAAAATATCAAACTTTTCTGCGCGTGAAACATTGAGCGAGAAAAACAGCTTTCTCCTTCAAAAAACGGAACGTCTAGTCGCCTCGGGAGCGTCTTTCATCCGGCACGTTTCATGTTTCCACTAATTATCGTCCGAATGGATTTATCGTAGCGCAATAAAATGCACGTTCGAACAAAGAGAAAAGTTGCACAAAAAGTTCGATTCGATTTCGCGGGGAGAATCGAACGCTTTGTGCGCTAAACAATGACCGGAACGAACAAATAATTGGAAACTGAATCGACCGATGGATTGCAATAAAAAGCGTTAAAAGCCTCGGAGATATGCAATTCAAATGCAATGATTTTTGTGTAAATACGGCGTCAGGTTGGGATCGAAGCGCGTCCTATTGGAAACTGAATGGACAGTCGAGGGACAAATTGCATTTTTTTTCTATTGCTATGAATATTCATGGAAAATGATGTAAAAGTATGGCGCGTCGACAAGCCAGGTACGCGTCGGTATTTCTATATAAAGAGGTCAATTTGGAAGAGGTACTATTTCATTCACTATGTGCGACCTTAAACTTCCATTAAATTACATCTCTCGAATTGTATGGAAATCTAGCACAGCAAATGAACAATATATAACAAAACAGTCCGTAATGCATTAAATATTTCTTTATTAAAACAAATATCGTGTTACTGATTTTAGGATCAGCAATGAAACAGAATGAAAACTGATATTGATGAACATCGAGGAAACCCCTTAGAAGTCGGTTGATTGCGTTCCAATTAATTAGCGAATATCAGTGTTGAATGTACTAGTTTCATCTCCATTTGGATTATTCCTATATGAATGATGGAGGAACAGGATATACTGCAACAATCGACGAAGGATTGATGAACACGAATGCGTCGTCGTCCTCGGGACTCAATATCCGGCTACATTGTTTCACCATAAATTTTCCGGACGCTGTCATCAATTTTCGCGAGGTGCACGTCGAGGTGAACGTGACCTCGTTGGCCAGGCTTATTAAAATCTGTAATAAGGTCATTCGTCAGCTGGAATGCGAAGAAGCGTGCTCGAGACGTTCTCTCGGCACTTTTGCCGGGTTTTCGTGAGGTGACACCACGCGCGGCTTCTACATAATGAATCGCGTGGGGAAATGTCAATAAAGCGCGCGGGAGATTCAAATTCTAGAGCTGGTCCTGTTCGTGCTTCCAGCACGGTTACCTGTGCTTTTACTGTGAACCAACTGAGCTCGCATTGGTTCCTAAACCCTGGATTTTGTGGCTGTCATAACCCGATCCAGACGAATTTGCACACACCGCTGTTTTGTTTTACTTGCCTCACAAAAGCCACTTCTTCGAGATCGGTGTTTCATCATTTTATTGGATTCGAGATGCGGGAAACTGAAAGAATATTTGTGCACTCCGATCCTCAAAACTTTCCGATATTTAATACTTTAAGAATTTTCTTTTCCAATGTTTCTATAAACAGAAATTTGTTTATGATATCGGCGCACATGTTCGATCAAAAAATCGAAACAAAACAATTTTGCAATTTATTAAATTTTCCTCAACGTTTCGATCCGATTCTGGATCATCTTCAAGAGAAATTTGACGTTTGCTATGTGTAAATTATCAACGTTTATGTATGCCCACTGTACTCCATGATATTAAGAATTAGACTGTGCGCCAATGTCAAAAACTAATTTCACAAAACGGAATATTTGTTTCTATAAACGTTTAGACTTGCAGCATTAATATTTTCGGGCCGAAAACAACAGCAGCAGTTCCAAGCGATTTCAGAAACTGCAGCAAAATTAGACCTCCGACGATCTCCGGAGGAAGCGATTCTGATTGACAGGGTCGAGTAGACGCGGAGGATAACCGGAAATAGGAGAAACGTCGACTATTTTCGTTAGCGTGGATCGACGGTTTTCCGTCTCTCGGTTCGACGTTCCGCGTCGTTGTAACGTGGCCGGGAAAAGTGGAATCTTCCTCTCGCAGAAAATAAACGGAGGAAAAGGGACACCGGCGGTGCACGCAGTCAAACTGCGCCTCTTCAGCGAGACAAATTTCTTCTTCTTCGTTTTTTTGTCGCTCGACGGTATGAAAACATCGTTAAACCATGTCGACGAGAACGACGAGGAACGGTTACAGCGATGTACTCCCCACTCCACGAGAACGAGAAGCTAAATTGCGATCTCGGAAATTCGCGGCCTACGTGCCGGTAACAGTGCACCGCGCGAATTATTGACGCGATGTAATTATAATTAATTGTGTGCGGTGTATTATCGGGAGAATTAATGATCATCGGAGCCGCAGAGAGCACAAAGGGAGGTTTTTTCGCTCGATAAATTCCACGATTTGGCCGATTATGAGCGGATTATACATTAATTTTCGAGGAGGGCTGCAAGAAGCACCCGACGCAAATTGGTTTAGCGGGGTGCGATCGATAAGCTTGATTCAATAAACGCGATCATTACGGGTTTTATGCGTTCACGACAAAACACAAGTTGCTGTATTAAAACAAAAATAACGTTGCATCAATCGTGAAACGATGGCGTCCTATCGGTTACCTCGAATTCTAATCCGCTCCCCCATGATTTTGAACCCGTTTCCTATCGCTCCATGGGATTTCGAGTTACCGATGAAATTTTTTACTTATCGATTTACCTGCTTTTACTTCAAGGCCTCCCGTACCGTGCACGGCCGCTCGTTTATTTATAATTTCCTGAACTCTCCGCGCAACTTCCACGGAACTTCTGTGGAGGATTTTGTCGACTCGTTACTCGCGTCGTTGACATTCACGGGAAACCTTACTCGTGTTGGACTCAACCTGTGGATATGTGTGTGTTCGTGAAAGGCAATAAATATCTGCCGGACGTTTATGCGAGTCTACGTTTTCATAGACTTTTATTCGAACACGGGTAATCCGTATTTATTGTCTTAGTTTCCGCTGTTCGATATCGCCGCTGTTCTGGCGTTCTTGGCGGCGATGGAAATGAGTTTGTTATGTTAGTACGATCGTAGTTAGCAAGTCTGCGTTCATTCACTATTTTATGCAGGCTGATGCATCTAACTTCTAAAATTGCAAACAAATTAGTGATTACTTATTTAATAAGGTGATGGCTGTAACCGTGAAATAAATTGTCCTGTAATTTCGTGAAATGATTCACTTTATAAAGTCGTTAAATTTAAGTTCGAAGGTGAAAGCAAGGTGACAATTAAAAGCGGAAACGCACAAACTTTATCGTTTACCGAGATAAAATGAATATTTCACGCTTCATAATGCTCGTTTATCGTTCCCATTCTGTAAATCATTCCTTGTCATCGATTGCGCCGATGGCGACGTTACAGTGAAACCTATTAATTTGCAAATTAGATGCAGAATGGATTATTGATCGAGATCGCGTGGCTGCACTCGAGAAGATCGCACCGATGCGTCTCTCTCTCTCTCACTTCAAACTTCGTAATTCGATTCGTCTGTAATGGCGATGAATATTGAAAATAAATTCCTGTTTCTATGAATTATTTATGAAAACTTGTTTAATCGACCTGCTTAAATTAAGGATTATTTCGTCATTTGATTGAAACCATGTGCAACCTGGTCAACCGAATTAAAACAGGTCCAACAATGTAGAAACAGATCGTAAAAGAAGTTCACTTTACAACTCGTTAAAAATCTCCAGTGTTTTACATGCAGGAAGGAATTAAAACAAAGAACGAAGGGTTATCGCGGAAAGCCTATTAAAGCGTTTAGCGTAGCGCCAAAAGTCGTAACGGGCGATCATTATCGATATAATCTAATATTCGCATGCCAAACACCGGGGATCCCGATAGAGAGGTCAAACCTCGTAAAACCAAAGAGATATTTCAGAGCATTAACAGGATTGGATATAATCGACGCACCCTGAAATTACCCTCTAATGGTTTAACGATCCTCTCTGTCCTGGCACGACCTTTCCCTCGATTATGCGTTCACGCGTGTTTGCGTAGCTACGCCTTGAAACATCGTCGACGACGACGGCAAAGGGGTGGCAGAGAGGGAGGGGGGCTAACTTCTACCGAAAGTGACGTTTTCCGTTTCGCCGTGACATATTCAACCACGGCAAATTTCACTTTAAGAGACGGCTGGATGGCTACCCCTTCGAAACGACGCGACGTTAACGATTAACCAGCGGATATCTGACGAAGCCGGGAAACGGGGGAAATAATTATAACGATACCGAGAAGCTGGTCGAAATTGTTCTAACGTCTAAAAAAAATTTATTTACATAACTAACATACATTTACATGTAGTTTATTGATAACATCTTGTTGGAAAGTATGCTTTTCATAATCTGTGCCACGACAATGACCAATGACGAGAGCGTCCACCGATTTGCAAGATCGACTGTGCCCTCTTCGTTGCAGTTTTGTTTTGCGATGATATCGATGTTCAGTTAGAGTTTAGACCAGGCACACACACAACCGACGCACAATGGTCTGGTAGCCCGCTTTTTGTGGCGTTATTTCAAGGTTTAATATTGTATTATTATAAGTCGTTGGATTCATCTTAATACCAGTTATAATATTATAAAGTAAAAAGTATATGTCAATATTTAAAAAATTGAAGTGACCTTCATTTTTTGTAAAAAAAGAAATTTTTCTTTAATTTTTTGTATTGAAGTTTGTGGAAAAGTGAATACTGATCAATTTTCGTTGGAAATATTTATTCCTTATGCTCACAATACATCTTATCCACTGAGAAGTGCAGGAAAACTGGAAGTACTGCTCGGAAAATAAAGATGAACGAAATTCTTTGCGTGGCAGCCGATACCCACTAATTACCGAGAATTTCGAACGAAACGGAACTTAATTATCAACTTCGTTCCCCGACCCAATTTGCAATATCGAGCAGCGTTCTGCACCGGGAGTTAATACGCCATCCGCTGAATCGAAACAAGAAACGAAAACGGTGCTCGTTTATGCACAATATAAATGACCGACGATTGTCGGGCTTAGCACCTTAGTTACCTGCCATCCTATAAAACCAGCTAAACTACATTCATTGCAGTCGCAATTGTCTCTGCCCACACAATGCATCTCCTGCGTTGAACCGCGGTATGGTTTAAATCGAGAATTCATTATAGTATACATACGTTCCCGACTCTGTCTCCCGTTTGACTCTGTTTGTTTGCTCTCGTGTGTCTGTTAAATTGCGGGAGGAACAGCTACGGTATCTTGTAATATCGTCTCCACTTTCATAATGGAAACAAACAAACGTTCGCTTCACTGTAATTGTTTTCTGTCTGCGTTCGACTCGCTCGATGATTACAGAGAAAGGAAAACGTGAATTTCAATTACACGACTGAAGCTCAAGAAAATTTTCGATGCTTCGTTTCATGTAAAATATTCTGTAATTTTTGCCATTCTTTTTTGCTGGAACTGTTAAATTGCGTAGCTTTTAAGAAAGCGAACGACGAGCGCGTGTTTTGTTTTGTGTATTTCTCCGAAGTCGGGGAACTGGGCGAGAGTGTTTTGTTTACATTTTTTCGTACTGCAGGTGTCTCCGAGGAGACTTGTGTGCGTCTGTGTACGTGTGAGCGCGTAGCGAGCGAGGCGTCCGAGACGCGTTGGTTGGTTGTTAGCCATAGGCCCGCGAAGTAACACGTGAGACAAATAAAGTAAAACATCCTTTTCCTCTATACTTATCATTTCGTGGTCCCTCATAACTCCGGTATTAGTGGTTCTATTTGAACAGGAACATTGTAGCCCCCCGTATTCTCAATATTATAATTTAATTGGAAGTACATCATTTATTATTTATTATAGACGGATCGAAGAGCTCTTTTACATAAGTGTTTACAATAAAACAAAAGTCTACTCGTCTAATAACAAAGAAGGGACCAAGCACAAAAAGAAAAAAATATAATAATATAAATAATGCGTGGTTGCATTTTAAAATTTTGTAAAGATTGAATGAAAAAATCAATACGATTATAAATAATGCGATCATGAAATAGAAATAGAAATTTTGTTGTATAATTCATTTTTACGAAATTGTAAATTTCGAAGAGCGATCCGAGAATAGTATTATCCCAGACCGTCCAACTATTTTCGGTGAACATCATGCTCAATATTCCGCACTCAGAAGTCAAAAGGAACTTCAACCACGAAGGGAGGGTAATTAATTGTTCTGCGATTGATCACGCCCATTTTCCGATAGTTGAACCTCAGTGACTCTTCCTTACAGACAGATCTCCCTACCAAAGACCCAGCGTGCACGTGACGTTCCTATAGATCTTCGTTAGAATTGAAGATCACTAATATATGATCTCGAAAGGCTTCGTGAAAAAATCTTGACTGAACTATCCAGAGATAGATTCAATTTCGACCGATCACTTGAAACTCCATCGAGACCCACTGGCAGCGTCCTCTTTGCCTCGGGTTCAATCTCTCATCGCGGCCACTTAATTTATCCGGCGAATCGACGCCGACGGACATCGAGTGGTCCGAATTTAATGTTCTTGAAAGTTGGCGAGCGAGGGTTCCGTTGTCCGCGAAATTACACGTGTCGTGGTGGAGACAGAGTCCTCGAATACACCTGCGATCTTTGATCCCCCGTATGTCGACAACCGCTGTTCTCCTCGAGCACGCTGCCTTTTGATGTAATCTCCGCCTCGAATCGCGATGCCTAGTGTAACAAGAATAACCCTGTTCCCTTGATGGGTTCGTTACGGTCGCCTGATGATGGGATAAAGACCGTCTTCGAGTCGACGGAATATCTTCGGAGACAAACGGCACTGTATGGAACGCTCGGATTTAACGGAGCTGCTTAGAGCCTATGGGACCGTTCTTAATTAGCACACCTGTCGCCAGAACCACACTCGCCAGATTTCTGCCATGGTTTTATCTCGGCTTTAGTAACTAGGAAATATCTGGCTGATTCTAATTTGCAAACTATTTTACAGTGTTGGAAATCTTCTGATTTGTACACATCAGTCCACAAGAATGACAGACTGCGAAAGTTTATTCAATTTCGAATTTTGTCTAAGCAGATTTTATGAAAGTGTTGTAGAATAAAATTCTATCTTCATGGGAACAGCATTTTTTAACACTTTCATAAGCCATAAATGCATAAAAATCCGCAGTTTAATGATAGGGACCATTCTTATCACGCTTATATTCGCTTACCGAATTGTCGTTGTCGTTGTTGTCGTATGCGTCAAATCTTGAAATCAAATTTTAAACCAGTTCCCGATGAGCTAGAGACTTGAAATTTTCAACACAGCTCAGAGCTGGATGACAATGCATTATTAAAAAAAATTTTTTTTAAAAGAATGTGCGTTTAGGATTTAAACAATATTTTTAAATATTCCCCATCAGCGATCCCCACTACGCGCGCTCCCACTCCGACTCCGACCCCACTCCACTGGCCCACTTCGCAGCGAAGGAGCTCAGTTTACTTACTGGGTTGGTTTGGATTAGGATGGCGAGGGGGGGGGGGTCGACAAGGGCCAGCGGATCTGCTCTGTAAACGGGCCTTACTAAATACGCTCAGTAGTAAAGACTGAAAAGTAGAAAATAAAAGAATATATAAAAAAAACTGTTAAAAACCACGCTTATGTTAGAATGCACTAAAGAGGAGAAAATAATAATTTTAGATATTAGTGACTATAAATAAAAGTGTGGAGCGCTCACGAAGTTTACGTTAATATAGTTTAGTGCTCCATGCTTTTATTTATAGTCACTAATATCTAAAAATATCATTTTCTCCTTTTTAGTGCATTCTAACATAAGCGCGGTTTTTAAAATGTTTTTTACATATTTTTTTTTTTAAAGATCAATGATGATACTAGATAATTGAAACAGCCTGTGAGACGACCACTGATGGAATAGTAAAGTTGCGAATGCTCGTCACAGTTAACTGAAAAAAAAACGATAGACTATAACATGGATGGAGATACTATTTATACTGCTCGGTCACTGCCGGAATAAAATAAAAGCTGAAGAGCAGTTAAACTGGAATCATTAACGTCGAAAATAACAAGCCTCTCTGTTCGACTTTGATCTGTGCGGATTGTGCCGTGGAACAAGTTTAATATTTCCATAGAAGCCTGCGTAGTATTTATCATCGTTCGTGCAATGTCGCGGAAATGACTGGGTCGAGCGATGCGAAACTTTGAACTAGCGAAGTTTGCGAGTCTTGAGGATCGCTTGAGAAGCGTACAGAATCTCTCGGTATTAACGAATATTATCACCGGAGTGAGGATCTTTGTGCACAACAAATATCTTGAGCACCGATTACGTGAGACAAGAATTCAATAAAATAATTATTTCATGTTAATCACTGAAACTGGCTCGTAGTAAAAGTATTCCCCCTGAGTTTGATGATTATTTGCAAAAGACGTTCTCTTTTTATGCATTCAAAATTATTGGGACTTTGTCTGCAAGCTGTAAGTCAAATTCGTGTCGGTCGAAATCGTTGTCGGTTAAAGGCGTTGTTGGACAAAGTAGTTGTCGTTCAAAGTAGTTATCGGTCAAAATCGTTCTCGATCAATTTCGATCTTAGTCGTTTTCGGTTAAAGGCGTTGTCGGCCAAAGTAGTTGTCGGTCAAAATCGGTCTCGATCAAAATCGATCAAAGTCGTTTTCGGTTAAAGACGTTGTCGGCTAAAGTAGTTGTCGGTTAAAGGCGTTGTCGACCAAAGTAGTTGTCGGTGAAATTTGTAGTCCGTGAAATGTTCTCGATGAAAACCGTGTCGGGGAAAGTGTTGGCGATTTCCATAGAACCCGAATAACGTACACACGTTTTACAAAGGGTTACAACATCGCCGGAAGGTCTCACGGAGCACTTCACAGAAATTCCTGTTGTTCAGGTGCGATATTTGTGATTCGATTCCACTAGGTGGTTCAATAGCGACGAATGCATTTTAAGAACGGTATAAATAGAAAGGAAAGAGAGAGAGATACGTAGAAAGTCGACGCGTAACAATTGCTGAAAAGACGAATAACTTTCGTGACGCTTAGCCAAGTGGAAGGTCTCGAGAACGTCGTGGAGATGCGTGTATTGTGACTGGAATCGGCCTCGATTTTCTCCAACCGAGTGAACAGAAAATCCTCGAGAAAAAATGATCTCCACAAAATACGAGACACGGAGTGCTTAACCTGGAGGATCCTGAAGTTGGGTGAAATCATCCCTCGAGGAAAGATGCAGCCACTGTTCCAAAGTAGTGAGAGATCCTGTGGGGAAAAATGTCCCAAATTTTAATACAACATGTTCACCGTGCAAGGTGTAAGAAAAGAAGTCTGTATTTAACATATAAATATAGTGTTTTTGTTATAAAATTGACAGATTTACATGTAACGCAATTTAGATAGTAAATCCAACTGACACGAAGTGGAATCGACGATGCAGTTAGAGGCCGACTATAAAATCAAGGGAATTCTACGCCATTTACCGTACAAATACAGTAGAACTACTGCATTCCCGCAACTCAAACAATAAAATCAATCCAGTCGGTAATAAAATCAAATACTAAGGTTAAGACGGACTATAAAATCACGTGCTCGGTACTGTTTAGTGATTCGACGCAACGGCCCAGCGAGATTAAAGGGAACGGTCCACACGAAGAGCCAACATTGTAAGCAATTCGAAAACCAGTGCAGAAGATACGGAGCTTTACGCCGCTCGACAATCGAATATCACCCCGAAGCATCAATCGGATCCCGTGCACGCCGGTTTCCATGTCAATGAAACCGAAAGATCTACTTTCCTCGGAAGACTCCCCGGTGGTATTTGCTCTCGGGATCTGGTCGAGTGACCCTAACCAGAACAGACAACCATACGTACGCGTGTGGGTGTCGCATGGTTCGATTTCACCGTTGGTCTTCGGTGTGTGCGCGACGGAAAATTGAAAAATCTCGGAGCCGTCGCGTTCGAGCCTCCGCCATCTATTCATCAGAGGAATCGGCAGACTTTATCAATCCTCTCTCGTCTTATCCGCGAAGTGAAAAGAGAGAAAAAATGGCATAGGCGAAAAAGAAAAATTAAAGGAATAACTTTTTCGTGCGAGTCGGCTCTCTGCCGCTGACAAATTGAATTTTATCGAAGCGAAAGCGAACGATGCAGGGTCGCAAGGGCGAGAAGCGACCAAGATGGTAACGAGAGATTTATGGGGGTTGATCAAGTATTAACACGTTTCACTGCCGTTTCGCCCATAAATAGTCACGCAAAATTTTTTTAATAAAAAATCAGGTTCCTATTCGACTGACCCTCGTATGTTTATCATACTTTTTATTCGTTTCAGTATCGCGGAGAGCTTTCGAAGTTGAGGCACAGGGCACGATGGGGTGGTTCTCTAGAAAGGGTTGGAAAGGTGGGGGGTGGTTTCGTCGCGACTCCGGAAGAAAGTTCAAAGTGCCTCTCGTGCTTATCCTCGAGAAATGCAGCGGCGCTTTGCTGCGTCTCGAGCGTTTCTGTTGTCTCGTTCAAGACTTCCAAAAATTGAGTGCGATGGAAGCGAGCGGATGCTAAGAGGGTGGAGACTGAGGGCGGAATCGGAAGCAGAGCCCTTTGAGGTCGCCGGGAGCCGTCTTGCCTCATGGAAATTACCAGACCCACCCCGAAGATCCTTGCGCGAGGCGTCAAGGGTTCTTTGATCTACGGGCGAACAGTGCCAGACAGACTGTACGGAATTTTTCCGCGAATTTATACCCCCTGCCGCATGACGAATGGAATCGCGAGACGTTCGCGAGGGAATTTCAACGATTGTCTCTGATTTTCGCTATCGTGGATTTTATATCCGCCCGCATTGATTTCGATAAATTCGTTCGGTGATCGTAATTTTAACAATGATAGAAGAAATCGCTGAACCACACAATTTAACACGCGAGACTTGCTTTTGTTTTGGATTTACTCGTGCCGTTAATACATATATCTGTTGTCCACTATTGCAGCCAGAGCTGACGATAAATTTCGAAAGCACGCAGGTACATATCCTCCTGTGATTTACAACGATCGCAAACTGTTTACTTGTCAGGATGTATTCGAAGCTTATCTGAAATGCATTAGAATATGCCATTAATTAGCCAGATTGAAATACATATATTGATTAATTGGAATTGGAATATTGTAAATGTATAAAATCTCATCAAACGTAACGGCGAACACAGGTATTTTAATTCTTATAAATTTTCATTAAAAAAAAAAGGTACAGTTCAACTTCATGTTTTAGTAAAAAGGTAGTGTATAGAAAGGAGATGTGTTAAAGGATTTGTAACCCCAAGGGGAATCAAATAAAATACTACTACTACTACTACTACTACTTCATGTTTTAGTACTGGTACTTCAGAGGAAATACTTTAAGTGCTGAAGTACAAATTTGGTCTGACATATTATCAAAACGGAATAATAAGTGAGAATTGAAAGGGATAGCGGAATACTTGTCTCTCAAAAATACCACAAAATATTGCCAAGACAACAGTGCTTGTAAGAAGCTGATTGTTGCGAGTGTAATGGATTGCTTCAACCTTTCCAGTTGTTTTTTCAAACATGCAGAAGTGGCCTCGTGTCTGTCAGCACCGCAGGCCGTTTACACGTCTCTTGCGGGATCCGACAGGAACGGTAGGTCTCAAAGTGGGACACGTGCTCAGAAACTGTAGCTCTGCTCAATCTAAATGCATACTCTCGTTTACATGAACTTCATTATTAAATCTTTCACGTTGTTCAGATTTCCCCATCGAATTAAAAATATTCTCGCAAATGAAAATGAACTCTCAAGTCAACACTAAAGCTACCACCATCTATACCGGGTGGGGCATTTAAATGGGAACACAGAATAAAGTTGTATGATTCGGCTTTTTTTTATTTAGGACATGCGTTTTACTTACACCACAGAAATTTATCATGAGACTTCAGTACTGCATCTATGCCAATGGCCATTATTTTGAACACGACATATGATTTCGGAACACGTAAGTAAAGTGTAAATATAACATTATACATTATGATTATGAATCATACATTATGATAGGTTGTTGAATTCGTCATTTTATTTTCTATAAGAATATGAACAAAAAAATGTTTCCATTTTAAAAAATGACCTCGAGAAAAATTTTTTACCATCATCAAATTCGCCCCTTGAAACAGTACAACTTTATTCTGTGGAGATTTTCTATACGACTAATAGTAACCGAGATATTTAGGTGTTCCCATTTAAATTCCCCACCCGGTATAAATAAGAATCGAATGCTGTTCGTTGGTAAGCGCATCACTTGAGAACGGCTGGATCGATATGGCTAATTTTGTTTAAATGTTCGTAATAGTCCGAACAAAGTCCGAATTAAGGAAAGCAAGATTGGATAAGTTGCCCGGAAAAATGGAAAATTCGGGAGAAACTAAAAGTGCTTTTTGAATCATATTTCAATTCAACAAAAAAATGAACGTTGCAGCTTTTAATAAATATTTCAATAGGAATTTACATTATCGACAAACAAATTTATAGAAATTTGGATATGACAACGTCTGTCGAGTCAGCTAGTATTATGATAAAAATCTCACAGTACCAGTTATTTTCGATCTGTCAAATTCAAATGAAAATGCATTAGTGTGTCTCAATTGCTGCTATTTTTCAGACATTGTACCGGAAATATCGGCGAAATTTGTCTCCCATGAACGTATTCGTAACAATGCGGAAAGATGAAGCGGAAAAATTTATCTTACGTCGAAGCGCAAAACCCGGAAACAGTTTTGTCTTCGTTAAGGTCCCGAGCGAGAACCGATCCACGCGAGAATCATCGGATAGGGGAAGATCATAGTCTGGACACGCGAGCACGCCATCCATCATCGGATTCGAATCCAATAAATTCACGTCCATGGTGTTGCATGGGAAAACACCACGCGGATCTCTCCCTGGGATCGTTATACATGACAAATTGTTACAGCATTTCCTAAATACGAAACATATCGGACCAACGACCCCTCAGTTTAGGCTGAACAACTTCCTTCAACTTCAAGATAACCTGCATGCGATCGGTTACCGTTCCGCGTACACTTTAACTCCCATTTTATGCATATTTAGCAGTATCTGAATCTCAAAAGACATTTACGGAAAAAAGAGTTTCGGACGAGTTTGAAATGTATTTGGACACTGGATTATTTTGAGGTAAGAACGAAGTTATTTTGAAGATCTCTAGAGAATTTTGGATTAGAGCCTCCAATAAATATATAAGACTGAAGTTAATTATTTAAAATTAATAACTTGTAACATTGTAAATATAATGATATTAGTAACAATTTTTTAAATCAATTCTTTGATCTTTCTTCTATGAAAACAATCTATCGATTAAACATTTTCTATTTTGTCGAAGCCAAAATGATAACGTTCAAAACATGTTAAATAAAACGTCAACTTCACATTGGTGAGTATTGCCTGAATGTTGCCACAGTCGCCACAGTTACAACAATTCACATATTCGGGAGTAAACTTGCCTGCTTTGTGCAGACTGAATAATAAGTAGCCGTCTCGCGCGTCTAATATTTCGAGTTCAGAGACTATGTTGTTCGATTCGTGGCAATCCCGAAATAAATCGAGATGCAAATAGCAAAGGGGTAGGTCCGCGGGCGTTTTGCAAATTTATTCGCACATTGAGGCGCTATTTTATTTTAGTGGCGAGCAATACGGTGCGGGACGCATGACATATTACAACCACGTTGCGATTACCTCGGCTGCAGTTACAACATACTCGTCCCCTTCCTTCCCGAAAAGTAAACAGTGCTTTCAACGGTCGAGGAGCCGCGCGCTAACAACGTCATCATCATTCCGCGCACGATCGCTCTCCTACATGCGTAAAAACATCGTCTCGGCCTGTTTACGGAACGCTTCTACTCAATTCCGAGATCTCGAAGTGATGCGTCCTCGTAAAATGGAAAACAAAAAAAAACATACAGATAGAGAAACTCTCTGTGATCGAGATAGGAAACACATCGACGCAATAAAGATTGATGAGCGGCTATGATATTTCGAAACGGCAGACCGCGGCGCGGGCCCGAAGCGGATGGAGAACGTTATCAAAGTCGGCCATTTGCTGGCCGAACAGTTCTCTCTTAAATGGAATATTTAGATTTCCTAGACGAGGACAGGAAGCTCCTCGTTTCACTCGGGAATTTATTGTTTCGGTTCACTGCCGAGGAGACTGAACCGTGCGGACAAGCTGATTTAAACGGTGTTCCACAGGCGGTTTAAATTGTAATTGTAAAGTATGTCGGGAAAATGTCCTTAAAATGTAGTATAGATAAAAGGTCAGTTATTCTTCTAAAAGAATATACAAAAGAATGTAACAGAAAGTTATTTTACGTTAGATTCTGATTACATTATTTCCACATAACTCCACACAATAACATATCCAGCAGTCTCATTTGCATTTTGCTTTCACCGTAGATTACACTGTAGTTACTCTGTGTACGCTTTCCTCGCATACCGCATTCAACGGCGAGGAGATCTGCAAAAAGGACGGAAGAAGCTTGGAAAGTTTGATCCGAGCTTAGGGGGTGAATAAGAAAAGAAAGCAGATTTTCAAGAGAGAAGAATGGGGACGAGGAACAATGATTCCGAAGTTTTTTCCGGAGGAGAAAAACACAGACAGACAGAGATAGAGAGAGAGATCCGTGAATTTCTCGATACAGAAACAACTTCGTTATCCGCGGACCCTTCGCTGGGCGCAATTTATCGATGCACTTAATTAGACCGCTTTATGCGGAATTAGGCCGGGCTTCTTGGAAAATAAATCCGCCCATGAAAATTTCCAATCTGTATCTGGAGAGACCTAATTCGAGTTTCGTGTCCCCTAGGGAGAAATTCCACGAGTCTCCCAGTAATTATCCGACCGAACGTGTGTGTGTGTGTGATTGCCGCGCATTGTCTATATAAGATTTGAAAATCATTTGCCTGATACTAGTTTCGTGCCTGGGTAACACGCCCAGTAAGATGCGTATCTAGTCCGGCAACCATAAATTCTCTGGTGAAGACCATTACGAACGTTCAGCTAGAAAAATTTATGCCGTCGACCGGCTCTTTATCGCACCCCCGTTTTCGGAATCGTAACAAAAAGTTCATTCGTTTCACTTATCGATACATCTTCCACCACCTCGATACCTTGAATTTTAAGCCTCGTGTCTCATTATGCGATCCGGGGTTATCGTGCTATCCCCGACAAACCGCTCGAACGTAATCTAACCACCGTCGTCTTATCATAAACTCACCCCTTCAACCCCACTCTTTGAACCCTCCGATCGCACGAGGGTGTACATTGTTTGAAGAACAAAATAAAGGAGCACCGACACGTTCGCTGAACGTCTACCCTCGACCCTATGAAAACGCAATACTGTTTTTAAGAGCAATCGTAAACAGTCCCTTTTTTACGCGGCGCATAATGTCTCTGGCTGCAAAATGACTCCCGCGTGAATTGCACTTATCGTTTCTTATCCCGAACTACATAATTCATCGACTTCTTTTCTTTACGGTTGCGAGCGTTGTACGAACATTTTGCACGTTGTATTCTGTAAAGATGTATCCAGACGATTTTAAATCGATTTTTAAGAATCGACACGAACTAAGCTTCCCAATTAATTCATTGAACTGGGATGTATGTAACATGTTGCGGAAAGAATTACGCGTTGCTCGCGAGAAAAATTCGAACAATCGTTTTATTCAAATGATCCGCAAAAGCCCGCCCGTGAGGTCCGATAAGAATATATTTTAATTAGTTTCGTGCATGGCGGAACGAGGGGTGCACAGGGTAACTCGCAACGTGTACCAGCTTCGTGCGAAATGAGAGGCATAAAAATTCCGCGCTGCTTTCTAATAGGACGCTTCATTCGCCGGGATATGAGGAATTAAAGCGGAGGTCTGCGGCCACGTCCGGCGCGCGTTATTTGAACACCGGCCAGCTACGCACGCGATTTTATACGAACAATATCGTGCACATTTTTGAGTTATGAATTATAGAACGCTGAAAGACGGTTATTACCTCTCCCCTTCCCCCTTTTCCGACTCGTAAAAACTATTTTATTCCGGTAACTATTCTCATAAGCCCCTCGGCTCGAATTTCTACTTCGAATTATTCCGCGTTCCCGCGATTCCCCGCGAGCACCGTTTTCCTGCAAGCGGACAGGAAACTTTACGCGAGTTAAGCACGGTCGTAATCATTTAATAATGCCGTACAGCGTGTCCCGTTTTAATTTACAGCCGAGACGGGCATGAAACAATGGCATTTAAAGATCCCTTCAGGTCACGTAAATTCATTTTTCCGCCACGGCTGTATCGAAGCTGCTTTCATATTTTTTATCCCCTAGAGATAACACAAATCCGTCCTGCTGGCCGGTTAATTAACTTAATGCACCGGCTAATCGTCAACTATTCCCAAGGTTTTATTTCGCTCGGATAAAAATGTGTGTTTGGACCTCGACACCCCGTAATTTACGGGGACAGTAAGCGGAAAGCGTGTCTCGAAGACACGGAAGATTTTCATCGCAGATTTCTGTCTCTTGTTTTTAGCAGGTCCAACGAGGCAACGGCTAATCCCTTATTTCGTCGGTTTTTCTTCGCCCACCCTTCGTCGTTATCGTCACCACGTCGACGACCGGATAAATTATGTGCTTCCAGGTCGATTTGCGCTCTTTTCAACGCTCTTACACGCGTCGACCCGCTACCGGTTGCATACGTAATACAGGCCTTATCTATTCGTGGCTACCGTTAATAAATTCCGCCCCCTTTCGCCGACCACTCACCGAGTACATTAACCCCGAAAAATGGGCCGCGATAAATCACCCCCATTAACCGGCTCTTAATTGACACCCCCTGCAGAAACCAGCTTGAAATTCCTGAAAAGTTCCCGTTACTCCAGAAACCAACCCTTCGCGCTCCGCAGATTTGCCCGTTCTCGCGTTTCATAATTCAAAATTTTTGATACGAAAGGTTAACAATGAATAATTATTTTGAAATATCATGTGAAAACGATACTCGTCGATTTCCATTGAATAAATGTTTCATGGTTATTCGTGCGAAGGGCAGTTTCTGCGTGTCAGACCACAATGTTTGGATTATGACGCTTTCAAGACCGTGTTTCAATCAATCGTTCATTACATCGAGAGCCTGAATAAATTTACGAATTTAACTCGATCGAGCGTTCAATCATAACGAATCCTTCGACCGAATATTTTAATGTTCACGTAAATCTATAAATTTGTATTGTAAATGAACGATGTGTGATGATATCAGCGCATAGGTTTGATCAAATTAAACAAATAAGAAAATTAAACGGTCGTATTGCGCGACGATCGAACAAACAATCGACGCGCGCCATTAAATTTTCATTTCCCGGCTACGCTTACGAGCCGCGCTGGTAGATGTATTTAAACAACCGGCAACGTAAACAACAACGTAATTTTGTAGCATCGTTACAAACAGCTTGTTTCCCATTCTCCGACAAACACGCCGTTCATATAGATGCATAGAAAAAGCTATTACAAAGCAAAG
Organism: Lasioglossum zephyrum; assembly: GCA_028455615.1. Lineage (NCBI taxonomy): Eukaryota > Metazoa > Arthropoda > Insecta > Hymenoptera > Halictidae > Lasioglossum > Lasioglossum zephyrum. The sequence goes on along the minus strand of CM052327.1, from coordinate 1,734,018 downwards.
CGCAATCCACTTTAAAAGAGCATATATCAAAGTATTAAACCGAGCAGACCTTACACGCTAGGCAACAATAATAACAATAATTCACCTTTACTGCAGTCGTTAGAAAAGAGTAAAAAAAATACTGATAAAAATAATATTTATTCGCGTTAGCTAGCACACGGAGTACTAATCTCAACATAAATCAGATATTACATATATTTTTTACAAGCGTAACAGCTGGCGAAGCTCGTGAATAAAATAATAGCTGTAAATCTAAATAAATTACGAAATTCATTTGACTTATCAGACGAATTTGAAAATCCCCGCTCTCCTAAAGAAAAACACAAGAACAGAGACCAACACAAGTACAGTCGCGCTACAGAACAATATGTTCAGAATAAGAAACACAATAATAAATGCTTTACACACAAGCACAGCCTAAAGCTTGCATCAACGGAGGCGCCAAATTCAAAAGCGAACGAGAGAACCCCACCAAAACGGTCCTCCGCCATCGAGGAGGAATTAATTCCAAGAAACCGTAACGCGTCAACCAGCAAGTCCAATTAAAATAATCCACCGGTGTTGAAACGCATCGGTATCGCACGCGAGACCATAGCCGGGTAATTAATTTCGAAACGCGCCTCGAGTGTGCCACGAGGGGATGACCGCAAGAAACGCATGATCGAGAGGTCGAGTAACGTCCGTGGCACAACAAACTCGACTTGGCGAAAAAAGCTACGTAGTGAAAGAGGAACAGAGGGAAAGAGAAAGAAGGAGGAGGGGAAGTGCATTACTACGAACGAAATACCTGTCGAGCTGTATCCGTCGAGCGGTTTATTTTTCTGGGGCGAAGTCTCGCGTGCCAACGACGCCGTCGGCGTACATTGAACTCTTACCTCAGCGTCCCTCAGCTGCATCCAGCGATGGTGAGCGCCAAAGCTCGCGTTCATCCGTTCACTATACGTCGTTCCGGATGCATGTCCTCTCCCGTTGGTTCCGGTCCAGGGAGAAAGCCGTCAAGCAATTTCTAAAACTGTCCCGGATGGTCGTCGGCGAGTTTCGCGGCCGCGGCAAAATACGATTTCTTCGGTATCCTTGTACACCAAAGAAACTGACTTCACAACAAACACTGACCGATGGTTTGCATTCACTTGGCCCGGCGCATTTTCCGTGTGTGTACGTTGGCCTCTCCCTACGCCACCACCGGGTTCCCCCCCACACGCTCTGTTGTGTCCGACGCGTTCTCTCGAGTTTACCCGTGTATACTTTCTTCCTCTCTCTCGTGAGCGCGGGTTACGCACGTCGTTTCCGTTTCCACGAGGCACAGGTACGAGATGTACACGAAACACGAGTAACAAACACGCGGGTGTAAAGATTGAATGAAGGGTAGAAAACACGCGAGAGCTAAGGGAGAGCGATAGAGAGAACACAGGGGGGCTGTGGTGTACACGCGTGCTGACGCCGCGTCAGCCGGCCGACAGGACAAACCACGACAGACTGAAAACGAGGGTAGAAAACGTGGTTACCTTCGCGACGCCCTCGTGCGCCGTCGGCCGGCGCCGCCGACGATCGTACGTCTCGGTTGACGCTCAGGGCCGTCGCACTCCCGGTCGGCACCATTCGGGTCACGTGGCCGGCCGAGGGGTGAACGACGCGACGCCCGCCGTGGAACTTGTGTCTATGGCTCTCTGCAGCGTGTGTCTGTGGTTTTTAATGGAAACGAGGGAGTAACAACAGTGGAATCATCAAAAAAACTGTTCTCGATGAATTGTTGTCGTCGCGGAACTTTCATCGTCCATTCGTTTTCGAAATAATTTAACTAACACGTTCTTCATCCCCTAACACTGACAGACGCTCACTCCTGGCAATAAAATAATCTAGGACAACGGAATTTTCAACATTTCAAATTCAAAAGAAGCTATCACCGGACTACCCTGTCGTACACAATACTCGTTTAAGTAAAAACCAGCCCCACGTCGTTCAAACGCGATCACCCCTCTCAGCGTTTACCTGTAACGTACTATTTCATCAATAAACCAGTCCACGCCACGTTAATTACACTGTTCCCTTTTTCCCCCGCGGAAACAGATAACCATAATTCGGAACACGTGATCCACGCAAGCCATTTCCACGGGCATTAATATTCGCCCGTGGAATCCGTACCCACGACACGGTAAACATTAACGAGCACGACGACTATTTTTTTTCCAGGGGGACCATGTTTCCTCCAAGCCCGCGAATTTTAAGAGCGCGTTTAAAACCGCGCGGTAATTAATGTACCCGATGTCGTACGTTGCTCGAATAAATAATGCTACGTGACAGGGTTATCCCGATATCCGAAGATTTCCCGACGGACTGTGATGCAACCCTTAGAAGAGGATGCCCCGTAGGAGACTACGGGTTATGAGGTCGCTACGTACGGGAAAGTCGTGTGCATGTAAACCACCTCCTTTCGAGAATTTGGATACATTTCCGTTGCAATGATATCGATTGCTAGGATCGTCAACTGACAAACTAATCTGCTTGACCTTTGCGACGCTTTCAGCATTGACCACCGGTTTCCGGCGACACGGTCTGCAGAATGATCATTATAATTGAAATTTTCGTCCTTGCAATTTTCGAGAAGGTCAGTCGCGCGGTACCTCCTGGAGAGGCGATAAGATCGGATTGTTCTTGACTGATTTAGATCAACAGAATCATCCGTTGCATTTGACACTTCACCAGTCTGAACGTGCTTAAAAATTGCAGCAGGGTGGTTTCAGCAAACTTCCGCGAACTTTTAGCGACGAACCGTACTCGAAGAGTTTAAGTGCCGTGTAACCAGCAACTGTAAAACTGAAACATAGCACTCGTCGGTGCCATCTAGCTAACTTTGCAGTAATCGTTCTCCGTAACGGCATCTTTTTAATTGTTAAAGAAACGCGTTCGCTCGAGCACCAGCGAGGACGATGTCGCGAATAATTCAAGAAAAAGCGTTGCGCCACCGTAGCTTCTGCCTCTCAAACGGTATCAAGTTTCGTCCAAACAACATCCTCGTCGGAACACGAGCAGTCTCGTAAAAAGCACTCAAAGCACTCGCTGCGAAACCGTCAGCGAAACAAATTATAAGGTGCCGTTTCACAAAAACAACGAGATAAGGCTATCTCTTGTATTCAAGATGCTATCTCTGAAATATGCTCCACCAGGTGATCAAAAACTTTTTATCACTATGCACTATGCAATTAAAAAGCTAACCTGAACGAACCGTAGCAGAAAATAATGTTCATCGAATGCAGCATCGTTAGTTCAAGGTGCACGTTTTAGAAGGTTTAAGGTCAGCTTAAGGGAAGGTTAAAGTGTGTTCGCGTGAAAAATTGTGCTAAAAATTTTATTGTTAAACCCTGTTGATCACCTCGATCGTAAGTTGCTCGTATCGTTAACACATTAAAGCCGGAAATATCGTTCGCGCAATTCCCCAGAAAGTTCGCAACCTCGTTTACAGAGGTTATTATTTTGCGAAACAAATATTTCTAATACTATTTAACACTTTTAGATTTTATTTTGTTTAATGAAAATAGTATTTTAAATAAGATATACAATTTCGAATATGAAAATATTTCTATTTTAATAATCTGCACCTCAAAATAAACTATTTTTATTTCAACAATTTCATCCAGAAAATAAAATAATTCTATTTTAGCAGTCTGAAACATGAAATAAAATATTTTACTCTTTGCGTTGCTATAACATTCTGAGAAACCGCGTTAAAATACAGTCTTATCATATCGTTAAGAAACGATATACACTCCTAAATGTATTGAATCTGAACTATAATTTTCAGCAATAATATTTAAACTTGAAATAAAAAAAAAGACAAGATAGAAATATTTTCAATATTCTTCAAATAAAATGTTATTTTCAAAAATTACTGCATCAAATAAAATATTTCATTTTCAAAGTTGTACACATACTTTCAAATAAATGTTATTTTGAAATAATTTTAAAAATAAATGTTATTTTCAAAAATTAATGTATCTGTTACGTCCTGAGGTGGACGTTTAGAGATAAAAATCGTAATGTAGAGATTTTGATATAAGTTTAAAGATTTTTATAAAAGAGTTATAACGCAGTTTTGAACCTACCTGCATTCACCGGCTTCGGTTCGGGTAATTGAGGATTACTTAATTTCTAAATGATTTTTGTCAGTGGAAATGGTCGTGGATATAGAAGTCAGGTATTTTGAAATGATTTGAATTTCGTTTTCAAAGTTGTACACATAGTTTAAAATAAATAGGATTAGTTATGATGTACTATTTAAAATAGTATTTTCCCCAGTTCTTCTCGTTTCGAGGTTTCGCGCGAGTGTCATTACTGTCGTGACAACGCGAGAGGGTTGGGCGGTTGTTTGGGCATCTGGAAATTTGTCTCGAGTCGGAAACTTTTTCAGGACAGAGTTTCTCGTTCTGAATGTCGGGTTTCGTACATACGGAGAAAGATGGTTTGCTCGTTTCGCTCGCACGAATGTCGGAGACCTGTGGAAGTAGTGTCGCATCGTGCCGTGACAGTGCAACGGCCGGTGCCTGCACCACGCCACCAGCGCATTTGCACATTCATTGTCGATTGTTCACTACACCCGCGCTGTGTTCGTCGTCATGACAACCTGAAACTCGAAGTGTACACGACCGGCGACATATATTAACGTTACGCTTGATAGATACGGCCGTCGGTGAGCAACTGCTCGGCCAGATTGCTATCCGTCGATCGAGAAATGAAACAACCGCTCACGAATGCCACAAAGTTGCGTGTGCGATTGCTGCAATACTCATTAGCCCCGGTTCCGCGGCCACGAAGTCGCCGCTATCCTCAATAACTTTACGCGACGCGTTAAAATCGCTCGAGTTCTGCGAACTTCGGCAAATTATGATCGAACAACTCGTTTCACATTTTTTATTGTAGTATTTTTAAAATAATTCTGAGGTTTTCAAGGGATATTGTTAAATCTTGTCAATGTTAAAAGTCCGTGCGTTAAACATTTATTCGCGTGACCTTTCATTCATGCCGCACGATCAATCGATGGTCATGTCACCTCATCTATCATTTATTTATTCATTTATTTATATGGGAAAAGCTCCATTTATAAATACGGAGAATATAATATGTAAACAGGCGAGTTACGAAAACATAAAATGTGTCGCAGAAAGTGTTTGCTAAACGTGGAGCAAATACGAAGCTCTGGAACAATAACTCTGTCGACGCTGTTTACACAGCATCACCGTAATTGCATATGTTTCCATAACGTTAAAATATTACAAGCAATAATTTCCGTGTCTCTTTGACCGTATCTTCCTCCGTATTTAACGGCGGGAGAAGTTGCGTTTAATAGAACGCTGCAGGCCAGCTTTTTCATGCTGCAGCAATTAAAGATCCGTATTACCGTGTTGCCGGGAAAAACAAAAACCGGTAGGGGTTAGTAAATCCTCGACTGAAAGATGGCGTGATCAACACCGTGATGGCGTTCCTGGCGAATATGCGGGGTTATCGGTGTCGCAGCGGCAGGTGTTGGAAAGTAAATGCGAAGTCGTGAAGAAAAGTCGGCGGTCCGCGAAAGTGGCACGGAAGGAGGTCGCGATTTATGATCATTAAATAATGTAGAGAAATTTATTCCGTCGCTGCCATTCCGGGAACCCGCGGCGCTAAATTTTCACGGCACGAACGTGTGTCTACGTTTGCGATATTAATGGGCGGCGCGTAATAGGGATCCGATAACTGGCGGTCGGCCAACAATCGACTCCCCTCGGTCGTTGTGAAAATTCCGCCAGCGAAGAAATTCGTTTCGCGTTTTGTACGGTGGTATGTAGGTGTGCGGTTTTTCACGCTAGTCATCCACCCCCATAGGAAATGCCGTAAACCGCCGCGCGGTGGCTCGCGATGGTTTCGCTTCTTGCAGCGGCCCCGTTTCTGCCATTAACGCAGCTGCGCCATTTTCCAGCCGTTCTGAAAAATTCAACCATGCCGAGAAACTCGTTCCCCGTAGTCTCGTACACAGAGACATACACACATACTTCGAATAAATTTTTCCATAGCCATTAACACCAGACCGCTGTAACGAATTTTCTCCTTGGAATGGGATTACCGTACGGCGATTTTTCTTTCGGCTCAACCGTCGTTAGCGACCTCCTCACCGTTTCGTTTTATGTCGCTGCGGCGATCAGGCGAAATTAAAAGTTAGGGAAGTTTGCATTATACGCCAGGAGTTTTCTTGCGAGAAACCAGCCCGAGGGGATTTTAAAGTGGAGCGACGTTTAATAATTTTTGTAAGAAGGGGAGACGGCGATGATTAGAAATTTGATTCGTGTATCATTTTGAAAATGAATGAACTTGTTACAATATTTTGCGGCGATCTGTTCAACGGTTCTATTATCTAGAGCATAATACGACGCCGAGATGAGCGATGGCGTTCGTTTCGGCACAGATGACAGAAACTGTCGACAGAAGCGAAGTTGTTAAAGAATTGCTTTCCATCTGGCTATAACTTTTCCACGGAACATCCTCTCCCTGTGTCTGTGCATCGGTGTCGAGTAATATCTCATTTAAGGTTTTCGCAAGCCACGGAAAATGAAACATATCCCCGGTTCGTTTCCTGATTAGTCGCGGGCTGCTCGGCGTCCAGTCATTCTTCAAGCCGCACAATGCCACTTGATTGAAGTGCAACCGATCATTGTTCACACGTTAATATACGTTTAATAAAGAAGAATAAAGGTGAGATCTTACCAACCGCGAGCAATCGAGAAAATCTCTGTCGACTTCCATCTGTATCCCGATCGATAATTGTAAATTAATGCAGGGCGAATTGAATTTCGGTTCGCTAATCACGCACATAAATTAAAACTATGTACTCCGTTAATCTAGCTAACGGCACTCTCACGATTAATATACATATACGTGCCGTATGATGCGAGTGTACTTTGCATCTAATGTATGCAATTTACTAATGTAATCAACGAGCTTAATGATGTGACTGGAAATTGGTACGAATAGACCGAGAAACTCTGTCCGAAGTGTGCCGATGTCCGAATTTGGTGAAATAGAAGTCGGACAAAATTTTAGAAAAATATACCGTTTTGTCGATCGTATGAATTAATAGAAATTAGTTTATGATATCGGCGCACAGGTTCGATCAAAAAATCAAAACAAAGCAATTTTGTAATTTATAGAATTTTCCACAACGGTTCGATCCGATTCTGGATCATCTTCAAGAGAAATTTTGCGTCTGAAAAATGCTGAATGTTTCACCAGATCAATAATAACTTTAAAATAATTTTTCACTGTACTTGCTATGTGTAAATTATCAACGTTTATGTGTGTCACTGTACTCGATAATATTATTATTACTATTTATTATAGACGAACAGGAGCCCTTTTTACATAAGTATTTATAGAGAAAAGAAAAAAAAGAGAAAGTTACAAGACTACTTATCTCATAAGAAAGAAGGGACATGCGCAAAAAGACAAAGAAAAAGAAACAAAATAACACTGGTACAATCGATAGGTATTGTCATATAATCCTGCGTAGTTGCATTTTAAAATTTTGCAAAGATTCAATGAAAAAAGCAATGCTATTATAAGTAGTGCATGATTTTGCAATAATGCGATTCATTGGATTAATTAATCCATAAGTAGATTTAGCTTTAAGTGTTTGAAAATATCGAAATACATATAGCGAGATATATTATATTAGCAACTAGACTGAACCATGTGAGGGTGGGGGGTGAACCAGTACAAAAACAAAGGAACGACATATATTGACGAAATAACTAATCAGACACGGTGATCGAAAGTTCTTAGATCGATACTAGGTGGTAAATTCAAATTGAAATTGTTTCGTTCTTATTTTTTCATCGAACTTGTGCGGCGATATCATAAACTACTTTCTAAAATTTGAGAAATTGTGCAAAATGCAAGAGATCCAAAGCGGGTAATTAATATCATAAATCTGAACGTGTCAGACTGTTGCTAAGTGAATTCTTCCTCTAATTTTTGCAAATGCGGTGGCTAACGTGTATAAAGATACATCGAGCCAAGTGTTTAGCACGCGATCTGGAATCGCGATGGTGTAACCGCAGCCTAAAGAGAACCCGTAGAAAAGCGGGTAATTAACGGGACCAATTTTCCCGCATTTTGCTATTTGGAACACAGGTGCCGGGCGCGGCGTTTAACGACTCGGGTTACCGCAAGATTCGCGCGCGATCTTATTACCGGGACCGATTGCAATAATTCCGCGCGTTGGCGGATTCCTGCGCGAAATCGGCGGGCGAAATCTCGACGTTATCGTCGAGCCGGTCTTGGGGTTAGGGAAACTTTTCATCGTAGCTGGGTCATTGGCCCACAATCGGGAGATACTCGGACGGATAGAGCACGCGATGCATTAAGACCGAATTTAGTCGACGTACCGGCGCGGCGGCGCGACGTGGCGCGCGATTCGATGCATGGATTCTCTCCCTGTGGGGTTGCATATGCATTCGCGTGACCCGCTCGCTCGTAATAAGTGAATTCACCGTTCGCCCACGCTCGAAGACTCGGCTGACAAACTCGGGCTCCGGCGAACCCGCTGAAATCTCGTCTAGTTTCGAGACGGTTTAACGGTTTCCCGTGAGACGACCAACCTGGCCCGACCCGGCCCGGTTTTTCGACGAACAGCATGCAATGCGAATTACAGTCGTGAACTATGGATCCAACCGTTTGCGAGAACCTGCAACTCAGACCTCGCGTGCGCTCACCCCTTCCTCACGGTCATTGATTCGCAACGTGTTTACACTACCAGACCAAATATAAAATATAAAAAAGGTTCGATCAATTGTTATTTTAAACACAGTTTCTATAAAATTAAAAATATTTTTCTTTTGCACTAAGCAAGTAGGAAACGCTTTTCTCCTTTTCTTTAAATTACCGCACAACAAAATATAATTAAGTTTAATAATTTACAGATACAATTCTTCTATTTTTCTTGAAAATGATTTAAAATAAGATCGAAATGTCGAAAAAATTATTGTGGTAATTTGCAAATAGTGTTTAAAATAATAATTGATCGAACCAGTGCGCCGAAAGCATAAAAATAATTTTAGCAACAATCTACGATCGACATAAGGTTTTCTCGGGTAATATGGGCGCAATGATGTTTTCATATAATGTATTGAAGAGAAATTCAGAATTCGCTGTTCGAGGATTTACAGATTTACAGTTTACAAATTCCATTATTGATGTTTCATTGAATGATCTCTGTATTTATTAGAACCATTGGGAAAATAATCCCAAGGGAAAATAATCGGAATACACCTTGCATTGAACAGTTAAGTACATTACACTCTGCATTACTCTTTCCATTCATTAATATTCGTTAATCCGGAATAGTAATGAAGAAAAATCGAGTGCACCCATAAATTCGCGATACATAGTTCATTAATCATGTTTAACAGCAGCAGTTAATCAAATTAATTTTCTCGACGATAGAAACGTCGATAATTTACATTTCACTGAACAAATCGTCTATCATATCGCTACTGCTAAGTAGTTAGTGACAATATAATAGACTTGCACGGCACAGTACTTACAAATTCAATAGCTGATTTCGAATCTGACTATAATGGTGCTTGATAGAAGCTCAGTATTGTTTCACAGCTTTTTGTCAATTGGAGTTAGAGTAATTAAAGTTTCTCTAGTTGCAACGAACAAATCACATGTGAAAGCGGAAAGCTTTCTGGCGATAAATCATCGTCAGAGATCTCGCGATCCAGTGTTACACGAGATTTCATGCGTCATAAATCAGGAAACCCGAGAATTTATTGATGATTCCGGGGGGACAAAGATGGCGGACGACTTATTCGCCGACCTAATATGTGTCATGTTCGTTCCCGAATTACTAGGGTAATGTAAGGCCACGAAGATTCCAAAATGATATCGACGTTTCTATGCAAAGTATTCCTTAATTCATTAATAAAAAAGCAGATTAAAAACTTTTTATTGTCTCGCATTCGATGTATATGTTTGCCGCAAGTGTATAAAATCCGCAGTGACAACGAATTTTCAAACGTAGGATGTTTGCGAACGATAGTTACGAGTTCCGTATGGCGTTTTCGGCCACATCCGTTTCATGTAGTCGTACGTCAATCATGCTCGACGGATTCGTCTGGAGTGCGCGATAAAAGCTGCAAAAACAACGGCGTCCATTACCCGATTTCTATAAAAGCAAAAAAAAAAAACAAATGTTCCCAGCAGATCCGAGAAGCCTCGCCACCGTCCGCTATATCAATAGCAAGACGTAATGGTGATAAAAGTTTCAGTTGGAAAGAAAATATAGAGATGTGATACACACTTCACGAAGACGTATACTTCCTATCACTTCCGATACCGAAACCGATAAAACTTTCCACGTGTTTCCGCCGTCCGCTGTCTAGGGAACTCATCGTTTCGCGCTACATATTTCGCAGCAGTTTTTCCGCCTGTAAATATTTACGGCGGACGCAACAGAATTGCGACCAATGTTAATAAAAAAAACTGGTATTTTTTTGGAGCACCAGTCAAAAGTTCGAAACACGCGCTCACCTCTTCTAGTTTAAGCTGTGGTAAATCTGCATTTTTTTTACACATCGATCGACATCGGTGATAATAAATATTTTTTTTACGAGAAATACTCGTGGTCGATAAATCTACAGATAGTGTGGAAAGTTTGCGAATAGTGTTTCGCAATTTCGGTCCCATTCATTTTCCTCGGGGAACGCGTCTCTTACCGCAGGCCGGAAAATCGCGAATTGCGGCCGAAGTCGGTGCTCCATCTGCCGGAAAGGAAGATTAGATTACTTAGAACTGTCCCCTCGAGTTCAGCCGTAAAGAGGTTTATCGCGACGAGGGCGAGGAACGGCGCAAGAACGAAGGAAAGACACAAAAGAAATCGAACGCGTCTCTCCGCCGATGTCGTAAAAGTGACCGGGACCCGTGTCGCGTCGGCCGAGTCGGGCGAAACACGACGACCCTCGGTCGACATTAAGAAAACTCCGCGAGTTCAATAAACTTTCGAATAAAACGGTTGAGTTATTGATCTTCTCGTTACGTCACGTCGCCTCTTTTCCACCTGGCCGCTTGGAATAGAACGGCGGACTGCACTCTGGCGTGTCCGAACACGAGCAATAGGAAAAACCGAATCCGAACAACAATTTCCCAATGGTAGAAGCTATTTCTAATCGCGCAAACACTTCACTCTTCGTTAACTCCAAACAGATTAACCGACAAGCACCTCGATTAAAAACGCCGTACTCGTCTTGGGGGAAATGTTCCGAGAAAATTGGACTCTCTTCGTATACAAGATTGAAGCTGCACGACTATGTTTACTTAAATATTAGATTCTTCATATTTCTGACATTTTACCACGTTTTTATTAGCTCGCTTTCTTGTTTGTTTGTTTGTCTGTCTGTCTGTTTGTTCGGTGGCGAATTTTGCAATTGATTTTAAATTTCTCATTGAAATGATGCCAAACTGGATACTCCATCGAAATTGTATCGTGTTAAGACTCATTTGAATCCGAGGGGTGTCAGGAGCCTAAATGTTTCATTAATCATGCAATAATTATAATCGTATTGGTTTTTTCATTGAATCTTTACTAAATTTTAAAATGCAACTACGCAGGATTATATGATAATACCATATCGATTGTACCATTATTATAATTTTTTTCTTTTTGTGCATGTCCCTTCTTTGTTGTTTTCATTTGTTTTTTATTAGTAGTCTTGTATCTTTCTCTTTTTTTTATTGTAAACACTTATGTCAAACGACTTCAGTCCGTCTATATTAAATAATAATAATGATTAAAAAATAAGTATTTGCTAAAACTATAATAACAATTCTAGAAGTCGTGGAAGATTGCGTCTTTACTCGCACATTTTGTGAAAAGAGGAAGTGGAGCTTGGATGTTTTATGAAGATAGTGTAAATATTTATGGAAGACCGTGAATGCGGTCTCGAAGGCGTATGACAATTTTTAATGGAGAGTCCGCTAACGAGCAACCAGCAGGCGTGAAACTTGGTTGTAATCTGATTAATGCGTCGAGCAACCGGTCGTCGCGAGATTTATATTTGCTGAAAGGGTTTTAAAGCGCACTCGTCGCGATACGGAAAGTGGAGCGATGAAGCAGATCTTTATGAAGGGTTTCCGCGAAAAGCGGAAAGGGACCTTTGACGTTGGAAATTGTGGACTATCCATATTTCATTTTCATCGAAGTCGTGGCGCAACGCGGTCGCCGGTGTGCGAGTTCGAAAGTTTCTGCTTCTGATTTACGACCTATTTTAGGATACTTTCGACGCGATTTGCGACCCTGCTGTAGCAGAGGGCTGTGGATTTAGGAAATTTATACTAAACCGAACACGGGAACGTTTCGCGACGCACATATTAATCCGGGAAATTGGAAAGAGTCAACCAGAAATTCCGTGACAAATCACTTTTAATTGTTTTATTTCTCCACTTTCTCTTAAGAGAATATCCATAATTAGAGAATATCTATAATTATAGAAGTTCGGTGAAATTGTGCCCCCGCGAACTCAGAACTTTACGAGTTTCAGAAATGATTTACTGAAAGGCTGAAGTTCACGAAGACAGTAATTTGTGCTGTACAACCTGTATGACCTTTGTCTTTTAGTTTTACAATTTCTACTTTTATTCGTGAATTCTGATGAATGGGTTCTACGCAAAAATCAAAAACCCAAGTTTTTACAATATTGGATATATTTATCGTACAGAGAATGGAACAAGATATTAAGTGTTATTCTGTTATATTAATATCTGAAAAGATACAAGATAAATTATACAGAATAAATTGAAAATCACAGAACACTTTCGTCGTACGAAATTCATGATCAAGATACACAACAGGTGTCCTAATAACAAACAAAACGCGCAGCTATCATATTTCGGCAACTCTTATCTTCGAAAATTGATGGTTGGGTAGCCGTAGAAAGCACTGGGAGCGATTCATTAAAGCCTTGAATTAACACCGCTCGTTAATTGTTGAAACGACCATTATCAAGGTGACTCAATCGTGTTATTCAACAATTAATGATGGCCAAATAGTGTGGCTATTGGTCTAAAGTAGTCGTGAATCGATAATATATCTGCTGAGTGACCTAGTTTCTCATTAACGGGCTGCCGCTGACCGTTTACTCGGGTCTCTTCTTCCTTCAGCGTGTCGATGAACGATGACACACTGTGGATGATCCTTTGGTCTCCGGCAATTCGTCATTTAAGCCCCGACGATCCGCTTCACCATGTATCCAGGGAACGCATAGATCCCCATGGCGACTAGCAAGGCGAACAGCATTACCACCAGGCAGCCGATGATTCGCCATTTGTAATACCGACAGACCACGTAACGAAACGCTTTCCACGGGTTTCGAAACCAGGAGAACGAAGTATCTGGTCGGCTAAAAATCACAAAATTATTGTGGTTACCCATGATACTAATCGGTCGGTGATAGTTAAAAATATTTTTGAATTTGATGTAAATAATTATTAAATTATTCAGATCCGTCACGCTGATTAAACAAGCTTCCAGAAAAGAATGATCGTCAATGGCTTCCGTTGCTAAAAATCTCAGAATATAATCATGATAGTAATCGTTCAGTGATAGTTAAACAAATATTTAAGTGCATACAGTATAACAATTTGATATTATAATTGAAAATAAAATGATCGAGTTATTCAGATCAGTTATGCCGATTAAACAAGTTTCCAGAAAAGAATCAATGGGTTCGTTGATTGCTGTGTCGATGCACATTTAATTATGTAATGCCGGTCTAATAGCCGCCGCGAGATTCGGCTTAATTACAACGAGGGATCGATAATCTGATCGTCTATGCCAACACCGCGGCCATTAATTGTTATGCTATTCTCCGTTAACGGAAATTCTCGAGGCGATATTGCGGATTCTTATTGTTGAAACGTTGATAAAAGCTTGCAGGGTTAACTTGAATTAAAAGAGTAGCGAAAAAGTTCTCGTAGAAATAGAGAACGTGCTAATGATTAGATTGTAACAAAGGGAAAAGTTTGTGGCAAGTAAAATTTTCATATGAATTTCGTTAAAAATATTATTTCTGTAACACGTTCTCCCAAACGAAAAGCTTGTTCACCCCGCGAATACAATGTTTCATAGTTTTTAATTAAGTTCCGTCATACTTTGGGGGCGGAAGTTCTTGAGGCGGGTCCCTTCTTTTGCCCGCAGGTTGTTCATCGGCTTCCTCCGCTGGCAATATTGTCATTTCCAGTTCGACTTTCCCCTGAATCGATACATTACGTGTTCGATAATGCTTCTCATACGCCCCATACAGTAAAAATACTAATTAATTTATTGGAAGATTCGTACATGCTAGAAATGTATCGAATAAATCTAATAATCCTGAAAACCAACAAACGAGCTTTTTTACAAGAACATTTACAAATTATGAAAGAAAACGCACGTTAATGTCGTTGAAGGAATACATTCTTTAAGGGCCCTCATCCCATAAAATATTCGTTAGGCACTACTGTCATTAATCTAGAATTATTATGAAAGACGAATGATGATTCTGATTGAAACAAACCGCTTGTACAAAATTTCCTGTCCCTATGCTTCGCTGGAAGGACCATCAAGCCCTGATCCTTGACATTTTGAAGGAATACATTCTCTAAGGGCCCTCATCCCTTAAAATATTTGTTAGACACTACTATCATTAATGTAGAATTATTATGAAAGATTAATAATAATTCTGATTGAAACAAACCGCTTGTACAAAATTTCCTGTCCCTATGCTTCGCTGGAAGGGCCACCAAGCCCTGATCCTTGTCATTTTGAAGAGATCCATGACGGGCAATCTCGTATCGAGCAACCTGAGCGTGCAGTTTTTGGAATTCGGGCTCCCGCGCGGCATCCTCGACAGATCGAGAGCCAGGGCTCCTGGGGACGATCAATCGGTCGGTGATCTCTCGTCGTGCAAGCTATATCGCAGACGATATCAGTAATTAACTCGGCAATTCGAACAACGCACGGCCCCGCACCGAGGAAATCGTCCGGAGAGAAATGATCGTTGTCCCAAACTTGCAGCTGCAATTTGCACGGCAGTTTGTCCTCGGTATCGCTCCTAGAAAGGACCGACATCTTCTTCCGCACGATCATAACTTTCTCACCCTTCGAATACGTGACGCGAAATATGAACCTCCAGTTGAAGTTGCCCTCGCCGGTCAGGGAATTGTAATGGACGTCGGTTTTCTGGTAATCGTCGTAAACAATCCAGCTGGAACAGATCAGACCCTTTCAGCGAACATTATCTCTCTTTTACCTCAGTATATGGTACCTCCCGAAAATAAGGGATGCATTGTCGTGAGATTGATAGGGCTAAAATTTGTGGAAAAGTTAATTAATTAATTTTCGCAGAGATTACATGAATTTGAAAAATTGTTACTCCGCAGAAAGAATTAAACAAATGCATAGGAAAGCCCTCAGAAATATAGAAATCAGTAGAAACAGCACCCGAACGCTGGCTTGCCCAGTTGTCTGACCATTTCTCTCCGTAACTACTCATTGATCGTCAGCACTAAAGCCATTGTACGTATTTCATCTTTCAATTATCATTCCGCATCGAATTACTAATCAGACCAGATAATTTCACACTATTGTTATCACTCATCGTTATCGTCAGTCAATGCAAATGTGGACAGCTAGTAACGAACACAACAACGCACGATTCGCGTTAAATTCTTCGTGCACGTTTATGTAGAACTTTACAGAATATTATTATCCTATTACTGTAAACTTTCCCAGTTGAAATTCCTCAAAGGTTAACCTCCACTTTTGCTGCTTCAAAGTAGTTTTTAATTGATTCAAAGAAAAATCGAATTAAGTCCATCAATTTTGTGAAAAATACACAAAGGTTAAAGAGTTTTGTTCTTGCACATAGATAGAATTAAGAACGCTAAACTAGTTAACGCAGTGAACCTATTATTATTATTATGAAACAGTTAATTTTTGAATACGTAATTCATGCCAAGAATTTTGGTCCAAAACCACACAATATGTTTTGCCCAGTCCGTGAACAATTTACTACTAAAACGTGAGGCGTACGCCGTGTGTCACCAGTTTTTCCGGTAAAATCGTAAACGAAATTCCTCGCCGGCAAGTGCTCGACGCTCGGTAAATTTAAGAGGCACCATTTTGCCCGCAAGCGTCGTTCGCAAGCCCGTACCCTTTCACGTAAATGTCGGAGCACTTCTGCCCGGTAAGAAATTGGCTATCGACGAGAGGCACATCCTCGGTATTCCAAACGATCACGCGAATCTCGTATTCATGCGGCACCGGAGGGCTGATGTCCGACGCCGGTTTCGGCGGCAGTTCCCCGAATTGAAACATGTCGACCCAAAGTTCCAATTTGCCCTGGAAAACCATCGATCCTCTATTCACCGTTCTGCCATCAGTACCTGCGCCATTGAATATTTACGCCGGACCGAAAAAAGCTCGCAATTCTCGAGCGGTTACCGATGTACATCATTCGGCTAATAAATCGACCGCCCCGGGAAAATTGCATTCCCGAGCCGTTCACCGGGATCTATTTCTGATTCGAATTCGTCTGCGGAGTATTGATTAACGATACTCCTGCAGTTTTCATGCGGGACGACTGATTTTACAGCCAGAAATAGCTCGATATCAAAATCATTCGTTAGTAATCGAGCAAATTTCTGCGAAACGCGAGTTCTCGCTAAAAACCGGTCGATACTCGGTTCAATTAATTATTTCGTCGGAGTATCCATTTTTGCTGAGTACCTCGGTTTTGAAGTGACGCGATGTTCATTTTTGGAAAATGAAAAGTGGAATTAGGGCACCATGTTTCATTTATTTGACGGGCTTCCGATTTTCCATTATTATATAAATAGCAATTTAATCGCGAATGATAAAAATACGCTTATAATATATAAAATCGGGAAATTTTTCAGTTTGTTAAATAAATTGTTATGGTTTCACCGAACAATTCGTGGTTTCCGAGTGATCGGCCCAGGTAATAAACACGTTTTCTGTATTTTTACAGAACTTTTTACATCTTTCCGATTAAAAGCAGACTCGAGTGTACATCTATATAACTGTCTATAGAGTTTCGTTCCGCGAAACACGAGGAAACATCGGTTTCCAGAATCTGCGTCATATTACAAAAGCGAATGAAAGCTCGCGAGCTCTTCAGACTCGGTACATATCAAACATTTGGTATTTGTTACGCATATGTAAAACTTTTTGCGATTGAATACGTGATGTATCGTGTCTCTGTATGATGCGCAAATTCCACGTTCAACTACCATTCTCTGCTTTGACGAAGGCAGCCATTAATCGCGAGGAAAAAGATTACAGAGATCCATAACTCCTGGCAGCGTATTGAATGAGGTGAGCTGACAGTAAGATATTAGCAAAGCGGCAGCCGCGTTATTCCGAAGGGCTTTATGCGACTCGACAAAAGGAATATTCAACGGAAAGGGAGGGTCCGTGAAATTCTATTTCCTTTGGCAGCGACCAATCGAATCCGTTCGCAGCCGTGCCACCTTGTACCCTCAAAAGCGACAAAGCCTTTATTCCCCTTGTTCGCCTATTTCGCGTTCGCCCGTCGAACGAACATCGTATTTTTTTTCCTTTCCGGCTATTGTGTATACAACCTGCTCCAAACCGGGCTTCGCGGCATTAAAAAGCGGCCGTCTTTCAACGTGCTCCGGGACCAGGGCGCTACCGCAAATGGGGAAATCGCGCCACTGATGAAGCACCTTCAGAGCCAGTCGTTCTTCCTGGTCTGGGGAAAAATCATTAATCACTGGTCAAATCGAATGTCCCTCTCATTCCTCTAGATTCATTGTTAACTCTTTGCACTCTTATGTCGAGTGTGACTTGACATCAGAAAAAGAAAAGTGTCACTGAAAAGGGGTTGTTATATGTGTTTGGTTCTTTTTTTATTTATTTAATTTCTTATGTATTAGTTAAAAACAAATATAAGATATATCGTGTCACACTCGACATCAGAGAAAGAAAAGTGTCACTGAAAAGGGGTTTTTACATGTATTTGATTCTTTTCTTATTTATTTAATTTTTTATGTTTTAGTTAAAAACAAATATAAGTTCCACAAATATAAATTACAACATAGTTTGACAGCTGTATTTAATATAATTAGTAAACAAAAATGTTTAGAATAAGTAGCAGTCCAGGAACTGTCCTTTGAAGTAAATTTCAAATAAAGTACTTAAAATAGTAGGAAGTTGTTGACAATGAAATTGAAAAATAATTCGGAGTGCAAAGGGTTAAAATGTTTTATCGAGCGTTGATCGACATCGCACTAGGTCCTACAATTGTGAATGGCCTGTATTAATGATTCGAGCAGACCTGCATCTTTCGAAACGTCGTCTTCGCAAGGGAATTGCCGACGTCCAATTTTTACATGATCTCTTTTGTACTCTGGCAGAGGCAGGTTGTTCTTTTTACAGAGATTTTGCAAAATCTGTGTCGGTTTCTCGCGATCCCTCCAGGCGTTGTAACCCGAGGAATTGTATCTGGCCGATAGGCCGCAGGTAGCTCGATGTTTACTGTAAAACCGATTCTCTAAATCGATCTTCGTTTCGCCTATTAGATCGTCCGAGGTTGTTGCGTCGTAGTCCCAGACTTGAATCTCCATCAGATAATCCTGGGGAAAGGAGGCTTCGATTTCGAATAGCCTGTCAACAATTCAGTGATAATTATTTTCCTGGATAAAAGACGAATGAGCTGATCGTTAGCCAACCGTCCGAATGTGGGGTTCAGCTGGTTAGGTATATAATTCTTCCTGTCGTTGATAAACGTTTTTCCGAGTCTAACGCAGAGATACGGGTCGGATTTGCCGGTTAGAGGATCGTTAGGTTGTAAGTTGATGCCTGCGGAGAGAATTGATTCGGTTTCATCAGTTCGTCCCGCGGGTCGATGAAGAAATATCTCCTGTGTTACTCACCCTTTATCACGTACAGTCTGACCAGAAGTTTGACAGCCTCTGGCGATGGATAATCGTCGCATATTCCGTCGACCATGCTCTTCCCGCTTTTCGTTTTGCATGGCAGATTGCTCGGATGAGGCCATCGATACACGCAGATCTTACCCTGCGAACGAATCATTTTATTATTAGTAACAAAGATTTTTATATCTAATAAACATTAATAAATCTACCTCTGTAATTTTTCATAAAGGTTTACGCGATTTTAAGCAAGGAGGAGATCGCGTTCTCGTAGAAAATAAAGCGGTGAAGACCGTATTTATCGAATCGTGAACATTATCTTCTAATTGTTCACCGGGAAGCAGATACTCCCTTGCTTGGCGACGCTCCAGGTTCGTTAATGGCGGCTGATTAAACAGACTTTTAACGTGTTATTTAAAGGCGGCGAGAAGCTTCCGAGTATTTTTAACTCCGAGCGACACGTTTTCTTAAATAGTGTTTCTGTTTACGCAGCCGAGACAGCGAAGGAGAATTTATTGCTCAAAGAGAGCCGACAGCTTGCAAGTAATGGCAGGTATTTGATTCCTTAAATGCACGGCATTCCAGTCGAAAATACAGGAATCCGAAGCCGCTGCAATGCTCTCGTAAACAATTCGAAAATTTTCATTTATTACTCGAATTTCATTTCCCCGATTAATTTAACTTCAATATTTAGCAGCGATGTTGTTCATCATTCTCGTATTTTACTGCTCAGCAATTTAATACACTGAACAAACGCGGATAAAACGACGTGATTTTTTAATATTTTCGTTCAATATTTTTCACGGTATATTTTATCGCGCGATTAAATATATAAATTGCTAGATTTTAGGGAGAACAATGTGAGTGCCCCTCGAGGGACCGATATATTTTAATTAAACCTATATATATGCCATCGATATTACAACGCGTCTCGATATCGCGTTTCAAATTAGTTCCAGTCGCTGCCCATTAATTACCGTTGCAGGTTTCAGGCAAACCTTGAATTTCCCGACGTAATTATCGCTGTCGTAATCGGGATTCTCGTGCCTGTTGCCCTTCCACAGCTCGAATGTCCTCAGACGGTCCTGGAACCCGGCGAACTGCGGTTCCATCTCCAATTCCCCGTCGTACACCTGTTTTCCATCCAATCAGACAGGTGAGCTGGCGAAAATGCGTTAAATCGTAGGATACCTTGAACGTCGCGACGCCCTCGCGACCATGGGGAACTAGAATTCCGAGCTCTCTGCTCCTCTCCTCCTGGAAATGGCATGCTTTGCTAAATCCCGGACAATTTAGTCGCACAATACGTGTCCCTGTTTACCTGTTACAGTTCTATTACAGACTAGACACGCTTTTACCGTAGCAGTCGAGAGACTACATCGCCGAGATGAAAGGGGATTGAGAGGTGCAACGAGAAGACCCAATGCTTTTGCCATACTATTCAATGATATAAGTATACATTTGAGATAAAAGAGAAATTCAAAGCTGTAGCAAGATCAGACCCTTTTATCACATTATTTGATGTTACGAGTACATATTCAAGATCAAAGAAGGATTAGGGATTGTAACAAGAAGAGCAGACGCTTTTGTCATACTATTCACGACAGTTTACGACTACATAATTTATAATGAGATGAACGTGATAAATAATGGAAATTTAAAAAAAAATTGTATTTCATCTGTATTACGAGCAAATAGTGAAACTGTTTATTTACGACTTTTCTAATATTTTAATGGTCTGACAATGGTTTGATAATATTGTTTGACAAAGTAATTTGTTCGTTTGGTGAAAAAGCTGTTTACGAAGTGTTCAGATTTTCCCAAGGCCGATGATAGAGTCATTATGTTTGTCGATTTGTTCGCCTACCTCTAGGGATGCGAAATATTTGCTCCACCAATCGAGAGACTCGTCTTCTGCCTTCTGACGATCCTCCCTTTCCTTCTGCTTCTTCTTCTTACGATTCCCACCCAGCACACTCCCTAACAGCTTCTTCACTGACCGAAGGATTCTCAGAATCTTCAGAGGGGAATCGTTCCTGGTCATCTTCTTGTATGTGATCAATCCCTTGTTCTCGTCCCTCGTTGAATCGTAGTCCATTGGCATTGGCACTTGATAAGAA
Organism: Lasioglossum zephyrum; assembly: GCA_028455615.1. Classification (NCBI taxonomy): domain Eukaryota; kingdom Metazoa; phylum Arthropoda; class Insecta; order Hymenoptera; family Halictidae; genus Lasioglossum; species Lasioglossum zephyrum. Next base: position 1,712,920 of record CM052327.1, on the reverse strand, counting down.
ATGGAGTGTATGCTCGAGGAATGAAAATATCGCCCACTTTGACAGTGTCTTTGTAATAGCGAAGGATGGTAGAATGAGTAGAATGAAGTGTATTAAAAATTAAAAGATCATGGTAATAGAAAATGGTGCTTCCTACAATAGACTGTCTTTAGAAATGTTTAAAAGATTAAAAGATGGTCATGAAATAAAATGGTGTTTCGTAAACTATGAACTTTTTTTATTGATTTTGACAGTTCTTTGTAATGAAGAAGCATGAAAAAATGATACTAGCTGAGAAAGATTATGAAGCTGTGTAATAAAATAAATAAAATGGTATTTCCTGAAATTTGGACTTTGTCATTGGTTCCACGAGGCCAATAATGGACCCTCGCGGCTTCATTTCGCGAAAGTTTCGCGTGGGACGCCACGCGAGAACGCCGCGGGTAAATGAACACGGGTTAATTCTCACCCTCTGGCCAGGCCAGTTAATGTTTTTCGACATACCATCGGCGGCGAAAAACGTTTAGTCCCGGCCCCGAAGCGGATAAATGCTCCCGCGAAACTTTAATTAACAAAGTTTTCTGTTGCGTGCGGATGAGAACGGGATTTTCCATGGCGTTATTAACTTTCGGGAGGAAAGTTTCGAATCAATGTGCGTTCCGTTGTTCAACGAGCTAGCTTAAATATTTAATAAGCAGTTGCGATGCGGGGAAACGTTCGGTTTGTTTAAATATCTACCCTCGTATTCGTCATTGCGCACACAGCACGCCGAATGGAATTGTTATTCCGATTATACTCGTTGTTATGCGTTCATTAGTTCATTGTAATTACGTTGCGCGTATATTTTTCAACCAGCGGAAATATCGAATAATTAATTCCTGCATCCACAAGCTTTTAGCACAGGGGTGATTTTTCTTATGGACCAGGAAAATTATAAAATATCTTTCTGTGAAATGTTCTTTTCATACCGTATCGAATATGTTTGTGTATCTTTGGTATGTTTATTCGTTAGTTTATTGCATTTATGTTGGCATGAATAATTCCTGCGTTCATAATTTCTTATCAGGCAGAAAATAATAAAATGTTTATTTCTGCTAGAACTTCTTTTGATGTTGCATTGAATTTAATCTGCGTATTACATCATTGGAATATTTGTTCATATTGCCATGGATATTCCTAAGCTCAGAGAAGTATTGAAAAATTCATTTCCACAAGCTTTTTATGGAGGATGAGTTTCCTTATCGAGCGGAAAATTATATTTGTTTACGATCGAAACGATAAAACGATATAAAGTTTCTTTCGACGTTATTTCGAACGAGTGTTTTATGGTGCACTGATTTCAGCGAATAAAATTCACATGGCTCCGAGGACTTGCTATTTTATACGGAAAAATTGGTTGGCGTTATTAAATAAGCTTTCCGCGAGTAATAGTCGATTGTTTTATGAGTCGACGCGTCTCGTCTATGAATACTTACGAATGGCTGATTGCTTCTTCGTTCTCGTAGACTTCAATTTCACCTCGTATATCTGCGCATCGTAATCCTCTTCCGTTATTAATTGCTCCAGGAAGATGTAAACGCTCGGTACGATGCATATACCGGCGTACTTAAAGCAACCAAATGCACGCGAGTCATAAGCTTTTATGGTGACGGAGGGGTAGTAGATTTCAAGCACCGGCATATCCTTTGCCAAAATTTCCAACGGGAAACATTAAACCACGATCTTCTTATTAGTGTCAATAAATTGCAATATTACAAAAATCTCGTAGGAAAAAAAATTCAAAACTAATCTATAACAATGTAATTCTTTCTGAAATTCTACGTTCTTGTTATTCTTCTTTAGTAATTCTGAAAATTCTATACTTGTCTCAAACAATTTTGTCAATATATTGTCAATAAATTGCAGTATTACAAACATCTTGTAGGAAAAAAAATTCAAAACTAATCTATAACAATGTAATTCTTTCTGAAATTCTACGTTCTCGTTATTCTTCTTTAGTGATTCTGAAAATTCTGTACTTGTGTCAAACAATTTTGTAAATTTCTTAACACGAAGAATCGCGAAAAGAAGCCAATCAACGGATTCGAGTTTTCGGATAAAGAGAAGTTCTGGAGAAGCACGGTTCGAAGACGTTACCAAGTCAACAACGATGTGAGGTTCCGCGAAGTTACTAAATTTCTTCGCGTTCTCCATCACCTCCGACTTGACGTCGACTCCGGCACACTCTATAATAATCCGAGGCCTGAGAACCGGCACGTAATTTATCTTCTTCATGTCTCGAACGCCCCAAAATATTGCTTCGAGCCGGTAACTCGCCATTTTAGGTCTAATGTCTTCCGGTATCTTGTATATAATCTCCTGTTTCGTAGCGCTTATCGGCTTGTCCGTTGTCTCGTCTTCCACGACCTGAGTGGAAGCACCGAGATTTCGACGAGGAACGTCTGTATTCACCGAGACCGACGAAATCGTTTAACTTTACGCCAGGAAGGAAGCGAATGCTCGGCCGAAGTGTCTCGAAACTGCGGGATTTGCCAAACTACCCTTCATTTGCGAACTTTGCAGAAGTCCACTATCGATTATCTCCGAAGCTCAACCAAACACAATAGACATAAAATATCAATAATCAAACATTGTTTAAAATAAAAGAACAGTGATACATGTAGCAGTAAGCGTACTGTCTTTTTAAACAATTTCGTTGATCGCGTTATACGATAGTCGACTGTAGCTAAACTTTTTAACGATTAATGCAGAAGTGGGTTAGCCTCGACACACTACTTCGAAATGGTGTTGAACTTTCAGTGTACATTTTTCATCCACTTAAAAACTTCCCTCGTAATTCAACTTTATTTTTATAGAATTGTTTTTCCGAAACTTTCTACCTAAAAATTTTTCATCGGTCACGTAAGAATTACTCTGACACTATATTAAAAATGTATTTGATTTTTCTCAGCCATTTAGAATTGAAACATTTCCCCAAATCTCTATGCAACGCCAAGCTTGGATGTGAAACAGAGCTTTCGATGCTTTCGAAAGCTGTCGAAATATTCGAAAAGGCAGCTGTGGTTTTTTCGACGCTGCAGATTCGCGAGGAAAAGGGAACCCAGCACGAAATTAATTTGCAAAAAGGGTGGGCGCGGAAATCTGGAAGCCCTCGCGTCGCGACTATCGATCAGTATCGCCTCTTTTACCTCTATGAGCTCGAAGGCAGCGAGTACGGAGCTGCTAGCATCCCTTTGCGATTTAAATTTGTACCACTCAAGTTTCGGAGGGAAATCAGGTGGCGAGTAAGTTTCCTCCGTGAGTTTAACTAATGGGATGGCTGTGCATCTTCCGCAGAATTCCTTGGTACCCTGCGAATTCCGATTCGACATTATAGCTTGAACTAGTTCGCGACTTGTCCAAAACTAAAACCTATTCGTTTGCCAAGAAATCAATCTTTATACGACTGCATAAAATTTGTTCACCAATTACAAGCTAATACAACTCATCTGTGGATTTCTCTGTTTATATGAAAGCTTGAATAGATAGTTTTAGTTTCGAACCAATCCAGAGCTAAATTGGCAGGCTGCCATTTAATTAAGCAACATGGTAATGAAATACTAACGCAAATATCCTGATCGAAGACCTCTATGACCACACTGGGAGGATGTCTCTTGAGGTATTCCTTCGTCCCGTGAACAGTTCGCGGTGGGAAGATCAACGTTTGGTCCCAGAAAGGGTCCAAGGTCTGCTTGATAACCTGAGAAACGTACGTCACTTCTAATCTCCTTTGCTAATGCCAGATAACACCCAAATCCCTTTAAGCATTCGCACGCGAAGTTGCAAATTTCGGGCTGCATATATCGATTCGACCCTCTCTGCCAGATGCAGAGCTTTGCTACTTTTCGCTGCCACAGATATTAGACGCGCTCCTATTAAATCGTTCCGTAATTTCGAGGCTTAACCTGAATGTGTCTATCATCTAGCATAACCACTGTGAACTCCATTTTGTCGTTTCGAACGTTGCAGCGTTTTCTCCAGCTTTTCGAAAGCCGTAACAGAGGCAGAATAATTTTTTGACGTGTAGATCGAATTTTGCGAGAAATGAGTTAATCGAGGAGTACAAATTTCTCGTTTCAAGAAGCTGCCAGCTGAATGTAAGCTGTCGTTCTCGCTGCTGACAGCCTCGGATTCGCCGGAACGGATGAAAGCCGAAAATTGGCTCCATCGTTTACAGACACCCACCGCGAGAATCCATTTGCCAACAGCGCGGTCAAGCCTCTTCACAAAAGAAGGCTCGGGGCTTGTAATAATAACAACACAACTCCCACCCACTTCTCGGCGAAGCCTCCGGTGAATTACATCGACCCAGAAAACTTACTCTAGTGGCGGCGGTGTAACCATGAAACGCAACACGTACGAGTGGATCCAATAAGCCGGATGCATCCATCCCGGGATCAAAGCGACCTTGGAATATGTGAGCACGTAATTGGAATACCTGCAACGCAAGATACGGTGACGGGCTCGCTGGAGCTGTGTCGAGTGGGTTCGCAACACTGTTTTCAAAAACATGTCCCAGAAACTCTGATTCCAAAGCAGAATTATTCTACAGAAATTCATTTTCCCAAATTTCTAAACACCGAATTTCTGGAATATTTTTTTCTAAATATCAATATTCGTGGAATTTTGAAATGCTGTGATAAAGATGAAATGTTCGATCTAAACTTTTATGGAAGCTCTCGCCGCACTGAATTGTGTTCAGCAACCAAATTATTAAGTGATTTGTAATTTCCTGTATGAACGCATTCGAGTTTTGGAAAATCGGAAAATTGTAATATCGATTTATCGCGGTAATAATGGGTCGCGATAATTGTGATTGTTTTTGGCGAGCGTTCTACGGTCGCTAAAGGAGCGACAGCGTTTAAATTGCAGGTGTGATTAATTGGAGCGAATGGAAAAGAGGTTGAACGCTTAAAACGCCCATTCAATTGCATTTAAAAAGGTGTGTTCGCCTGGAGACTACTTTGCAGTTCTAGAAAGGTTCAAATTACATTTTACATTACTGTTATGACGACCAGGCGCATCGAGCACCACTTCCGTATCTCTTTTCAGCGATATTTTCCACGTCGATTCTCACTGTTTCAATTTTATGGCACACTTCTTGGCTTGTCAATCCTCATACGTACTATTATAATAATCATTCACAATATTGAATGCTGTCCTACTATTTTTTTTATATGAAAATCTTCAACACACTGTATGAGATATCAGATTTAATCAGAACGAGCCTTAAAATTTGCAGAGTTCTCTAAAATTTTTTATAAAACAGCCTTTAAAATTTGTTGAATTTTTGAACTCTCCATGAGCGAGTCATCTAAAAATTGCGAAATAAATTTAGCAAAACCGAACGTTAAGTTCTGCGTGCACGTATTTTATACGAATGCCGTGGATGCAAATCAGTTCGGTACAATTCAAGCGGAAAATCTGTCGAATCGAATCAATAATGAGCTCGCCAGCGAACAGAGAACAGTGCTCGAAAGAATAACAACCCTCGTTTCAGTTCGGCGTGGTTCCGAACCGCGATGCATCGATGATTAATTAAAACGGTGGAGCGCAGCAACTTAACCTTGCCTTGAAATTGAAAAAAGGAAGTTATTATACCGAGGAGCGAATGTACTCCATGTATTTCGGGAACGAGTCGACGTTCTTCTCGTGTTCTACGTCATATCCGGGCGGGAACGAAGACCAGCATGCATTGATATATTCTGTGGTACCCAGCCAGAGAAAGATTTCGATTTTGCACACTGCGTAATCAGCTGCGGGATTGTCTCGCGGTTTTCTCATGAACACGTCGATTTTTCTGCCGCAATTGCGTCCTCTTTCGGTCTCGTCTTCTGAGAAAATTAATTCCTCCGCCAGAATTTGCGAGCAAGCGATACGCTTCGATCCGGACATCATCCAAATGAAAATGTCTGGGAGACTGTGCTGTGGCTGGTAAACCATTATACAATTCATTCGTGATCGGACAATTTATTTTCAATTTTGTTTTAAGGTAGGAATTATTAACTGCACTTATTGATTATTTACAAATTATATCAAAATAATGTTCATCGCTATGATTTTATGCATTTATTATAAAAACTTGTATGAAATAAAAAAAATGAGCAACGACTTACTCAGGACGACGCCACAGTGCGGTATTTTTCTGATTTCAGCGGTCAAAATTCAATTTTTAAAATTTTATATAAATTGTAAAATTTTTGGGGCTTAAGTTAGTTGAATGTCTGAGGAACAATCTTCCATCATACGTTTTCCCATTCATGTATCCATTCGGCACTGAAAGTCGGAAGTTTGAAGTTTCGTGAACCGCTTTCATTTCTCAACGAATTCACCTATTAGTTAGTTTTACCTCATTTACATACACTAATAGATTTTTGTTTTGGAAAAGTTTTTTTTAGCTGAGTGTAGGGTATAGTTTTAAGAGAAATTCACTTTTGTACTATATACATTTTTGTAATTATTAATATTTAAAGATAACCAACTATGAGTGTCTTTCTTGATAATTCTAAGACTTTGATAATGATTTTGTTATACTTCCGGATGAGTTCCGGTGTTCATTTCTGTGCCATTGTATGCTTTGAAATTTTCTGATTAAGATGCCAGAAAAATTGTTACTGACTACGACTGACGATTATCCACACTACTTGATTGAAAAATAGCTACAAACTTTACAATCTGATACGCTTCTCTTTATGGACAAATTTTGAAATTTTTGTTTCAGTAAAAACGGCATACAGTACAAAAAGTAGAAATCTCAATCTTTAAAATGGTTCTTTTTTCATCAAAATAGTTTAGCAAAGTTACAGCAGTTTCAACATTGAACAAATTTTGAACCAGCTGTGGTCGCTGAAATCGGGCGAACATCCCACTGTGCAACGTATTCGAGAAATTATTCTGAACACAAGAATGATTCTATTTTTAAAAAACTATAAAAATCATGTTTCCAAGTCAATTTACATTCGCCACGCAAACTTCCCATTCCTTCCGTTCGTCTTCGCGATCCGACAAAGGGATAGACATTTTATTGCCAACTGTCCTCATTGCAGCCCTTGCATATTGCACCTCACCGAGGAAAGTTCGCGTGCGAAGCGAGCATAAAAGTCGACTCACATCTTCGCGCAACTTCTTCAGTTTTTTCAGGTACTGGTACGCGTGCGCCATCGCGATCCTCAGGTAACGGTTGCTCGGTAGTTCCCCGTTGATCTTGATCCTGTGCAGGATGCTCTCGATCTCTTTACGGCAGAGGTTCACGCGATGCCGATCGAGCCGAGTGGTGCCACCGTGCATGTCGTACCTGTCCGAGCTCAATCTATCCAAATACCTGACGCAATTGTCCTTTAAACGGCGAATCGCTTCGTTGTAGAGCTTGTACGCTTCCGGGTCCTCTAGGGCTGTCATTCCACCTAGCGCCTCCAACTCTTGTTCCTATAAAAATATCGGGGATAGCATAATTTGCATATCATCAAATTTGGACGATCGCAAAAAGTGAATAGGAACATCCTTAAACTTCACTCTGCGTGAATATTCTAATATACAGGGTGTCTCATCCAAACCAGGCCACCTAAATATTTATGGCGTAATTTAAATGGTATCGAAGGAGCAATATCATAAAAGAACAATTTTTTCTGTCCGGTTGAAAAAAACTATGAAAAAATAACCAGACAAAAAAGATTGTTCTTCTATGATATTCTTCCTTTGATACCATTTAAATTATGCCATAAATATTTTTCGTGTCGTCAAAAATAAAGGAGATATTTAGGTAACCTGCTTTGGCTGAGACACCCTGTATATTATATAGTATATTCTAATACTAAGTCTGCACAATGGTGTAATGTAGGTTCTCAATGCGAAAATGAAATTTTATAAAAATTCTCTAAGAGAACTTTGGAAACTTTTCATATACTATTTTCTAGTCTGTGGTGCGTTTACACCCGTATACGCAGAGTGAAGGTTAATTCGGAGATCTCGTCAATTGTTCTCGAGGAATCATTGCTGCAATTCGTAGTCGGAATACTTTCCTCGTTCCAGCGTGGGAACCTGGGTCCAGAACGTATTAAATATTTTATTGAAGCGTCCTGGAAGTTCCCAGGGCCGAGCTTTAAGTCAACGACGCTGTGCAATCTTAATGCGCCCGGCGTCGATAAATTTTCAGCTGGAAGTTGCACGGCGAAATTTTTGCATCACCGGAACATGCAAATTTTTGCATCATCAAAGAAAATAGCGACAAATAAAGAAAGTATTTTTTGCAATTTTACGAAATCTAAACTAACAAAGTACTGATTTAGAAAAAGGATCGAGTCTGACGAGATCAGAGGAGGTTGTTCGATCGTTATACAGTGCAACGAACTCGTTCCCGATATGCATAGTCGCCGAAAATCCAATTTGCGAGAGAGAACCCCGATAAAACGATATTCGACGTCCCTATAAAGAAGAAGAAGTAGAACCAATAAAGCAGGAGCGTGCAAACATCTCAGAGATACAATACAAGCGATCATAATGCTTGAAACAAGTATGGTGAATATCGAATTTGGCAAGAAACATGGCGTGTCGATTTTACCAGCGTACACTGAGGTATTTTATATTCCATAAAGGTTTGTAATCATAGTACAAAAGGAATTTTATGTATAATAAATACTGTATAATAAATACCCTGTATAATATTACAAATAATTTTCTCCAGCTTTTCGGTGAAGGCACTCCATTACCACGATTTTTCAAGGGTTTCCGATAACACGGTCCAACACTAAAAATGTTTTCATATAACTATTGGGTTGATCTTATAGAGTATCTTGTGCTGATTCCGAATCTGGTCTTAATTTTTCCCCTACACGCACAGTTTTGGAAAAACACAGCTTTGAAAAAAACCTATTTTTCAACTTTAAACAATTATTGTAATGTTATTATAAAAGATATTGTATTGTTCTTTACATCAGAAGATCCAGTGATGTGCAATAGTAATACATTATGATTGTTTAAACACGTTTAGATCCATCCAATAATTATATGAAAACAAAAAAAAAGTTTAAATTTGTTGGGCAGTGTAATCCGAGGAAAAATGTTTCCAACAAAAATTGAACATTATTTAAAATAGTTTAAAAATAGTCTCCTGAAAATATTTTCTCGAATTATTCGGTCGAAATACCCCACTCTGCAACGGTTCAACGACCCCGTCGAGTATCAACGCGGACGAAAAAGACTGAAAGAAGTTGCGGATCGAGAAAAACGAGTGCTCACTAGGAAATCGGCAAGGCGACCCAGGCTATTGCTATTGTGCATCCTCCACTCGAGGTCGGGCCACCAGGACTTGACGTACAAGCACGGTTTTCGCGAGCCAAGAGGCAGATAATTATATTTGCCATCCAGCGATCCAGTCAGTCGTGGAACGGTGCCGCTCTCGAACTCTGGTCTCCGCTCTGGCATCCGGTTTCCTGTTGATAATTAATCACATTTTACGGTGTACCTATCGTGGCCATCCTCTGCGCAAACTCTCGACCATATTAACAAGCAATCTGCGAGCCTGCGAGCGATTAGACCCGAACGAACATGAACGCTCTGGCGCCACTGTTATACGATTTTCCAAACCAATCCCGATATACAGCTACAAAGAACTTTTGATACCATCAATGTTATCCTCGGAGCACTCGCTGTAAGAGAATTGTCTGTTCCCGGCGTTCCCCAAGCTAATTTCAAAGCTGATCGGCTTGATGCGGCATTTTCGACGGTCGATCATGCTCGCGTCGTATAGGATTGCGACCAGGCAGTACTCCTCCGTTGCCCACAAACGGCTCTTTAAAAATTAATTAAATAGATCATTAGCTTCAGAAGCGATTGAGCTGTGTCAACACTGGCGCGTTATAACTAGTTAGGCCCTTGGGCAAAGTGGAATTTCGGGGCTCCTAGTCCAAACTAAATAACTTTCACGTTGGATAAAATAAAACAATCATTGGAAGCTGGAATTGTTAGAAATATTATTAAAATTACCTCGACATTTGGTCAACGCGGTAGACGCAGTCATAAAATAAATAATGTCGGTATGCGATCACTGTCCATGCAGAGCACAGACCGCTTGACAAGAATCGCGACTTTGCTGTATTATGAATTTTCCCAAATTAGAGTTTGATTTTGAAACTTTTTATGAGAAGAATGTAGAATTTGGATCTTGGTTTGTGTTCTTGACATTTGTCAGTATAGTTTAGAGAAACGAGATTGCACAGGCAAAGGGAAATAATATCACTGTCCTACAACAAAAATGTTTCCGTATACCTGTTGGGTGGATCTTATAGTTTCTCACGCTGATTCCGCATCTGGCCTTAGTTTTTCTCCTACACGCACAGTTTTTGAGAAATTTAAATTTGAAAAAAAAAGATTTTCTAGACTTTCCCGAATCCAGTGATGTGCAATCTTTTGCTGTAAAGAACAATACAATATCTTATATAATAACATCACAATATTTGTTCAAAGGCGAAAAATATGTCTCTTTTTCAATTTCAAATTTCTCAAAAACTGTGCGTGTAGAAGAAAAACTAAGGCCAGATTCGGAATCAGCGCAAGAAACTCTATAAGATCCACTCAACAGGTATATGGAAACATGAAAAAAAGTTGAAATTTGTTGGATAGTGTATTTCGGATCTTAATGCAATACAAAAGAGACGTTTAAAATCTTCAATATTAACAGCAGAGCTTATGAATTTTCTATAAGGACATTTTCGAAAGATTATCTTCTGTAGAAACAATTTTCTTTGGAAATAATTAACCTGTACAGTTTCATAAACTTTCTATCAGGACATCATTAATGATTTGCAAGCTACGAGATTTATCAGAGAAGTACTTTAAAGTCTTGAATAATGACTGCGAAGCTTCGTGAATTTTCTATAAGAACATTTTCGACAAATTCTCTTCTGTAGTAATAACTTTTCAAGATAATGAAGAAGATGTCTTCTTGGAAACCAATTAACAAGTTGTATAAATTTTTAAAGAAAATCTTAAATATATGCGAAATGCGAAATTCTGGAATGAAGTCTTTCATGCAGAAATTGTTTCAATGTACGTCCTTCATGGAGGAGTAATAATTTGATCTACCGATTTAAAATCTGATGATTGAAGAATAGTTGATATATTCTACCAGGCTCAGTTCGCGAGAAAAGAATAAAATGGAACATCAATTATGGAGTACACCCCGTGGAAGAATGTTTCCGATCGGAGGCATTGAAATGGATTTTAGAGAAAATATTCACAATTTAGAAGTATAAAATATTACTTTACGGAGTTAAAACTGATGGGAAATGAAAAGGGGCTTATTAACGAATGAAAAGCAACAAAATAACATAAGCTTACATTTATTATGGCAAAGAAACGAACAAATAAACAAATTGTTACTGGGAAAAAAGTTTCCGATTGATACAACTGCTGGAAAAAAGTTTCCGATTCGATTTACACTGTTCAACACCAAATTTGTTAAACAATTGCAGTTGGATGATTCCATTTGATGATCGGTATCAATGGCTCCGATCGGAAACATTGTGCCACGGGGTGTAGAATGAAGTTGTTATTGTTCGATGGATCAGCGTCTACGAGAAAGGAATTGAAGTAGATCTTACACGTACCTCGATGATGGGAGCCGTGGGCTCTGTTTCGGTGCCGATTCCGGTCGACGCTTCTGGGTCATCCATTTCCGTTTTCAGGGATAGAAGAACTCTGCCACGGTAGAACGGAAGGGCTGTCAGGCAGTTGCCGAAACAGCTGCTCTTTTCTGCAGATCCGTAGCCGTAAAAGTGAAGGAACGATGGTCCGAACGTCGGCAGGAAACCTTATAAAGGTGATAAGCCAGTGCATCAAAGATGCTTTATATTTCTCTTCGGCGAGAGGCTACGTATTTCTCTTGGACACACAGGATCCGCCTGTATCTTTCGCTTGAGTTAATACTTCCCTGGCTCCGTAGAAAATTCTGTGACAGTTATTAAACTTCGAAACTCGCTTTCCTTTCGATTCCCGTCCCAGTCGCTCTGTGTAAATCGTATGCAACCGAATTATATATCCAATTAAGAGGATCCGTTCACCCGCAATTGGATTGGGACACATGTGAATTGCCAGTATCGAATTAATTCGTGAACTGTGGTAATGTGAAACTGCGTACCGAAATGAATGTTATCGGTTTGATTAGTTTTAACTGTTTAGGATATCTGAAATTTGTAGGACATTTAGCAAAGCTAATAATTGATTGTTGTTGAAGCCGATTCGATGTGACAGAGTGCGTTACAGATAAAAATAAAAATCTGTTTCGTCTGTGAAACGACATTGCCAGCTGTTTTGTCAATATTTTGCTGGCTCGTGCAGACGGTATTTTTATACTTCGCGTTGTAGGATTCGCGTAATAAAAGCGGGAAATGTACAGGCAATAGCCCGGGGAAACGGAGACGATATAAAAGGAAGAAAATTGTGCCTCGATTAGATCGGATTGGTATTATACGCCGCCGGATGAGGGAAATACGATCAAATTAGTCGGTCGTGAGAAATTGGAGATACAAATATACCAGGGAGGGGGGGGCGAACAGGTAATCATGTTAATTGAGGTTGCATTAGACATTGATCGAATTTTTATTCTGCATCGATGAAATTTCTTCACTCAACATATGCAGCATAAGTGCTCAGTAATTAACGAACGAATGATAACTGTAACTGAAACGTCGATTAAACTCACCGTATTCTCCAGAATGCGAGACTTTGCTCAAGTCTAGAATGTGTGTTGCGACCACATAAGTTTGACAGCTGTTAACGCGGTGCTTTATAGCGATCCTCACGCGTTGACAGAGGGAGGGAAACATTTCCTTGAAGATAATCTTCTCGTTAAACCTGGGCCCGAAAGTTTGCCACGCTTCACTGGTCGTCCCCTATAAATTGTTATCGCAGACGTAATCATTATTACGTTCATGTTTTATTATCTCTAAATCAAGTTTTACTATTTCAAGAATGGCTGTGATATTAGAACTAGATTTCAACGTTTTAGAAACGTACGATTCGGTTGTCGGTTTAAGTACCTTCATTCCGGCGAAAGATATTTGCACGTATGGGTTAATATTTTCGAAATCGATTTTCGAACATATGCTGCTCATGTCTGGCAGCCCATCGGCCCGGTAGATTGCGAAAACATAGCGCGCGTGACTTCTGAATGGCAACGACTCGCCACCCACTGGCAGCAAAAGATTCCTGCAATTGTCGTTTTCCATTAATTTTCACATTTCACCCGCCACGCGGAGATAGTAACGCGGATCAATATCGAATCGACTATGCCCCTATTTTGGAACGTAGTAAATGTATAGTAGGGTGGTCCTTATTTTTCAACTTTCCATTTTTTTTCGGGCCACCCCCTAGAATTGTGACACTTGACGAAAAAATAATGTGTGCAAAATTTGAAATCGATCGGATAACGGGAAGTGCTGCCGCATCGACTTCGAAAATTGGTTAATTTTGTAACTCAATTTTCTCCAGTGTAGTATATCATTAGTATATATTGTTATATATCGTTGAACTTGTCTTTTTACGCACTATAATAATGTAGAAACAAAATGTAGCACTAATTAAAAGCCGAAATAATGTTCATATCATTTTTATGATACAAAGTGTTTCATGTAACATTTCCGACTTTTATTATTAGTAATTAATAGAACACATAATGTACTTGAGTAATATCATTTTTATTAATGTATTTATTAATGAATATTGCAAAAATTCGAATTTTTTGTGCAAAATAAATATAGGTTCACTTCTAGTTGAACTTATCAACTAAAAGATATTATGGAAATTAAGTTCTATATCATTCATTATTGGAGTATTTCCAGAGGCAACGGCCAAATCGCATTGAAAACACCGATTCTCGTCCGATCATCGAAGTTAAGCAGTGCTGAGCGTGGTTAGTACTTGGATGGGTGACCGCTTGGGAACACCACGTGCTGTTGTCACTTTTTTTTATTTTTTATCCTCACTATGTTTTTTACGGCTTAAAAAAGACGGCCCCGAAAAGACGACTTTTTAGACGAGTAAAATACGTCTGTATGAGCCGTAAGACGTAAAGACCAAAAAAAGACGAGAAAAAGTCGTCTTAAAGACCGAGTGTGCTGTCTGGGTAAGGACCACCCTAAAGTAAGTCGATTGCAAATATATTTCGCTCTGAGATATAAGTAGTATATAAGTTAGAAATAAGAGTAATTTGTAAGAGCGGATAGAAGCGGAAGAGAGGAAGAAGGGAGAATGGAAAATGTATTTGTAACCCCGAGGGGATTAAATAAAGTTTTATATGTATATATATCTTATAAACTTCTTCAAATCAAGAATGCAATAATCCATAGCTAATGACTGCCTATACATAATTTTGTTTCCTTATATAATATAAATTTCAATGTAAATATTTTGAAGGATATCTTACATAGTGGATGAAATATTTTAGAATTAACAACACAAATAATAAATCTTTGCCAAACGAAACAATCGAAGAAAAATACTTGTCGCACCATCTACCGGCAGGACTGTAATATTGATTTGCGAGAAGCTTGGACGTCCATTGGTAGATGGCACTACATGTCCCTTTATTTAAATCAAACGACGCAAGTAATATTTATAAGAACAATTAAGAACGTATAGTTTGAAATAAAATAAAATATTAATGAAAAATATCGTAGATGATTATCCTAAGTCTATAAAAATACGATGGAGTAGTATTAAATCGTTGGTGGAATGTAAATATTACCCTTCAATGTCATCCTCACCATCCGTCTCCGGATGCACCTTCAGCTTCTCTCCTTTTACATTTATTGTAATGTTACATTTAACGTAACCCTTCGGCCCAGAAGCTAAGTCCATCGGATTCGTTAACATTGCCCATTTATGATAAAATTGCCGATCTGTGAAACCGTATTCCCAAAATTAACATAATTCTGATGATAATTGCTACTTCTTGCCATCAAATGTTTCTCTCGAGAACGAGTAAGATCGAATAAATTATAAACACCTGGTTGCTCCCAAACAAGGGCCACTTCGAAGCTCACGCTTCCATAGAATTTCAAGCGCAGATAATGCTTTATATATACAGCTATCACGATCCTGCTGCTCAACAATTCCTCCAAATCACAGAACAAATCGAACACGAAGTACTAAAACACGATAATACAATTATCATACCTACAAAAATAACCTTTCAACAATATCAACAATGGAATTCACTTCGTTATAAATCGGTTCATCGGTTTTCTCACGAACCACCGTCTTCCTTTTCTGGTTACCAACTTTAACCACCACCAAGGGACTTGCATTTTGCAGCAAGTATCTCGCTTCTATTATTGTAATGCAAACTTGATAAGTGGTTCGCCGAAATTTTTGGTTACCCATTGCGATTCGATAAAATCGAATATAAAATCTACAATATACTTCTCGCAATTGCAGTGTAAAATGCATTTACTGTGTCACGTTTACTGTGTCCCTGGTACAGATGTCGTCACTACCCAAATTCTTGGAAATCAGTCTCCGATGATAATTAATCAGTGATCAACGGATGGTCACTGAAGCTCAGTGATCCCTATTTTGTCAGTAGAAAGTTTATATAATAAATTATCATAGAAAGTTGATGGATTAGTTGTAATTGTTCTCGATTAGTTGTATTTATTCATTCTTTGATTTCGGTTACAATTTTAATGATCCCTGAATTTTATGCAATCCTTTTTAACGTTAACTATCGAAAACTGACAACGTAGAACGTATTTTCTAAATGTCTACTGAATGCGTACTTTCAATCAAGTATAGTTTGCTAGATGGATAGCATATGCTGTACAGACATTTCTAGCAATGTTGATAACAAAGAATCTTAAATATACAGTTTTACTCCTGCGTTTTATCCTTGTCTGTTCTTCCCTGCGTTTTATTCATTTAAATGCTAGTTAACAATTACTAAAAAGCTCAACGACCAAATGCGGGCCATTATCGTTTAACATAAACTGTGAAAGCTGAGCCATGAAACGGGCGAATCGGGTTTCGTTCCAATCACATTCGTTACCGAAAATCTCGGCCGGTCGAAAATTATTTCAGCGAAGCGTCCTGCTATAATCGAAAATCTGCAGAATTGCAACATCGACGGGCGTTCAACGCTGCCGGATTTAACGCTGACTTCTCGAATATGATTTTTCCGATTTATCGAGCCGGATAACCGAATGAATCCAATTAAATTTGCCCTGTGAAGTTTCCAGGCAACGTTCTACCCGCCACAGGCGGGTACACAAGAGAAGTCTATTGGATTCGTTTGTGTAAAATGGAAAATATGCAAAAAAGAGTGACTGGAAACTTGGAACAAAATCAACTTCGCGGTATCTAGTCGGAAAATAGATCCTTTATCTATCTACAACCTTTTTTTTATCATTAATAAAAAGAATGTGCCAGTAGACTCATGCTCTATTGAATGAAACGAATGAGTAGATTCTCGGTTAATCAAGAAAACGCCGGAAACATTAAATTTTCATTTTTCCATCCACGATTTCTTCCATTCGACGCCGGCAGAGCTGGTGTAGTGGCTTTTTCAACCCCTTCGCGTCACCAACCACGAAGGCCTGGCTGTCAGACACAAGTGTGCACTTCACACGTCAATTTGCGTAGCGGCGTATAAATAAAAATAAAAAAGGAACGGCAAAAGATGACGCGTTTCAACTCATTTCCAGATTGTCACAACAACGAGTATCGATCGAACCGGCGAAATTAGTCCACGAATTCCCCTCGATTCACAGTCGAGCATAACTGAATTCATAATTCACCACGTACAAATTGATTTTCCAACTTGCAACTTTTCATTTCCGTAATAAATCCTGTTCGACGCTAAACGTGCAAACGTTTAACGGAAAATAATTGAAACTGGTTCAGCGTGGTTAATTGATTTATTCATTCGTTCATTAAATTATACATTATTATATTAGTATCTAATTGCTCTTCGTTTGTAAGCAAGTAAGAAAATTCTGCAAGACCATTTTCTATTAAAACTATGCTCGTTCAAGTTTTACGTGCTTGTAATTTCGCTCCAGAATCAAAACATTTAATTTAATTCGCAAAACACCTATGTCACGTGTGTCCTTTATTTTGTCCATATGAAATCGAATTTTTAGCAATTTCGGCAATGTAGAAATCGTTTCAAGTTTATAGTGTAATCATTATTAGTGGTACCGTAGAGTGAACAGTCTAGTGCAAAGGGTAATCAATTTCCGTCCGAAGTCTGGTAACGAGGTTCACCGTAAGATCGAATTCCCATAAGAATTGTTTAGGGAGTTCCACGCTTTGATTGATGTTAATCATTTGGGACGATGTCAGAATCGATCAGAGTCAGGTACGAAGTGTTCAGAGACAGCAACGGTTTCCCTGATATTGTTAGGCATCGCGGTATCGGTGACACACGGCGTAGATATCATGGTGAGATAAAAACGTCACACTTCGGCCTGGCTAGAGACTCTCTCTATGGGGCGTGCACGCAACAGACGGGGCAGAATAGCGAAGGGCGTGCGCGCAATTCAGAAGCTATTATAGGCACGCGGTTTATTTCGACACGTGTCCTTACGGGCCTCAAATTGCTGTCGTTTGGTATCCTAAGTACGAACTTCCGACGCGCTGCGCCGCTACGAATCGTGTCGCGTATTTTCGCTAATTGTCCCTCGTGATTTATCGGCGAGACTTGCCGAGATTCAACTGAGCTGAACTTGGTCCTTCACGTTTTTAGTATATTCCAATAGAATGCTTTGATCCCAACATTAGAGCCATCAGTGGAATGCAACAGCTATTTCTGAAGTCAGGACAAAAGTGTACTAACAAATAAAAATTAATCCTTAAATCATGTGAGCTGAACTTGGTCCTTCACGTTTTTAGTATGTTTTACCAGAATGCTTTGGTCCCAGCAGTAGAGCCATCAGTGGAATGCGACATAAAAGTTAACCTTTATTTTGTAATAAAGGGGAGTAATTCGTGTTCGGACCATTTGGAATAGTTTCTAAACTCATGTATTTGTCCTGATCTAATAATCCTTATCTAATCCTCCCGATAAAATGGTCGCAAATAGGTTGAAGCTAAGAATGCTGTACCACGTAGAAGGCCACCGTGCGAAAGCAGCAACAACGTTAACCACATAGTAGCACGGAGAGGCGATTAGCATCAAACGATCATTTCGACCGGTAACAACGTATCAGAGCCAAGAAAAAAAAATATAGAAAAGAAAGAAGAGAGAGAGAGAGAGAGAAAGGATGCGGGAGTCTAAGGGGAAAAAATCATGTTCCAGCACGTATTAGCGGTGGGCTTGTAAGTTAACCCCGCTAACTGTCGTAGGACACGAGCGCGGAGCGTGTGCCCCCTGTGGGGGTTACGCCATTGGGGGTGTTCGTTATATTCCGAGTCCTTTTGAAAGGGTCACGTGCCCGCGGCAGCCCCCTCGAGCCCGATATCGTATTTGTACAACACGCATCCATTATTGCAATCCGGCTGTTTGTGTGTTTTGCGCGCTCTTTGTAAGGACGATCCTCCGCGCTTATGCGAACCGGTGAGCTGGAGCGCTCGCGCTCGCAGCCGCGTTTTGCCGCCCCCATATGTTCTCCGCCTTTCGTTTTTCTTTCCCCGGGACGGAACGGCGCCCTCTCGGCTTTTCGCACACTTGTCCCGGGCTCTGCGAGAGAGCGAGACGCGGGCCCATTATTGTGCCCGTGAAACAATGAGCACTCGCGATCGCCCGGCCACTCGACGCAACAGAGGAAACCAGCTCTCTTTCGTTTCGCCGGATCACGTGGGAAAACGTCGTCGCCTTTCTTTCTGCCCGATGAAAGGGAGAATATCGATGGGAGGCCTCTCCACCACGCAAGCGCGCTCGCACGTGTGCGACAAGTCAGGTCTCCTTTTTTTCTCTGGTTGATCACATTATTTGCGATGATCTTCTAGAAACTATTCAGATGATGGGGTGGAACGAGTGAGTGAGTGAAGTCAACGATTCGTAGACAGATCGTGCATTAACTTTTTACATATCTTGCTTCACTTGTACAAAGGTGGTTCAGGCCAAAATAAACTGTATAAAGGGTCTCTACATATATGTCCGGCACCGGCATCCGGCAAAATATTGTTACCCAGGTTTAAGTGAGACCGTCCACAATCGGCAGTGTCCGTCAATTTTCGACGAGTCGGACAGGCCATAACTCACGAGAAAAAAAGGTTTCTATAGGGTCTACGACTCCTTAGGTAAACTATCGGTAGCTCTCCTTTACAACGTCATGATAATGAGTGACGTTCCTCCTCAAATTGCCTCAAAAATCATCCAGACATGTATGGATATGGAAAAACGCCGGTTGGTGCCGGACGGACATATATGTAAAAGTCTTAACTTGGAGGACTTGAAAGAAAACGTCAAACCTAAAGGACCTGGACCAGGAACCAGAGCAGAGTAGCTAACTCCCACAGAGGTCTCCCTGGGTGGCTAGCGGGTATTCCGTACCGCGCGGTCTAAATAGCGGAACATTATCCTATCTCCCGTGGCGGAGGACGCGCGCGCGTCCGTGTGTACCTGCTCCGTCCATCGGATATCATCTTGAGCGGTACGGAGAGAAGAGGATGGCTATGCGCGTCGGTGTCGTGTCCAGGTTCGGCGAGCGTAGATGATGGGATGACGGACCGCGGGCGTGTCCGAGTAGCCGATACCGGGCGCGTGATCGGGAGACCTCCCGGGGCCGACCACCCTCGAGGGGCCACGAGGGTCGACTTGTTAGCCAGACAGAACGGGCTCCGGGACCGAGAGACAGAGAGAGAGGGCTAACGGAGCGATCCTCTCCACCGACGACAGCTCCGAGAGAGCCGACAATGTTTCTGCAGAGAGGCAGGCCCTTGCCTCGGTCCGGAACACACCGGCGAACGGTGAACCGCTTTGCATCGAGCCGGGCCCCGGGAGTCGGGCCGAGTTGGGCCGCATCAGTTCCCTCTGTATTCCACGGGCTCGTGACTCGCGAGATCGACGATTCGAGAGCGAATCGTATTGGAGCACCGGAATCACCCGTCTACGGCTCCTCTTACTCTTTCGTCTCGCCTTGGAGGATCGTGGGTGGTGATCTGGGGACATCTCGACTTCACCGGCTAGCACTATACACCATTCCCGCTGTGGGATGTTGGCTGATGTCGTTGGGATATCTGCTACGAAGCTATTCTCTTTCGTTGATGTCGTGTGCAGCATTCTGCATCTTCCACACACAATTGATAATTTAACGCGTCTATGTTGATGACTAAGAAGTTTTTAATAGGGACCAACAACATACCCCTTCAGTTGGTGGATTATTATTAATCTACCAAAGAGGAAGTTCATTGTTGTATGTGATAAAACTTTGAATTTCAGAATGGTGGATTTGATTTGAAATAGAGTGAATGTTTCATGTTGCAGCTATCACTTCGGTACAACGCAGAGCACATTCTCATAATTTTCGTTGTTTCGACGTCTCGTTTGACACGTTTTCGGTGCAACCAGGAACGAGTTGATAGTGTTGTAGAATGGTTAACTGTATTTGAAAAAAATTCTTGTTTGCGAAGGGTAGATTTCTGGTGAAATTGCGAAAGAGGATTGTGGCGTCCGGCGGTAGCGTGGGATCCATAGCAACGTACCTGCCGACGAAAGTTCCGTAAATAGTTTCGAGTGGTTGTTAGCGACGGACGTATCCATTTTTTTAATAGAAGTTCCAGAAGCGGCGGTGAAATTTCAAGGAGCCTCTGTGTGGATGTATTATCCGACGTGGTAGGGGCCATTGATCGCCCGCACTATTTCAAAGGGGTCGGCGTCGTTAAACAAATTTTTAAGGTATTTCCGTGTGCGCGGGGGCCCTGCCTAGGACCCGACCGAAAAAATGTTATTATTGGACGGTTTCGACCGAAAGCGAAACCGTGTTCGTCGAACCTCTCCTTAATGAAGGTACATTCTTCGCTCGCCCTCCGATCAAGATATCTCCCGTATAAATTGAATGCTTTTCACCGAAGCTCAATCAAGCCTGTGGCCCCGGTAGTCGAAAAAATACTACGGAGTACGATCTCGATTAGAGGAAGGTGGCCGGTGCGGACGGTCGTGCCGCACTGAACTTTGTCTTTTCCAGCGATTATCTTAAAAACGGGACGAGTCGCAGCTGTGGCCAGCCCACGGCGAATTTGTTGGGAGCACTGTTCTTGTTTTCTTTATTTAATTGCCTCCGGGGAACATGGACGCGCGCCGTTCCATCGTTCCCTTTTTAGAATCGAGGATTTTTTTTAGTCCGATATTTATTTGCCTCCCGGTAAATAGAATGTTAATTTTTACGCATTTCTGCTCGGCCTCTAGAATCGTATATATAAACTATGGAAATGCATATATTATCACAGAAATTAATTGGACTCGTTTCTATATCTCCGAGAGAATCCTTGTTTTATTCCGAGCTCTGTCGAATGATCTTATAAATGAGAATTTGTGGGAAATTGACATTGCGGAAAAGAAGGACTCGGGCCTCTTCAATGGTTTTTTTTTATTTCTCAAATACTGCACATATTATATTTAGTCTTGGGGACGAATACTGTATTCATTTAATAATATCTCGTTTATACACCGAAGACTATTAGCAGTACCATAAAGAAGTTCTTTAGAATGTGTTGCATAAATTGTAGGACATAGGATTCGATATCATGGGTGGAAACATGACAACTTCTTCTGGTCCAGAATCACTGAGGCGACCACTGGATGAAGAAAGAGGCGAACAAGAATCAGTTTAGTCCCCGAATACCAACCGAAACGTCTTAGGACACCGCCTATGGGCATGCTAACGAAGCATAAGGTCGTTATACTCTTTCTAATTAATGGCCACTCTCGTCTTCTTCCGCCCGTCCTTACTCTCGCTCTCTATTCCTCGACAATCTCTATCGTTCATCTCTCTCACACTGTACACGGTAGTGCACGACGGTGTAAACCGCACTATCTGGTAAACACCGATCTCCAAACCTTCGGCTGTCGATGTGATAAATCGATGTGCAGGACGAACCGATTTTTCAGAAACATGGAATAATGAGTAAAAGTAAGGAACAAGGGATGAATTTATTTATTTATTGTTTATTTTAATGTGGTCGCATTAACAGCTAGGTGACATTAGTGACCACATAATTTACAATCAAAAGTGTTTTATACAAAGGTGAATTTATAATAGTTTATATAAATCGATTTTCTAATGTTGTCTTTTCCTAGATTTGTCTTGAGCTCATCTTTGATGACAAAACTGGAACGTTGTGAAGAGAATCTAGGACATTCGAGTAAGACATGTTGTACAGTCCAGTGGATTTTGTGATTCGCATGTGAGGCATACAAGTGCAATAACGATATAAGGGTAAACAATTAGATAAGGGGTGAGAACGTCCTCCTTTGAACCCAGGGGAATCAGTCTTGGATCGAAGAGTACAAATAAGCGTGGAAGGTGCAAATCGACAGCACCCGATCCGAAAACCTGTCGGCGATCCGGCGTGTTGGACGGTGGAGGCCTTATTTCACGAGGGCCGGATCGGTCTAAGCGTAATCAACGCAAGCAGGCAGGCAAATTAAAGTCTCCTCTGGCTCGGCCTCCCTTCGAGCGTCCCACTGACCTGATTTCGTTTCCACTGGGAAAAAAAGGAAGCAGGCGTGCAGCAGCAGCAGCAGCTGCAGGTTCGCGAGCCTTCGATCCGTCCGCCGCGCCGGACGTCTGAAAAGAGGAAGAAGATGGCTAGAAGGTTGAAGAGAAGGAGAAAGAAGAGGAAGAGAACGATCGAAGAGGATGAGAAGGAAGCTAGCCGTGATAGAGGGAAGAAGCTGAGTAGAATATCGAAAGGAGTGCACCGAGGAGAAAGAAGAGACAGAACCGGGGAAAGGAGAAGAAACGAAGGAGTAGGAGAAGGAAGAAGACGATGATGAGAGTGGTCGGAAGGGAAGGAAGAAAGAGGCTCGCTTGAATCTGGCTAGGGGAGAAGGACAGGGAGCCAGAGTAGGAGGGGTAGAGGAGAGAACGTTTAAAGGAGGAAGATGGAAGTCTTGGCGAGCGGCTCGGCGCGGCGGAAGAGAGAGCGAGACACGGCGCGGGAAAGAGAGAAAAAAGGGTCAAACTCGTTTTCGTTTTCGTCGCTAATTAGACTCGTTAACCGCCTCTTCTGGCGTAGCAGGCGTAGCCATAACCGGGCGACTTCTCTTCGGCTCTCTGAGAGGCCGCCGAGAAGAGCGAACGGAACGGCCACCAATGTGCTCGGAGGCTAGTTTGTTCTCGTCGCCCAGTCCTCCAGGGTGCGTTTGCCTTGATCGCCCCTCTTGGCTATTCGACATGCGTGCAGCACGCGAAATTGCAGCTGCACCCGGCGCTCTCTCCCGAGAGACGACGCTCTCTCTTCTTCTTCTTCTTCTTCCCCCAGCTACGGTTTCCCTGCGCCTTCTCTTTTCTTCCGTGCACCTTCCTCTCGAAAAACGTGGTGACCGATACATCCCCGTGTCTATCTACGTGCACGTGGAAAAGCTTCGCCCCGAGATTCCAAAGCGACACGCTGCCCTGCGACGACGCCTGGTGGTAGTGCCCGGTCCACCGTGGAGATATGGCGGCGGTAGTGGTCGTGGTCGTGGTGGTGGTAGTGGTCATGCCAGTGGTGGTGGTGGTGGTGGAGTTCACGCGGGACCGACGATTATCATGAAACGCGACGATGACACCCCTACCTGTCGAAATCGCACGGGCCTAGCGCAGGTGGACGCTTCGATGGGACACTTGGAGGATCCTGCGACCGATTGCTCGTCATCAATTGCATCTACACGCTCTGCAACTGCACTCGGCGACATGGAAGATGAACACGATACCCCCTGTTGAGGTAATTCGATGACAGCCTGGACACTAGACTCAAGAGGAAATTGTTCAGCGAGCTGTGGGTACCTTGGAGCAAAGAGAATTTTCAAGGACCATTTGAATGGCGCCAAGCTTTTTTCAAGAAAAATCTACCCAGCTATAGGGATAACTTGGAGTAAAGACAAGATGTTCAGCCAGTCATCAAGGATCCTCTAAACCCATGTACCAGAAACATGGCTTTCTGGAACATCTACTATATCTCGTCCTTATCGCGACAATCTCGTTACTTCAATCAGCGCACTTGTTCCTACGCAGCTGTGAGTGTCGCAACCCCCGCGCTTCTCGTTCACTGTAACGTGGAATGCCCGGGAAAACAGAGTCTCGTTGTCCGAGATCGGGCTGCGAGTGTAAGATAATGATGGATCACATAAAATCTGGAGTGCATCGGTATCCAGTGTTCGCGTCCAGGGAAAGGGATCGATCGCCGTGCAAGTAGCACCGCTCTGACCGTTGAAAATAATTAATCATGTCACCGATAAGAACGTCGATGCTGACAGACACGCGGATTGGTTTCACGAAGGGATCCGGCGGCCGCGGCGAGACGGAACGAGACGAAACGGTTATGGCTGGCGATCGGCATGCCATCGGGAATATTCGAGACTAATGGTGGCTACCTGACGACGAAAACGAAGAGAGGAAAGCCTTCCTACCCGGTGGAATCGGCGTTACCGATCTGGAAAAGTGACGGGTCACGCGTATATACCGGCGATCCTCTCTTCGCCACCTGGAACACGTCTCTTTTCAGCCAACAAGCGGAGAGGGATCTCGAGACGCGCCGAGAGAAGGCAGATTGAGACACTCGCGGCTACCTGATCGCCGATAGAGGAATGGTAAAATGAACACCGGTGCACCGAGAGTCCAACCAACCAGATAAGAATCATTTTTCAAGGCGTTACACGGACGGAGGGAGCCCCGGCTAGCCATGGTTTGATAAACGAGCGCGCCGCCGATTTTCCAACGGGGACGTCCTCGACGATCGGCGGATATGAAAAATGAACAGACCAGATCTCAGGCTCTCTTTCTTTCTCTTTCTCTCTCGAAGGAGTATATTGAACGGGCGCATTTTTCCCCGGAAACCGAGAGGTAAGACACCCTTTATCTCAGAATACCATCATCTCCCCGGGTAGATTGCGTTACCGTTCATCGGACGGATGATGTACTGCAAATGGGATTGCGCTCGCATTGAGTCGTCGCATTTTTTCGCTCGGAAATTGTCCACGCGCTGCGAGTGTCTATAGATTGGACAAGTCAGTACAGGATGCTGCGCGTGATTTATGGGCCAGCCTATTCCTCGCAGATCGATTTAGATATTTTTCAAAGGAACGCATCGCTTCTGCTCTCATTGTACTCGGATTCGTCTTTCGTGCTTTGATCTTTCTTTTAAGAGATAGTTCTTTCTCGGATTCTTGCAATTTGTCGCCGCAGCTCGAGGAAAAAGATCAAAGCAGATCGCATATGATCGAAGGTAGATGTCTTTGTCCGCGTACTATGTGTTCGCATTATTAAATTTTTTGTAACATTGAGATTGACAGGATTACTCGAGGCAAATATGAACGCGAGATTAATCGTCAAAGAGATTTTCATTATAACTAGGGACACCATAAACAATCCTCGGCACACCTCTATCGATTTCATTAAATTAGTTCGGAAAAGTTATACTGCTCCTGAGAAAGCAAAGATTTTCTACTTTGGTGATTCAATTGTTGGATCGAAGATGTTTAAAGGGACGTAGATCGTCGAAGGGACTTGTCAACTTGTAATCCGGAGCATTCTCAAGGCGAGCATCTCCCGTTGGATGATCGTGGGACTATAATTTCTGTGTCCGTCGCTGTCCTTGGTGCTCGGTCTGTTGCGGCCGTTGATGCACGATATACCGTATTTCTTACATAAAGCGGACATTGACGTCCGCCATAGGGTCTAATACTCGCGGTGGGCGGCCATATTGGATCGTGATATGGGCCCGCAATTAAGGCCGAGTAGGCCACCCGGACGAGGGAGCGCGATAAGGTGAGGTTCAGCGTCTCAGGGCTAAGCTTGACCTTCTTGGCCCCCCTTCTTGGCTCGATGCGCTTCCCAAAGCGGTCCGCGCTGGAGGTTAGGTCACGATTAAGCACTGATTGGGTGGGCCTAATAACCGGGGACCGTGTGCTGTATGCAGAACTTTCATCGAGGGAACGTCGCTCTCTGATGGATTAAAAGAATGATTTCACGTGCAGGCCTTCGACAGGGCCGGCCAAACTCTTTCGAGATTAAGCAGGTCTGGTGGCGCACACACCATTACCTCCCACCCTCGAGTGTTCGTACCTTTTAGCAGCGATGCACTTTGGCACTTTCAGCTTTTGCGCCTCTTCCCAATTGTTACGTGGCTTCGGTGGAAAGACACATTTTTATACCTTCTACATTGATTTTCAATCCCTCAAAAATTTTTCTGTTCACGTACTTCATCGATTGTTAGAGCATACACTCCCAACTCTCGCTTTCATCATATTTGGCTTTGAATCTAAAATTATCAGGACTATCACCAATAATGGTCCACAGTGAAAGCAGCCTTTCTACGCAAGCTAACGAATCAATATCTCAAAGTTTGGCAATATCCTGCTCCCAACAATGAGACCCTAGACCAAGGCCTCGGGGACAGGAGAGATGAAGCTTCTTCAGCAGTTGTCTCCGCGAAGGATCAGATAAACGAGCGAGTCCGTGGTATGCAAATCCTAAACGAACTAATGAAGATTAAGAATGCCCCGGGTAAAGGAGTTCGCCTCATTTCTAAAACATCCTGTGGCAGCCCCTCCCGCTTCTCCTCTCATTCTTCTACTCGGATCCCGTGAATTCCCGCGGAACGGCCATTGTCTGGTATCGTTTTAATAGTGTCAACCGGGTTCGGCCCAGGGACCTCCTACGGCGATATTTCAGCGACTATGAGGTAAAGTTCTATCGGGAGCCCCGTCATCCCCGGGGCCCGGTAGCCGGCCGAGATTATCATCTTCAACGGTAGCGGGCGCTATGAGGGATTCCCTCTTAATAGCTCCTTGAATTTTTCGTACTCTCTCTCTTACCTCTTCGTACCTTCTTTTTCTTCACGTGTGCGTTCATCTGTGTGTGTGTGTCCCTTCGTGGAACCGAGCAACCGTGGATCCCCGATCGTTTTGTAATATTTCACCGGAGGGTACACGGGATCCAAACGGACCCTAATTTGGTTGGCGCGAATAAGGACGTTCCCGGTCCTCCGTGGGCCCACGGGGCCGCTTTTCTGAGTTAATGAGCGTGTCAGCGGCCCCGAATCCGAAATATAGGAAGTTGAGACGTCGGCGAACATCGAACAGGTGACCGAGATGGTGGTCGCCGAGATGACGCTGGGATCGGAATCCGTTAAGCAACCGAAACCTCTTTCCGCGCGCTATAATTGCAATTTTTCGTCCCGGGGAATCTACTAATGGGCCTTAAATACCGACGAGGATTTTTGAGTTACCTCTTCCGGCCCACTCTTGTGGTCGCCTTTGTGCTCGGATTCATCGTTCGCTGGGAAACGAGAGACTGGCAGAGCCAGAATCGAGGACAGGTTCGATCTTTTGTGTACTCTCGAAATCTTTCTGGTAATTGAGAGATAGCCGGAGTCGCCGGACATGATTAACGTGGACAAATGATCGTGCTCCGCCGCTGAATTAACAGCGAATCAATTTCCTGAACGAGTCCTAGCGATTTGATTTACGGCGCGTAATTTATTCCGATGAATTTCTGCGAACGTTGCTTTCCATTCGTTTCAACGGAGATGGAAATTCATGGCGATCTGTTTGTTCGTTTGTACGTCGTTATCGTTCGTGATCGGTGTAGTGTGTTTATTTGCAATTGTTCGAATATTTATCGCGGAACCGGCTGCTTTTATTTATGAGAGAGGAAATAATTGATATTTGCGGTAGTTCACGATTTGGCGAAGGTGGGAATTACTATTGGACACAGGGCTGAGTAAAGTTTTCAAATTTTAAACATCCCGAAAGAAATATACGACAAATTATTGGAAAGATAAGAACGTGTCATCGTTCGATTCGAAAGTACGCAGATTTTTAAAAATCGTTGAGGGTCATGCGAGATAACCGAAAATCTGAAACTCTGTGAATTCTGGATCCAGAGTGATCAGAGGAGCTTCTCGGAGCCAAGGTACTCGCGACGGAATATCGAAATTGCGACTCGCATCGAATTCGCATTCGCCGAAGACGATTCGGCGATAAACGCGGGACGCACGAGTCTGCGGAGGCACAGGCGTTTCTTGCAATTCAATGGTAAAGAGCCAATCAGCCGCGGAAAGGCAATAGATTATCGTGCCGGGGGCCCGATAAGACATAAATATACACGCGGCCGAGCATACTCATCGACGTAGCTGCGCGGCTATATCGAGAAGCATCATTATCCGATGCCTGTTTATACCGCGGCGTCCGTACGCGAATTTTATCACGAGTGGCTCTCCCGAACAGGGTTCTCTCTTGATACTAGCGGAATTCGCTTTCGCGAGAAACTGGGACGCCCTGGAAAAAATGAAAAATGATAGAATTCATTGAACGGCAAGAAATAACCACGAATCGATTGCTACGATAGACGCTCGATTTGTTCGACGGAGTACGTTTTGCCAGGGTTTTGTAGGTTCCGAGCGATTTTGAGCCATTTCGAGCGATTTCGAGCGCAACATTGGGCCCCTAATTATCCGCGAGATGATGCTCGGCGCGAAGACACGGCGGAAAGTGAAAGGGCAGACAGCGCGGCCGAAGCGGCGATCGCGAAGCCAATTTCTCCGGTCGCCCACGCAACGCGTCCAATTAAAAAACATCGATAATTCAAGTCTATCCCGGAGGAGCTCTCTGACGAGACATTACTTACGTCCCGGGGGCCCGTTCGTGGGGCCAGCTGGGTGGTGGGGGTAGGCTAATCCCGGTGTAATAATTACACCCACGTCGGGAATTTATTCGCGGTTATCGCGAAACAAATGCGCCATCACCGGCGGGGGCCCGGCCCAGGCCCTTCTAAGCGGCGCTAAAACCCGACGCGACGCGAGGACCGAGGGGGCCCGAGGCTCTCGAATCGGGGCCCCGCAAATGAACCATAGCTGAACTTATTTCCACCAAGGGCCCCCGTTCTCCCACTACCATCGTGTGCGAGAGGCCCCTCCCCCCGCCACCCCCGTGGCCCCGGCGTGACCAGGGTCCCCACTACCGAGGACGAAAAGGGGGGCCCGAGCCGTTTCGCTAGCGGGTCCGCGCGAGGTGATAAATCACCGTGCCATAAACAACCAATATTTCTCGTCGAATGTTTACCGAGTACGCTTTAAATGCCTTGTTAAAACAAACCTACGCCCGTGCGAGGTGGACTGCACGCCCTTTTTGCCCTTGTTGGGGCCCCTCCGTGCGGCCAGGCCCCGGACGGCCGACGGGTATATATCACGGACCCGGCGTAAACTCTTTGACCCCGCGCTCAAACTCTCCCGGCGCCGATGGAAAAAGTCGCCGAGCCGAGGCGAACCTCTATGGCGACCCCGTGCACCCCATAACGTGCGCCGGGGTTGCTTCCCACGGGAACCAACCCTCTCACGCTTTTATCCCCGTTTCTCGGACATCTCTGCCGCGCAGTCGTCGATTCTTCTAAAAGGCGGAACGAAAAGAAATAACCAATTTATGATTTACCAAAATTTTTATACAATTTATTTATTTATTATGTAAAAATACTGGATTCAGCATCAGCTTTTTCGCGAGCATAAAATGAATAACGACAGACGATCAATCTATTAATTCGGAACAAGAATAGAAATTCCAATTTATTATTTGCAGAAAATTTTTATTCAATTTATTCATTTGTAATATAAATTTGAATAGTAAATTGAATGTCAGCTTTTTCGCGAGCACGAAATAAATGACGATGGGCGATCAATCATTAATTCCATTTCGCGTCCTAGGGTTTCGAGTTTCAACTCTAGGACGTTCGTACTTTTTTCTTCTCTATTTTCTAGCACGCTATAACTCAATCGGCGGATGAGCTACGGGCTACGCCCACGTTCCGGAGTCTCTCTTTTCCAACGGCTTTCGGACTTTCCACGAAGGACGCGGGCCCATTAAGCCACGTTCGTTGACCTCCCCCAAAACGGCCGTAAATGAGACTGGACAGGGCCCCGACCGTCGATTAACATTCAAATTGCTTGCGCTGGTCGCGGTTTGGAACAAAGTGGCGCGGCCCATCCGCATCCGAAATTTAATCGTCTCTCGGCTCCATTCGACTGCTCGAACGCATGGTTTCGAGTGTAGAACGATATATTCCGTCGGGAAAAAGTCAATCGAGATAGAAGAATTAATTCTGACCGATTCGATGTTATTTATTGTTCCGGGGATCGTTCCCACTTGTTAAACGTCCGTTCCATTTCAGTTTCGAACGGAAACGATCCTCTCGAGATCGCTTCTTCTTCAATTATCGAAAATACACTGCAACAAAATTTATGCAATATCCGATGAGGCAATCTGATCGTTAGATCTTTATGCGGAATAAGATTTTCCTGCACGGCGGAGTTACTTGGAAGTTGTTTCGGATAAACTTCCGAACGCGACAACCCTCCGAATTTGCTGAAATTTTGTATATAGCTTCTTTTTATCTAGTACATAAGATTTCCAAGGGTTCCATAGAAATCACCGACACAAATTTCCGTGGCACCAGGTTCCCAAATGGATTTTGGGTGACGCGGTCACTCGCCCCCAGCCCCCTTCAAAGGTAAAACTGTTTTTGTTAATTACTTCATAAAATATTAATTGTACAGAAAAAGTTCTGGAATAAAAAATGGAGTTCGTAAAAAGTTCTACAAATAAAGTCGTATACATATTTTACGTAATTCGAACAGTTTGCAATATTACCGCCCCACCAAAAAAGAACCCAAACCTACTCAGACAGTATTTCCATGTAGACAATATGTAAAGGTTTGCATGGTTTTAAATTGGCTGAAAAATTGGGAATAGGTTTCGTGGTCACTCATTCTTTTTGTAAAAAAATATAAATTAATACAATTCATTTTTATATAATAAATGTAGAATTACCAGCAATGAAACACAATGGATACAACTACGTGTTACCCCGCCGAGTTATTCCACAATAACGGTCATTAATAATATTCTTCATAAAATTCATAATAACGGTAATTAATAATAATAACGGTCATAACAGCCAAAATAATAGGTTTACGTAACAAATGTATATAACCTTTTTTGTAAAGCTTTTTCTGAGCTTCATTTCTTGTTTGAAACATTTTTCTCTAACATCAATATTTTCGAAAACATTTAGTAAGAACTGTTGAAACTTTGAAGGGGGTGCTGGGGGCAAACAAGGCTTTGTAACCAAAAATCCTTTTAGGGATTTTCTCTGTAATGAAGGATAAGCTTTGGCAAAAATTTCAGCAAAATCGGAGGGTTGTCGCTTTCAGAAGTGCACCCGTTGATTCAATGTTTATTTTAATAGGTCGAAAGTTCATCTTTTGACATAGTGATTCTACAAAATACAAGCAATTTCGACATTGTCATTATAATTGATCCCCATCAATTACAGTAAACGTTATTTGACAATAAACGACGATGACAGTGCGACTGAAAGTAATGTTGACAAATCAAATACCTGCAATCTGGAACGAACATTGCGTTATTTAGAGCGAATTCCAAAGTAAACTACAAGCGGAGTATCATCCGAGCTGAGCCGTATAATAATGTATTTACAATACCATCAGTATGATAGTCTATTTTTTTATTAAGCTATTTTAATAACCCCACATGGGATTATTAGCAGCATACACATGGCTGTGCTTGTGAACATTACAGAAATGACTTATAAACTGGGACAGATTCAACACAGTGAACATTTTCAAATACAACACCAACACTAAACATATAAACATGAGATTTCAGAAATGCATGTATATAAAATAGGGGGCAAAGAGAGAGTCCGCACAAAAAGGGATCTATTGTATAGGGTGGAAAATATGATCGTCTAATTAAGTACGATTGGTTTCATTAGCGCTCGTGCATCGGCGCGTGGAATAGTGTTCGCAGTTTTCCCGGGGGTCGGCAGCAATGTAAATCGAGTCGGACATCGTTCGAATGATTCGCGTATCGAAACACAAGCCCCGCTACTATGTTCGTCGGGGGTGCGAGGAGGAGAGCACATGGAGTCTGGCGTTGGCCATCGAGTTTCACGATCTCCGGTCGCGGAATTCCGCGGATATCTGATTTTCGAGGCGGTTCGGAATATAGCGTCGGCTATATCCGGCGTCATGTAGCGATAGTTTAATGACGGGCCGGTGATTTATTTCGCGTTTCTCGCGGCAATAAACGGCCGATTCAAAAATGACGAGAGATTTATCAAGCCAGGGTGGCGAAGGTGTGGGCAGAGGGAGAGAGGGTGAGAGAAATGTCGCCTAGAGGCACGCTCGTGCGGCTCTCCGGCCAGATATATACACAAGGTTGCTTGAAAAACACACTGTAGACACAGCAGACATGGCCACTGGCCGGGTTATCAACCCGATCAGGAGTAAATCTCCCGGGCACTGTCAGGGAGCGTTCGACAGGCACGATAGTGAATTAACTTTGGGAATAAATGGTGCCTCCTAGGACGAGATTCCATTCACGAAATTTCTCGGCTCTCTCCCCTCCTCCACTTCTTTCTCTCCCACCCGTTCTCTCGCCTCCGATAAGAAAAAAATGCACCTACTTCGGGGAAAAATTTCGTACACCTCCTTTTGCGAGACCCGGCTCCGGCTTTAGCTGAATCTTCGGCTTCGAGGAGCGAGTGAAACAAGCGCGCGGGATCAATGATCTTGATAACCGGCCAGCCGAGGCGGGACTTTACTCGCTGACTCTCCCGTTTACTCGCTCCCACCATCGGAAACGCGATGATTAATTTCATAGGTGTGCGGTTGATGAATGAACGGGATCCCCGGTTGTTTAATAAATGATCCGACCGGATTTTCTAGGCCCCCTTTCATGCCCGCCTGGAAAAATCCGCGAAGGTCGTCGAGAGTGAGAGTGCACTGAGGTTTAGTACCGTTCGAGTCGAGTGGATTGGTTGCTGGGCTCGTTAACACGTTGATTAACACGTTCCCTGCCTGGTTGGTCGCATATGGGTGGCAATAAAGAGGGACACAGGTCACCGGTATATTTCTGATAGTTTAACTATTTCTGATAGAACGAGGATCTGACTAGGTCAATAAATATTATGCGACCATATGAATCGGAGAATTAACGAGTTCACCTCGCGAGCATCCAAATGTTTAAAAAACTGAAGTATGAATGAGCAAAATTGTAGAGTGCGATAGGGTAAGGAATTCGAGACTGGCTGAACTTGAACCGCGAGCATCCGAATGTTTAAAAAAATTGAAATATGAATGATTAGAATGAAAGATTGAATAATGCAGAAGGATAAGGAATTGGAGAATGGCCGAGCCTAAACCGTGAGCATCCGAATCCTCCGCCATGTTCGTGAGGTTCCCCCGGAGCAAAGAGTATCTTGATAAGAGGGCAGAGCCTGGGCTGACCAATAATCTAATCTCGCGCGGCAGTGCTGTATCTATTATCCGGGGAAAGTCCGTGGGCATGGTAGCCACGCACGAGAAAAAACGTTCAATTTGCATCGGCCGCCATTCTTCAGCTCCTTTGAATTCCGTCGCTATAGCGACCTTTGTCCGGATCGTGCCACAATGGCCACTATCTTCTCCCTCGGCTCTCCGCTCTTCCTGGAGAAACCGTCGCAAACAAAGAATCCTCCCTGCACCCCCTCGAGAAAAAGGGCAAAACGGCGAAAAAGGTCGATACACGAATAAGCGATGCGCCGGTTGGATAATCCGAGAAAAAAGACCGCGAAACGTGAACTCGCACTGTGCCGCACCAACCAACCTACCCCCTTTACCTCTCTTGCTCCCTTCCTCACTCTTTCTCTCTTTCCTCTCTCCTTATGTTTGCCATCCTCTTTCTCCTCGACCCTCTTCGACCGACGATGCACCAACCTGTGTGCACAAGGATGGATCGAAGTGCACATTTTCGGAAAGCAGAAACCCATTACCAAGGACTTCCTGAATTTTAACACACTCTCCTATTACCCCTCTCACCTGCCTTATCTTCATCATGGACATACAAATCCTTACGTACAGTCAATAACTTCCATTATTATACTTTGTAATTCGTAATACTTGCTCATTAAGATAAACAGAAAATTTTTAAGTGCGTTTAGGTGAGTTAGTTAATCTTGCATTAAATCTACCATGTTTGTATTTATGAAGCCACTCGAGATTTATTGCGATGATTAGTAATTATTTATAAGACGTCTCCGCGTAAAGATTCTCCAGTCTTGGGATAAATATTTTCAGCTCTTTTCTGTTTTCCTTCTACATCTTTAAAAAAAGTTTTTTCTCGTATTTATGAATCTCTCAAGAGACATAATTTGGTCTTCAATTTCGCTTGAATCACCTTTAAAATATTTAACAAGCGTCAAGAATTATTGGTATTGGAATATTGTAAACTAAAAGTCAGCTTCAAATAGTTACGAGACAGCTTCTCTGGGAAGTTCATCAAATTACAGAAAGACGGTGGACATAATTCTCGAGAAAGTTGCATCGTGTCAACTTCGTGCAGTTTATCTTCAAGATTGTCTGAAATTATAAAATAACTTCGATTTATTTGATTTACCTGCAAGTTTTTCTGAAAAGTAGCTATTCATTCTCGGAAGCTATTTTAATAGGAACTGTTTAGTCGTAAATTCGGAATCCCGCTAGTAGAACTGCGATTTCTTCCTCGACATCTGCGCCGGCGATCACCGCGGCACGCGAAGTACTAGCAAATTCATTTCACAATAATATTAAAGTGCCCCTCCGCCGCGAGAGTTATGCACAGGTGTTCCTGCATTAAACTATAACTGCTATTGTGGCCGTTCTCTATGAATATCAAGTATCTAGTCGTGTACGACGCTTATCTGCAGCATCTACAAGCGTGCGTTGTCACGTGGACGACAGTATGCAAAACTTGCCACGTTGACATTTTCCAGGCAAGCGATTTCATTCGCGGCCGACAATTTTCCTTGTGAAACCACAAAGTCACGTTCATACTTCGTTTCAATCACGGAACATGCTCTTTTAATTTATTTCCTATTTC
Organism: Lasioglossum zephyrum; assembly: GCA_028455615.1. NCBI lineage: Eukaryota > Metazoa > Arthropoda > Insecta > Hymenoptera > Halictidae > Lasioglossum > Lasioglossum zephyrum. The sequence continues at coordinate 1,677,852 of CM052327.1, read as the reverse complement.
CGTGGCCGTCGAAGTCAGCGTTCGTTGCTCGAGATGATGATTATCGGGAAAATGATACTTTGCTATCGAGTTGGATTTCTTCGTAATTTTTTTTCCAGACAAACTTTTATCTGAAAAACTTTCCTGTTAATCCACGGGCGCATACAAATCATTCAACAACGCAGCCGGGAAAACAATGCGTCCAAATGAATGTCCGGTGAAATTTCCATTGAAATCCGCTTTCTGAAATCAATCGATCAATCCACGTCTACCAACAAAAGCTTTCCGATTCTCCGTCGATAAAAAAAAAACAAAATTATCAATCACGCTTCCAGTCCGTTCGCATGCACGGAGGGTCCGAGTAAAATCGAGAAGGAAAAAGGAAATAACGTGGGAGCCCTTCACCGGAAACGTCGAACGTCGAAGAGCGCGTGGGCGGAGAGACAGAGAGAGAGAGAGAGAGAGAGAGTTTGGATTCGAAAGCTCGAAAGCGCAGCAGCTCGGAAAGACTGCACGGGTATGAAGAGGGCTGCAGGGGGGTTCAGTGAAAAGGGGTGAGGGTACCGTGAAGAGAGTGACTCGTTAGGGGTGAGTCCTCCCCCGGGTGCAATCGTCGCGGCCACAATTTACCGTGGCCGATAAACCGTTTTCCCCCCGCGGTGTCCACGGCAACTTTCGCGAAATATTCGGCGGTCCGTGTGGAGAGGGTGGTCCCGCGAAGGTGGGTGGATGAGGGGAGGAGAGAGGAAAGAGGAGAGAGAGAGAGATCGGTGGAGAGACGACAAAGGGAACAAAGCGAACGGCGTGACTGCGGTGGCCAATGGGAGTCCCGTGCGAGGGGACATCGGGACCGAATCAGTTTATGCGCGACAGGTTCTCGAAAGAGAGAAAAAAGAAGCGGAAAGGAGGAGAGAAGCAAGGAGAGAGAAAGAGAGAAAGAGAGAGATGGGTAAAAAAGAAGAAGACAGAGAGGAAGAGAGCCAGGGGCCAACCAGACCGTATAGTTTGCCAACTCTCCAACCTTCTGGTTCGCCGCCATGGAGAGACATTATTTACAACGGAGCCTTTGGTAGACAATGCTGGGGTACCCGCGGCCATCTTTCCTTCCTTTTTTGTTCTCCATATGCAACAGCATCTGCTCCGGCCATCCCATCGGCTCTCTTCAGCGTCGCCGGTAGAAAAGAGAGCCCGCTCCTGGCTCCCGCAGCAAGCAGCACTCTCTCATCGGTCTCTCTAGCTTCCTCGATGTGTGTCTCTCCTCTATTTCGCCGGGTCCGCATCAAGGGAATAGCCGAACGAGAGAGACCTTGCCGAGCGCTATCATTATCATAAACTCGCGGGGCCCGACTGCGGGACCGTAAAATATATCGGAGCGTGTGCCACCGGTGTCAGTTTCCCATAGAACCTGGACAAGCCCCTCTTCGTCTCCGCCCGCTTTGGAACAGAGACCTTATTGTCCCTTTGCGTTCCCCATCGATTCCACGGAAACGCTCGTCGATCTCTCCCTCCCCCTCTTCTCAACCCTGAAGATTTGCAATATCTCCGCTTAACAACCTTCAACCAGCAACCTGTCTACACCAGCTTCTGTACCCTTCTTCCCAGCATTGTTCAGGACTCCTGAAATCAATAGATTAGCTCATTCCGATTCAACGGATACGCTATGATTAGCCTGGACGAGGAGCAGAGACCAGAATGACGGTCCTCGCGATCGCATTATAGATTTCATCGGATGTCTATCCTGCGGAGAGACGATTGAAACGATACCTGCGGGCAGGTGCACAGACACACATCCCCCCCCGGTGCTGCCCCCCGATGTTTTTGCCACCGGTGAAAGCTTGAGCAGACGCGTTTCTCGCAATTTAACGTGCTCACCTGGTGAACGGCGCGTGGTGCATCCCCGGAGTCCTTGCACTGTGGTCCCGAACTACTTAGCTGTTCGTGTAGCATCAATTTTCTGGTAGCAATTTATGGTGAATTTATACTGGTTTCTAAAAACGATGAAATTTTATCTTTACTATTCTTTTGGTACGCGGAAGATTGAGATAATTGTTCCAAAAGGATTGTTGACAAAAGGCTTCATCTTGAAAGCGAGGAATAGTTTGGTCATAGTCTTCAATCAAATTGTATGTCGCCGTACCAAAAGTTCAAGTAGTATAGAGGGTAAAAAGAAAGGGAAGAAGTTGGAGAAACATAATTTCGAGTGGTCGATTCGCCTGGTTTAGAAGATAGTGAAAGCATAGAGTCTATTTTCGAGGTGTCCCGATAGAAAAGATAGCTACCGGTAGCAGAGCCCGGTAGGTCCAAAGATCCCCATGCTTCCCGCGAGGGAACCAAGTACGTACTGGTTTTCTTGTCGGCGAATGTACACAGGTAACGCGTGCCTCTGTCACCCTGTCGGCAGCCATCTGCTGTATCCCTCGCAGCTTCCGGTGAGGCGAGGCAAGGCGAGGCAAAAGGTAAAGGCGAGGCTTTCGCAAAGAGGCGAGTCGCAATCGAATCGGCCGCGCGCTCTGCAGAAGAGAAGCTTATCGCGAGGGAGCTCGGAGAATAGCGGTGGCAAGAACGGGTAGGAAGAAGAAGAAGAAGCGGGTATAACAGAAGACAAGAGGAGACGACGGGTCCCCTCGGCTATCGGCGGAAGCGTACCATCCAATGCAATGGCGGTAGATGCAGCGGTAGCAGCTGGTTCTCTGGCTGCCCTTCTTGCAGTCAGAAAACGAGTCGCGGTCTCCACTCTTGCGTACACCGTCTCTCTTCTTGTCTCTGTGTGCGCTGGATACACCTTTGCGACTCTCCAACGGAGACAGTCTGAACATACAGGGTGTCTCGTTGGTGATGTTATGGGGAGGGGGTGGATCCTCGTAAAAAAATACGGCCAAGATGTGGAATGAAAGTGTTCCGTTCGAGGTATTGATATTGGAGAAAATCTACGTTGAATGTTCTTGAAAGAATTTAATTAGCCCCAGCTTATAAAAATGATTAAAGGAAGAAATTTCTTTGTGGCTCCTGGTCATTGTAATCGATATTCTTGTCTGGAACCCTCCATCTGTACATCTACTTGGTACAAAATCTCTGCACGCAGGAAAAATTTTCCAAATCTAGAATAAGGTACAGCATCGTCAGGAGCTCAAGAAACGGATTCCCGGAACCCCGGTAGTCGTCATAGTAGCAAGAACAGGCCGACAAGATAAGTGCACATTAGCGTCGGAGCCAGCAAAGCGAAGTTAAATGCGAAGCGCAAAGAGAGCGCAGCGCGAGGCAGTGGTCGAAGGGAAGGGGATGCAGAGCCCTTGCGCCACCGGTTAAGGGACACCCTGTATATATGTCGAGTTGGCAATCGTCTCTTGCCGGACCCTAGCTGTAAGAGCAGCCGCCCCAATAAAAACTCTGCTCCTCGAGGCCCTCTTCGTTGTCTCCTCTTCTCGGCTGGCTTGGTCTCATGCAAGACCGAAAGAGAACGAAACAAAGAAAGAAAGAGACGGTCACAGGTGAACAGAGAGGGGAACGAAAGGCAGAGAAGAGGTCTGCCTACCTTCTCACCCTCCCTGCCCGTTTCTCCCTCCCTGAGGAACCGGGCGCGGTCCACGTTCCGACGTTTGACAGAACAAAAGACTATCGACCGGACCCGGTGGACGCGGTCCAAGGCTTCCTCTTCCCTTGAAAGTAGCCTTCTACTAGCTACCCTTCGTTCCTCCTCTTCTTCTTGCTGTCTCGTCCTTCCCCTTCTTTCTCCTCTTCCTCCTCTTCCACCTAGTTCGTCGTCTTCTTCTTTTGCTGTACCGGCCCTTCGTTCTGGCACAGCCCTTCAGACCTACACTCTAGGTGGTCGCACACGCACGCATGTGCGCTACCGTCCTTCAGCATGATCGAGGGTAGGGACAGAAAGGGGAATCACCGGGATGCGTGCACATCCGCGGCCCCGGCGCGTACAAATTACTGAAAATTGGTCCACTTTTTAACCGGCCGGCCACTTCGACACCGGATACCAAGCCTGGCTACCGTTCCAGACGACGCTCTCGATCCTCTCCTCTGATCCTCTCTCGCCTCGGACTGACTCTCGTTCAGCTGACAGCCGTTCTTCTTGCCGCGAGACTCGCAGACCTCCTCGGCTTCTAACCCTCTGGCTGAACCGGGAATGCGACGATCAACCGACCGCCACCGGGACCTTGCTTTTGCTTCCACGGTCTCTTGGTTTTTTACGTTTTGCGGAATCATTTCGATGATCGCCCCGGCCAATTGAAATGTAGGGACACGGGACCCGCTCTGCAGACTAATTGGCAGCCGGTGTCTCTAGGCCTCGGTAGGCCCAGTTTGCCGGTTCTGAGTACTGTCCGGTGAAGAAACGGGATTCAAGGTTTTTCGAAGGAACGTAAGGATACGTGTTGCGTTTGTTCACTTGGAGGTACGGTGTATGTTGAATTTACTGGTGGTTGTAGCTTCCAATGGTTCTTGGAGTGCACTCAGATGATTGCTGATTGATCTTTGCTGGTATCGAGGCTGCTGGCCTTTAACCGTATTTACGACAATGCGCAACAATTTTTGTGACGTTTTATCAAATTCTATTGATGTTGAAAATATATTTAAAATTCGAATTTCTCAAATTAATTGGAAGAATCTATCACAGCATTTCCACAATTATCATAAAGACGAAACAGCATAATTTTCAGTGTTCAAACGCGACCGAAAATATTCGTGTCACACACGGCAAGTCCTCCATTACTCGTGACACCCGGACGCGCCCGCGCGCGACTTAACGACGCTTAACTAATTAACGTAAAATTCGATCGGTCATGGAACACGGGACTCTCCTCCCCCAAACCCCCTTCTCTCTCTTTCTCTCTCTCCTACTGTCTGGCTGCCGAGTGCACCGGTGGACACGTACAACCTGTTACTTCGTCCTCCTCTCTAACGGGGAGCCAGATATCACGCCGCTATCTCGGCGAGCGTACCTGGTGTTAAAGGTCGGCCGATTTCCACGGACAAATGAAGTTGGTCGGCCCCGTGTACAACACCTGTAACCGGGTTGTGTAACACCGGTTGCGATCAGGGAACGCGGTTTTCGCGATTTCTCGGCCAACTGTCGCCCGATACAGCTTGCCAGACCGATTACACGCGGAAACATAAATTCCCGCTCATAGAAGCTCGTGCGCCGTCGTCTGGCAGTTGTCCAGACTTCCAAGATCGAGATAACACCTGTGTGAAATGGCTACTTGGCCGATTACGTCCCGGGAAAATGGCCGGTCTCGTTCCTTCAGACGCCACTTTGCGCTGTAACCCTTCTCGATACGATAGTGTACACGAGAGGCTCCGTAGTCCGGCTAAAAATTAACAATTGCCACTTCTTTGAAGTCTTTCAGTCTTCTAATGGAATTATTAACGTTTCTCCCGACCTAGAATAATTTATTTAATAATGTAAACAACATTGTGAATAATACATCATTAAAAATGATTCGTGTCAATTAAATTTAATATTTTCGGCTTCATCGAAACAGCAAATTAATTAAGGAAAAAAATTGAAACAACATTTTCAGAATAATAAACATAGTAAGAAAACACATTCTTAGTTTACTATATAGCAGATTTGTTAACTGTATCAGATATCATACACTGTGCAGCGAAGGGTTAATAATTACACATTCAATAATTATCAGTATAAATGTGAGTGGAACCGGAGTTTCTTTAACTACATCGAAGAAGCCCTCGCATCAAGCCCAGCTTAATTTGATTAAACCTTAAATTGCCATTCACCGAAACAGTTTACACAGAAGTGAAACACTTTTAAAAATAAAAACACGTCGAATTGCTTGAATTTTATGGTTTTCTGCGTACCGCGTCGTACCAGTATTCGCAAAAACCGCTGCTACTTGAAAATACGCGTCTCCCTCTGCGTCCCGAATAGGAATAGCTGGTTAAAAAGTGACGTTAGCATAATTCGAGCCTTAAAGGGTTAATCGTCGGATCGAGAGGCTGGTTCGAAGCTCGTAATTCTGCGGGGAAACACTTTGTTGCGTTTTGCTGCCGGTCGGGAATCGGGTTAATCGTCGTCGTTCGTGGTGAAAAAGAGGGGCGGTCGCAAGGGATTGGTCGAAAACGAATTTATGGTTTCTTCGGCGAGATAAAGCGCGCGCGAATCGATATCCGCGATCGACGAATGAGAAAGGGAGGACCAGATTCTGGCAGACGGGAGCAGCTGTCCGTTTGTCTGTAAAAGGCAACCGAAGTCCGCTTTTCGGGATATGCGGAATAGCACGGATGCACGCGCGTTGTATCCCTCGTTAGGTTGTGTTTACACATATGCCGGTCCGGTAAGGCGAAGCAACTCGCAAATTAGTTGTAAATAGGTCTGGCCGACAAAAGAGGCGTAAATTGGCACCTTTCGAGGGTGACGGTTCTGTGTCTGCTACATGCTGCTCTACGGTGTTTGTATTAATGGCCCCGGGACTCTCGCGTTCGTCAGCAGCTGGCTGAGGATCGTCGCCGATACTCATACTTTGGTATGGCCTTTATCGCGGACGAAATTGAGAAATGGCAGTCAGGCCCGCGTTAATTCGTTGTGACGTAATTACCGGTTTGCTCGGCGCCGATCGATGCAAATTTCGGCGAGACAGCGTTTCTTTCACGGAAGCGCGTTTAGTCACGCGTCACTTGTATTCCGGAATGCATTGTGCGAGTGACGCAAATTGAGCTGGCTAAATATGCCCGGTATTATGAAAACTGAGAGATATGGGACATGTAATAAATTGGTTGAAGGGTGTGTTAAAGAAATCAAGTGAACGAGAAAGAAGATAAAACTAAAACGCAATGGTCGCAGATAAATTGATACAAGAAAATTAGACTGGGACAGTCAAAATGTTACCATTAAACCGTAAGCTCATTGGTTTAGAATAAAATTATAATAATATTCGAACAACTTCCCCTATCTTCAGCTCGAAACGACCATCTGAAAAACATGTTCAAATCCATTTCAGTACCGTCTCTCTCGGTCTGCGCCTCGAATCGTGGATAACAGGTCATCAACGGCTTCGATGATCCTCGAATCCGCCCCCGCTCTTGGATCTGTGGTTAGTAACACACCTGTAAATCCGATCCGCAATTCGCGATGCTCGTTCAGGTGATACACCGGTGAGTCGTCGGGATACGGGTCTTTCTCTCTCTTGGGCCATTGTATCTCCCCGCGCTCATTAAATATTAACGAGAGTCTCAATTTCTTCATTTCGTTGATGAGTCGCCGCGCGCCATCCGAGAACCCGCATATAGATTGAAAATTAACTTATATGAGCGCCGACAAAATATATACGGCGCACGGCCGTGGACCGAACTGCACTTATACGACTGCAGGGCCTACAATTTACACGAGGCGATCCCTCTGTTGGTATAACCCCTAAGTAGGAGACCTTCTTGTTCGTTTTCATCCGCCTCTCGACCTTCCCTTTCTTCTCCTTCTTCTGCTACATCGTCCTCTTCTTCTTCTTCTTCTGCAGCGTCGTCTTCTCCTCTATCTCTTCTGCTTCTTCTTCTTCTTCCTCGAATCTCTCCAGACACCCACCCTCCTCTTCCCAAAGTGACCAACCCCGTCGCAACTCTCGCACAAACGCGAAATCCTTAAATACCTAATTTGATGCTAATTAGAACTCGCACTTGTTCCGAAGGCAGGATCTCGCCGGCGTTCTCGCGTGCGCCGGAAACGATGGGAATGAGGCTCGTAACGTGGTTATTGATGCTGCCAAGGAACATAGCTGTCAAAGCACAGCCACGGCTCCGCTTGAGCTCTGCTCAGGCTCAATTTAACCCAAGCACAAGTCCGAGCGCAAATAAAATTCACGTTTCATGGCCACCGTCCACCGTGTCCCAATATCGCCATTTCATCTGCTGTTTTCCTCTGTATGCATTTTTGTCTACGTTTCTGGATCGTATTCTCTGGAGATTAAAATTCAAGAGAAAAGTAGGAAATTTATTTCAAGATATCCAGGTCTGGTGGAAGGAAAAAAATTTTTACACTATGTTGAGGCATGATTCGAGATTAGGTAGGAATTTTTATTGCAACGAGCCTTGTTAAACAAAATCACGTAAATCTGGGCAATTTGACTGGAGGAATGAAGCGGAATGGGTGGCGATAAACGAAGAGTGCCGTTTCGAAAAGTCCAGATGTACGTAACTATTTATTATACGATAATTAGTCGCACTCGAATGCAGCACATTAATTCATCTATACAGTTTTACATAATTGGTTCACGCACTTGTGAGACGCCGACGTGTACATGAAATCATCGCTATGCTACACATGCCTAACATGCGACTGCCAGCTGCCATTCTTCTCCGACTATGCAATCTTTGCTCCGACCCTCCGGTTCTGTATCGCAAAATGTGTAAAATCAGCTTAAATAAAAATAGAGTGTTGAGAAAGAGGGACGTTACTAGATGAGACACGTTTTAATTGACGAGATCCTGTTTCACGTGGAATAATCGCACGTTTAATTACACGATATGGAATTCGCCGAGCGGCGGCCATCTTGCTCTGCAATCAACAAGTGCAATATCTCGCGCCATCACACATACAGACCAATTAATAATCATCTGGTTCGTTTTATTTTTACTATAATTAGGAATTCTCGTTTCTACATACTTCTCACGTCCGCGGGGAATTTAAATTAGTTCCTTAATTAGAAACAAAAAAATATGGCATTTCGGTGTCTAACACTTTGCCACACGTCGATCCTTCATTGAAAAACATAGTGTCCCGAAGCCGTATTCGCAATTATACCTTACGTGTCGCTTGAATCAGCTAAAAATGCTGCGAGTTCGTGTTCTCCGCTAATTTTCGTTCTCACTAATGTACATACTGTGTCGTCAGTGGTCGAATGAGTGTGTTTCGTGCCGATCGAATCCAAAGATCGTGGAACCTACTCGATGAACCGGCAATTTATCATCTCGTAACAACAGTAACAAGAAAGAAAGGATTAATTTACAATACTCACAGATATGATGGCTTCGGACATTTTTGTCATACTGTAAAATTTGATTTTTAAGTTTTCAAATGTTTATGGTCGCGCGTGATAGATGATTGAACACCATGGAATATGTTAATCCGTGATCACTTTGGATTCGCACGGCACCGTAGAAAAAACTCGTATCTTAGCTACGTTTTGGCACGAGGAGAGGAACGCCGTTTTAAGACACGTCACCTGTTCATTCGCGATTCTAGCCGTGAATGATCGTTCTCGATATCAAAAAGTCTCTATTACATCGGTTCGGCTAAAAAGGATGAGAAGCAGCTCGCGAAATCCAGGGCCAAGTTGCGCGAGACTAAAACATAATTAGAAGACTTGAAACATTAGCTTTTGTCTCTGATTTATTTACACATTCAAGTAAACAAACGAAACATCGTCACATATTCAGACACCGTTTAATTCTAACCAAAGAATTAACATCAACGTCCATGAAATTGTACAATTATTGTATCACTTCTCTTCTTTTTTTCAGATATTCTAGTATTACCAATCTGTATGTCTACAGTCACTAGAACCTCTGAATCAATTTTATAAACAATCTCAAAATAAAAGTAAATTATTGCAGAAAAATGGCACACTCGTGTAAAACGGCCCTGCAAATCGCGCGCCGATGAACACTGCGCGTTTTCATAATTAGACTGCGGATTTTATGCAGTATAACAAAAACGAATAGTTGAAATACTATCCATTAAAAAGATTGAAAAATGAAAGAATATCGATCTACCGAATTACTCACCTAAACCATCCCCTATAATCATGAGGAGAAACACACAACTACTATAGAATATTTTAATTTCGCAAAAAGATCCGCAGTTAATTAAGAACAAATCGCAGCCCGCCCCCTTTCCGAGGAGTCCCTAATGGTGGCTCGTTCTCCGCACAAATACCCAGCTCGCGCTAGCGAGATAAACTATCGCCTAGTACCTTTGGTAATTCGGATGTGCATGGAACTATGATTATTATCACTGATTACTTAAACATAATCCATCGTTCTCGTCTCCGACGGTCGCCAAGCCCTCGAGTCTAAAGGTGGGATCACCTTTGCGCGTCTGGACGCAGCGTTTTGTTATTCCAACGCCTTTTACACTCCATTCGTCATACTTTGTCAGAACTGCGTCTAGACGTGAGCCACTGCGTCTAAGTTAATGTCTTATAAAAAGAACTGCGTTTCAAAAAATCCTGTATAATGAACCAAATAAAATGTGATCAAATGTAAAATATGTCCATCAACGAGGCAACAAGTATTGTTCGCCTGGCGATGCTCTTTCGCTTTTCTTCACAAGTGAAATACAAAGAAAGACGTACCAAATCGCAACGTAGGATCGCAAACTTGTTCGTCCAGAGGCACAGCAGAGAGCTACGACGAATGGAGTATGAATAACAAAACGCTGCGTCTAGACGCGCAAAGAAGATCCCACCTTAACCCGGTGAGCGTCCTTTAAACGCGAGGATCAGAAGGATCAGCCGTTCGCCTCTTTGCTCGCTCCTATCGACTGATTGAGCGGCCTGTTGCCACGGGGCTGTTTGTTATTCGAAATGATTCCCGTGATTGATGAATAGTCATTTGTTCCTGTTACAAGTGATTGACGTCCGGCACCGGGAAATCTGTAGTTGAAACGTAACCATCGAGCACGATCGCCGTCCGAGCGAGCGGAGTCTCGCGACTTCGAAGAAGTGTCATCTATCAGAATGATTCCAATAACTTGTCGTCGTTTTCAACCCTCGAGTACTCCTCGGGGCGTGAACTTGACCACTTTGTGTTTTCAGTCGGTGCAAAACGCGCGAATCCTTTCCACTAGAATTTTTCAGATGAGTCTTTTTGAATGTACACTGTTTAGGATTTCGTGGGCTTGGTTTATAAAAGTGAGATTGTTTTATAACATTTGAAATTAAAAACCTGAGGTCTGTGATTTAGCGATTGGTTTAGAATTTAATGATAAACGAGTCCCCCCCTAGGATCTTCTGTGATCTTTTACAGAGATTTATTCGAGGGTTAAAATGAACGATGATCCTTCCAACCGTCGCGTTTCACAAAAATTCGATCTACTCGCCAGGAATCGCGCTTGTCCTGTAATTCACCTGTTCGCGAGGGAATCCCCGTGAAAATCGAAGGAACACTGTGCGTCGTCCTCACCGAAGCATCGTCGAGATCAGAGTCCAGTTCTCCGTGAACCTCCGAGGAGTGTTATAAAATCGAAAGAGAAGCAAGAGTAGGTCGCGTAGAATAACGTCTCTGTTCCCCCCTTGTTCGAAATACGGTCAAAAGTCGACCCCGAAGAAGAAGGAACGTTCCCGGTTCGATCCTTCATCCAAGATGGCTGGAAAGGCTGCTGTAGCTGTCTTCCTCCATCTCAAGCCGTCGTCAGTAAAGATCGGAGAACGAGACCTGCGAGGAAACGCCGGAATGTAGGTGATGAAGAGCGTGCAGCTCCTCCATCGAGGTCGACGGCATGCTGTTGCTGTCCCCGAGGATGCTCGCTGCCGGTCCCACGTTAGGCGAACCGCCTGTGTTCGATGGCACAGGGGTCCCAGGACACCCCACGTTGCTCGCGGACGTGTTGCCCTCCTGCCTCATCATGTTTCGTCGCCATTTCGCGCGGGCGTTTTGAAACCAGACCTGGACCAACCAGAACTCGACCGGTCACCAGAAATTTCCACAGACAATTCCCAATTTTTCGACTATCTTAACATCAGGATCTAAAATCCTCCATACTAAGAATTTTGACTCAAATCTTAATATCTACGGCAGCGTCTTTAATTTTAGATGGGACCGAAATTATTTATTATTTGATCAATTAAAGTGTGCCTCAGGGTTTAATTAAAGTCTTAGGGAGTCTAGAATATTTAAGTAGCAATTTTAATCGAATTGCTACTTACTTGATAACGAAGCTCACATCGTACACTATAGTCTAGTTAATTTCAACATTAACAAATTGATATTTAGTGTAGCAATCAATTTTTGGGACAACCTAATATTTATGGACTGCGGATCGCAAGAAGAATCGAAAATGCAATTGATGCCCTACCTGAAGCACCCTCTTCGAAAGCCCGGTCTTTTGCGCCAGTTGCTTGAGGTCCTTCGCGTCGGGGTTCTGATTTATAGCAAAATAATTCTTCATCGTTCGCAACTGATGATGCTTGAAGCTCGTTCGCATCCGCTTCGTTCGTTGGCTTTGGTGCACGGGGCCAGGTGACCCGACAGACGCGTCGTACGCGGCCAGGGATTCCATGGACGAAGACAGTTCGGTGGGATGGAGAAGCTCTACAACAAAATGTCCTCCATTATTCAATACCCTCGTCCCCTTCGCGTTTCAAACATATTTGTTGCGAAAATTCGCTTCTTGTTTGCTCAACCGGGCCCCCTTCAACCTCCGCGATCTCTAAAAAAGGAAGTCGCTACCTCGAGGCAGCCTAACGTTGCCATTTTATCCATTCCGCCGATGTCCGACAGTTTTATAAACCGCGAACGTTCGAATTTTATCCTTTAATTTGACAACATGGCACGGACAATTTAATTCCACCAGAAATAAATTTCCGATAATTTTGTGAACCACGATCGTAGGAATTTCACCCTTTAATTTGACAATGTGATACAATTTAATGTTAAATCAAATCAATTGTTCTTTGAGGAAAGATGAATTAATAAATTCAGTGAAGTTCGAAGACGCGCGGATTGCAACTTGACGCGTCTGACGCGTCTGTCTGTTGCACATCGTTTCTACTTACGAAACGGATAAATTGTCCGACGACATGGCGACAGAGTTTCCGGCGAATTTTTGCGTTGCAGAAGAGCAAATCGTTCGATGCGACTAGATAGGCCCGTCCCTGTATCGATTGATGGATCACAAGCATTCAGAAACGATCGTCGGGAGGAATCCTCTCATTTACGATCGAGCCTGGCGTGTATCGTACGATCGACGCCTGCCTTTTTTTCTGTCTGCTGTCTGGTCTTTTTACAGACACGACCGGGCTCCTTTCGCGCGTCCTCCCGGCCGATCAGATTAAGAAATCTTTGTAATAGGTACGCGAAAGCCAGCGCCGTATGGACGCCATACACGCGCGACGAGCCTAACTTCTTTCAACAAACTTGATGACGACGATAATGGTCACGCGGGGAGATTAAATTTCTCCGTGGAACTGTGTTTCTCTATTCAACAGTCGATCAATTTTTATTGCGGCTTAGATTAATCATAAACTTCTTCGCGAAACGCATATTCATTATATTTATGTAAGCATTGCGAGAACGATCGACGGATTTAATCTGGGATTACTGATGCATCATATGACGCAAGATAAGGTGTAAGTGGGGATACGGATTTTCATGTAACGAATTTTCAAATCTTTTCATGTGTAACGAATACTCTTCGTTTCCTATATTTCAATTGATGGAATTATATTTTGACTGAGAACGGATTTTCAATCAGACGCAAAATTTCATATTTTCTCGCTCGCAATAAAATTCCACAAGTATCCACTCGGAATCAGTCCCAGTTCGAGACGGAAGTAGAACGCCTGTTGAGAAAGTCTGCAAAGTTTGAAGTGAATTGGCCGATTGGTTTTCGAGATATCAAACAATTTCGAAATCCATAGTTTCCATAAAAAAAGTGTTCAAAGTTTCAGGTACTATTGCAAAGTGCACGAGAGTACTCCCGTGTCAAAGTCCGCGGACTCGCCGATTCTTCAAATT